>JAKSZT010053770.1:52463702-52533783 GCA_026826555.1 Tolypeutes matacus | reverse complement strand
TATATATATATATTCATTTTTTTTTCCTTTCTCTTTTCTTTTTTTTTCTGCCTTTTATCACTGTGTTATGGGATGTCTGGTGTGCCATGACACCTTCCTCCTCTTCCTCCCATTGTCTCCCAATTTTTCATTTAATTTTCAAAGAAGTTTTAGGTCACAGCAAAGTCACAAATGGAGTGCCGGAGACTCCAGATACCAAACCACCCCCCCTTCCCCACCCCATATTACCCCCCCCCCTTTTTTTTTTGGTTGTTAGCATTGTTATAACTGTTATACAGATAGCAAAACATAGCAACTAAACATTGTCAATGATTTACAGTATAGTTTACAATTTAGATGATACAGTTCACTAATTTTGATGATATTTACCATGTCCTGTAAAGTAATGAAAAACCTTCCCCATGACCACCAAACACCCCATTAGATCTTGACTGTTCCCTTCCCCCCAGCCCCCCAGGGCCCATGATACCACTCCAATTCTTAAATTCCTAAATATAGTTTTCAAATTCCTAAATTAAATATGCAGGTATACTTTTGATAATAAAAAATGAAGTAAAGAAACTGAATATAGGATGTCCAAACTAATAGATACTAAAATGTAGTACAGGTAAATGCAAATGAAAAAGTCCACTAAGAAATAATTAGGAAAACATGTTGATCAGATTAAAACAAAAACTCATGATGGTAAAAACAAATCCACATAATGCATCAATCCCTAAATTAATGCACTAAATTAACAATTAAGTGGCAAATATATGCAGGAAAAAATCTAATGATATCAATGCACATAAATGACTGAAACTATTAGCAAATTGAGAAGGAAAGGCAATTTCCTTAATCTGATTAGGGTCACTGTTATAGCCTTCAGCAAATATTCTTAACAGGAAAACAGAGAAGAAATTTGTCTCTAAAACTGCCCCCATCACCACTTCTAAATTGGATACCTTAACAAGGCAGGTACTTACACATACAAGCACACATAAAAAAAAAGAAAATGAAAATTAAAGACTCAAGGAAATTAAAGACATTCACATTGGTAGATGTATTATTGTCTATATAAAAATAATTATCCAAATGTATATTCATAGAAATTTAAAAAGAATTTATTAAAAGTATTTGGCTATTATATTAATAATGAATAACAATTAGAGTTTTCTTCCTCAGCAACAAACAGGAAAAACGAATAAAAAGATACAAATCATTGGTAACGAGATTACTCCATCTCTCTGAATAAACCTATAAAAACAATATCAGACTCTATTTGCAGAAAAATATTCAAGTGTATTGAAAACAATTAAAGAACATCAACATAAATGGAAAGATATCCCATATTCTTGTATAGGACTTATAATTTCCAAGTATCATTTCACCTAAAAGTGATCTACAGATTCCATACAATTACAAACAAAATTCAACAAGATTTCTCAAAATGTTATATATGAAAGGACCAAAATTAGCGAAGATAATCCAGATAAACCTGAAAACTATTTTATATTGAAAAGAACTTGTCCTTGAAGCTATGATAAATATGAATGTTCTATATTAATGCAAGGATAGACAAATTGATCCATGAAACAGAATAGAAAGCCCAGAAACATTCATTCTTATGTCAGTCTTTGATATCTGATAGTTTTGAGCCTACAGTTCATTAGAAAGACTATTCCATAAATAATGCAGGAATAATTATTCACGTGGAGAAAATTATATACCACAAAAAATCAATTATTGATGGCTTAATACTCAAAGAAGATAGAATAGGAGAATATCTTTATGACTTTGCGATAAGAAAGGATAGGCATATAAGACACCAAAATTATTAAACAAAGGGAAAGGTTGATAAGTTCAATTCCATTAAAAGAACAAATTTATCTTCATCAATAGATGACCAAAAGAAATGAAAATATAAGCCACAAACTGGAAGAAAATACTTCCAACACATACCATTCATAGAAAATATTAGTAGTCAGAATATCTAAGGTCTGTTAAAAATCAATAAGGAAAATCCAAAAAATCTAGTTGAAAATGTGCAAAAAAATGTTGAACAGATATGTCAAAGGCAAAGAAGCATCAAAGACCAATAAACACATAGGAAAGAGCTCAACTTCTTTGGTAATTAAACATATGAAGATTAATACTAATATTTGATGCCATTTTATACCAAATTAGTTGGTACAATTAAAAGATTGATAGAAAAACATAAAAAGAAATGATCGAAGATGTAGTTCAATTGCATGTATTGCAAAATTGGTTTCTTGCATATATCTATAGATTGATATTTTTGCACACATACACCTGGAGAAATATAAATAAATATACATAGAAAAAATTTAAAACTACAAAAATTATAAACAACACGAATATCCACCAACAGGCAAATGAAAAAATATCATGGTATATTCAGCAAAAGAATATTATATATTATGAAAAGAAATGAACAGTTATATGCAATAACAGTGGTAAATATTAGGAACATAGCATTGAGTTAAAAATGTCCTAAAAGAGTATATATCGTTTTATACCATTGTTAACAATTTCACAAAGAAATAATAGTGTGTGTTTTTGTGCACATAGACGATAAAGAAAAAGCAAGGGCATAAAAAACACAAATTTCCAGATTGGATTACCTCTTGCCTCAGGATAAGATAGAAAGAGCTGTATATATATACATGATTTTATATTTCTTGGATTGGGGTGAGGTTCATGCATGGCAATTAGTCTATATTTTATGAAGCACACACACACACACACATATATATATATAACATGATTTCTCAAAACACACACATATAATATTTCACAGATGTAGGAAAAGATAAAAATAAACTACAAGGTTTCCAAAGGGGATGTTACCTAACCTTTAGACATTGATGAAACCAACATCTATGTATCAAAGATCAAGTTAGCCTTTAAAATCTGTTGTAGAAAGTCCTTACTATTCTTAAAAACTCTATTATTTTGTTATAGATGAAGAAATAAGCTCTGAGAAGTAAATTACCTTGATCAAGATTACAGAACTAGCAAATTGTTCAGCTTGGTTTGGAACTAGAGTCTAATTCCAAAGCTTTTGTTATTTTAACTACGGTGAAATTTCTGTCACTTTTAAAACAACCATTTATAGACATTATAATTAGGAAGAAGAAAAAGAATATAATAATCTTATTGTTATAATATATGATAGGTGAATCATCAGTTGTTCTTTTCTCCCTTTAGGAAAGTACCTGGCATACTAAGTGCTCAGGGAAGATTGATCAATATTTAAGTGCTATGTCTTTAAGATATCTATTCCATTATTTATAGTCTAATTATTTTAGGCATATTCTTCAATACATATATAATCACTCAAATATACATTTACAGTTTCAAGATACTTAGAAATAGTACTCATAATATTGGGAAAGAATAATGTTTAAACATAATTTAGTGTCATCTAGAAATGATGAGGAAAATCCTGCACTTTTTGTAAACAATGCCTGCATTTCAATTTGTGAATATCTGAGAAGAAAATCTGAAGACATTTTAACTGAATTTTTTAATCATAACATTACCATTAACCATGCCTGATCAATAGTTATGTTCCACTAAAACAAGCAGATCCATGTGAGAGTACCACTGAAATTTGATGAAGCATCTTTTATTAATTATATTTTTTCTTGTCATCTTGAATTTGAAATAGATATAATTATGTATATTCCAAACAAACAAAATGATTATTTCAAATTAATGTATTTAAAAATCAAGTAACAAAATATTTGTACTAAAATTCATTAGTTACCTCGATTAATTACCAAAAGTGATAAAATATGAACTAAAGATCATTAAGATTACCTAACAGGTATTAGGGTATTTATTTCTTTTTCAAATTTTATTTGCATTCTTTCCTATTAAATTGAGAATTTGTTACAAAAGCAAACTTATCTCACTGACTCCAAATATTCCCATCCTTACAATGAGGATACTCAACTTTATATGCCCACTTCATAGAACAAACTAAATAAATTGTTGTACAGAACAGAGTAAATGGTAGAGCAGATAAAATCCCTGTTCCTATGTTAACCATAAAAATCTGAACATGCCTAAAATATCACCATTAAATGTTTATCAGTTATGAAACGTAATTGTATAATTATATATAATATTGAATATAAAGTGTTCTATAAAATTGAGTTGTGATTTCTTAGTTTTGCCATCATAAGGTATTGTCAGAAGATTTCTTATCTTATTTATTTCATTAATTTTAAATCTAATATATCTCAAATCTTCATACTTACTCCACAATAGTTATAAATTCAACAAGCTCACATCTTGCAACGATGATTCTTGGTTTTTAATACCATTCTCCAATAATAGAAACCAGACCTCCTTGAAGTAAAGGCTGACTCTAGGGCTATGGCTAGAATATATAAGAGATCCTAGAGAATCTTGTTTTTTAGTTTTTTGTTTTGTTTTGTTTTTGTGGTACTGGGCCAGGAATTGAACCTGGGACCTCTTATGTGGGAAGCCGGCACTCAGCCACTGAGCCACATTGGCTTAACTGAGTTGGGTTTTTTTCATTTGTTTGCTTTTTGTTTTTTATTTTTAGGAGGCACTGGGATGGAACCTGGGACCTCCCATGTCGGAAGCAGGCTCTCAAAGGCTTGAGCCACATCCATTCCCCCTTAGAGCATCTTGTAGAAAGTAAGGAAATGGTCAAGAAAAACAGAAAGACTAGGTATAGCAAAGGAACACAGATGTCAACTGAAAGAATTCCCAATAATGACCAAAGTGGAACAATTTGAGCAACAAAGTAAATAAGCAACATTGGTTTCTAACCGAAACTATAATTTAAATATCCATGTCTATACTGATATAAGTATATGATTAATAAATAAATTCGTGGAGACTAGGCAAATTACAATCATAAAAATTCCAAATAATTTACTCTGCCTTCAAGGAGGTGGAGCATAACTCTACCTTAAGTGTGGGCTGTGCATAGTTCCTTACAAAATGTACAGTATGGGAAGGGGGACAAAGAATAACTACAGTGAAGAATCCTGGCAAACATTACTCAGCCAGTGATCGCAAGTAAGCATCAACAGTGATAAATCATGTTGATAGTAGGTATCTTTGACATGATGTGATTAGAATAACACTTTACTTCTGTGGGCTTTTTCCCAAAAGTCAATAAGCCCTTTTTAACCATGAGAAAAACATTAGACAAATCCCAACTGAAAAACATTCTACAAAATACCTGACTAGTTCTTCTTGAGCCTGTCAAGGTCATCAAATCAAGGAAAACCTGAGATACTGTCACAGTCAAGAGGAGCCTAAAAAGGCAAGATGACTAAATGAGATGTGTCATCCTGAAGGGATCTTGAACAGAAAAGGGACTTATGGAAAAAATGAAGGCAATCCAAATAAAGTATGATTTTTAGTTAGTAATGATGTATCAACTTGATTCACTAATTGTGACAAATATGCCGTACTAATACTAAATGTTAATAATAAGGAAAATTGAGTGATAACAATGATAAATTTATTCATTAAAAATGTCCACAAAATAGTGCTTTCTACACAACCAAAAAAGTTAGAAAGGAGGAATAAATTTGGGAGCCATTATGAAGAATATTTATGATGAATTTTCTACTATCTACAGGGTAAAATATTCAGCATTCCCTCACTAATTTTAAAGTAGGCTTTGCACTTGGTTTCAGAAGAAAGTTTCATCTGTTCAAGAAACTGTTTTTTTATTTCAGCACAACAATTAAAAAGATATGATTTGTCCATCATTATGATCACTAATTTCTTCAACATAGTTCATTCAAGCATTCAATTAGGAATGGTAAGGAGATACTTAGCCAAAGATGCCTTGGTTCTAGCACCATAAAGAAAAAGAAAGAAACCAAAGAAGGGATTACTACAACATAAATGCCTTAAGCAAATATAAATTGAAGACATAATTAGGAATACTCAGCTGAGAATATTAGCATTTTCAAATGCATATATATATATATCTAATTCTTTAAAAAATTGTATGGAACAGTTATAAAATGATATTGACAGAATGAATGAGAATGATTCAGTAGACTGGTTTGGGAGAGATTAATAGCTTCTGTTCTTCAACAAGTCAAATTCTCTGTAAAAATACGATGTGTTTAGGTTACCTTAAAAGAAAAGAATTTAATACTTACACGATAAAGATTTTATGTGTCTGTGTGATTCACCAGCTGTACAAATTTCTTATCAATGTTCCCTTTCAGAGAATAAAACTCAGTGTACAGCAAATAACCTCTAATTGTTGCTTCTCTAATTTAAGTTATGGTAGTAAATTAGATAAGATTACGGGAATTAAAAAAAAATAATTGTACACTGAGGGACACGCAACATCAAGGACCTTGCAAATTACCAAAAATATGGAAGGCACCCAATATATTCTTGTTTAATTTGCATTAACATACATTTTATAATAAGCTATCAGATCTAAGTTTTATATTATAACATGTATATAAAAGAATATGTCTGGCAACAGATTTAAACTTTTTTGTTTGTTTCCTGGGTAGTGCTGCAACAGAAATAGTGACAAATTTTCTTCTAATGTGCCTAGGTGGTGACATATCACCTTTTTACTGAAAACGATTTAATGAGCTTTAACTAAGTCATTCAACCATAACACAGCAAAAATCAATCAGACCATATCTATTCTGAGGGGTCTGTTATAGATTGAATCTGTCCCCCACAAAGACATGTTCAGGTCCTAACCTCTGGTATGGTGGATGTGAAGCCATTTGTAAAAAGGATCTTTGAAAATGTTATTAGCTAAGGTGAAGCCAAGCTGAACCAGTTTGGGCCTTAATCCAATAAAACCAGAGTCCTTAATAAAAGAGGAAATTTGGACACAGTCAGTAGGAGCTGGTAGAAGACAAATGGAGAGATAGAGACAGCCTAGTAACTGATGCAGAGATTAGTTATGGATTGCCAGCAAGCCACTACCAGAATGCTACAGACTTCAGAAAAAGTATGTAAGACTTTAAATTTGGACTTACAGTTTCCAAAACTGTGAGACAATAAATTCTTGTAGTTTAAAACAACTAGTCTGAAAAAAAAACAAACAGCTAGTCTGAGGTACATTGAACCAGCAAACTAATAAACTAAGACAGGCTCCAATCAAAAGAATAATCAAAATGATATAACTCAGAAGTCATCAGGACAGAGCCTAATCACGGGCCCTGGGGGGCTGGGGAGAAGGGAACAGTCAAGATCTAATGGGTTGTTTGGTGGTCATGGGGAAGGTTTTTCATTACCTTACAGTAATGGACACAGGACATGGTAAATATCATCAAAATTATTAAACTGTATCTAAAAAAAAAAAAAAAAAAAAAAAGAAAGGAAATCTTAATATAATAGCTAAAAATTATATATATGCAAATTTTTAAGGCTTATAGTCCCTAGATTTCTTATAACCAAAGATCACATTATCATAACAAATAACATTCAAAGCCCAATTTCTATTTGGAACTGTGCATTTTAGAGTTAAAGTAAGTTGTATCTTTACTGTCACTTGTGAAAGGGGAGAAGCAGAAATGATTTGACTTTTTTAGAATACCTATTATGTGTCAGGCCATTTTCCAGAGGCACTAAATATATGGTCAAATTTATTCCTTATATAAGTAATGATATAAATTAAATCCATTTCACAATGAATGGAGTTAAGTAAAACACATTAATATTGTATGTTAACATCACAAAGCTGGTGACAGAGATGTAAATACAGACCTTTCTTAAATCCAAGTATATATACCAAAAGATATATGCCTTATCATGCCCGTTTAAATAGGGTTGAAAGCACATTCACCGGAACCAGTGAATGATGGTGACTGAAATACCTTAAGTGCTAAAAACTAGCATTGATAGGATATGTTTTTGTTTGCTAAGCCTAAAGATGCAAAATATCAGAAATGGGTTGGCTTTTATAAAGTGAATTTATTACGGTAATAGCTTATAGTTATGAAGCAGTGAAAATATCCAAATTAAGGCATCATCAGAGATGTTTTCTCACCAAAGGTCTGTCGCTGGTGGAACCCTGGACTCTAGCCATGTGGCAGGGTAAAATGAAGGCTTCTCCTTGCTTTGGGCCTGCTCTGTTGATTCCAGACTCCGACCTCTTTCTCAGTCTCTCAGAGTTTCTCTGTATTACTGCAGTCCTCTCTCTCTCACATGGCAGGGTCAAAATGGCAGCTGTCTTTGTATATTTGGATGTAAAGGACTTGTATGCAGAAAACTACAAAGAATTGCTAAAAAATCAAAGAAGATGTTGTTCATGGACTGGAAGACTAAATATTCTTAAGATGTCAGTTCTGCCCCAAGTGATTTACACAGTCTATGCAATGTAAATCAAAATTCCAGCAGCCTTCTTTGTGGAAATGGAAAAGCCAATCATCAAATTCGTATGGAAGTGTAAAGGGTCATGAATATCCAAGCCCATTTTGAAAATGAAGAACAAAGTTGGAGAACTCATACTTCCTGATTTTAAAACCAATTATGAAGCTACAGTAAACAAGAAAGCATAAAATAGGCATTAAGAAAGACATGTAGACCAATAGAATTTAACTGAGAGTTCAGGAATAGACCTTCACATTTACAGCTAATGGATTTTGGATAAGAGTGCCAAGTCAAATCAATGAGGGAGGAATAGTCTCTTCAAAAAATTGTGCTGGGAAAACTAGAAATCCATTGGCAAAAGAATGAACGAGGATCTCTATTTTACACCTTATACAAAAATTAACTCAAAATGGATCAACAAACTAAACATAAGAACAAAGCTATAATTGAACTCCTAGAAGAAAACATAGTGAAGCATCTTCAGGACTTTGTGTTAGGCAATTATTTCATAGACTTTATACTAAAAACATGAGCAACAAAAGAAAAATATAGGTAAATAGGACTAAATCAAAATTAAAATTTTCTATGCATCAAAGGACATCATTATGAAAGAACAAAAGAAAACAACAGAATAGGAGAAAATATTTGAAAGTCACATATCCAATACAGGTTTACTATCCAGAATATATAAAGAAATCCTACAACTCGATGACAAAAAGACAAACAACCTGATTAAAATGAGCCAAAAACTTGAATAGATCTGTTTCCAAAGAAGATGCACATGTGTCCAAAAAGCATGTGAAAAGATACTCAACATCATTAGCCATTGAGGAAATGCAAATCAAAACCTCAGTGAGGAACCATTTCACACCCACTACAATGGCTACTATTTAAATAAAATGGAAAATAACAAATATTGGAGAAGATGTAGAGAAATAGAAACATCTATTAATTTCTGGTGGGAATGTAAAATGGTGTAGCTTCTGTGAAAAGCAGTGTTGTGGTTCCTCAGAAAGTTAGCTTTAAAATTATCCTGGCAATCTCACTTTTAGGTATGTACCCAAAAGTATTGAAAGCAGGGACTCAAACAAAATATTTTCACACTAATATTCATAGTGCCATAATTCACAATTGCCAAAAGATGGAAGCAACCCAAGTGTCTATCAACAGATGAATGGATAAACAAAATATAATATATACATACAATGGAATATTATTTAGTCAAAAGAAATGGAATAATTTCTGATACATGCAGCAACATGGATGAACCTTGAAGACATCATGTTGAGTGAAATAAACCAGATACAAAAGGGCAATATTTTATGATCTCACTGGTATGATAGTTAGAACAAGAAAATTCATAGACTCAGAAATTAGAATACAGGCTCCCAGGGCTCAGGGTGGGGATAGGAAATGGAGAGTTAATGCTTAACTGGTTCAGAATTTCTTTTTGATGTGACAAAAATTTTTTGATAATGGATGGTAGTGATGGTAGCATAACATTTGGAGTGTAATTAACACCCACTAAATTATATATTTGAATGTGGTTAAAGAGGAAATTTTAAGTTGTATATATGTTTCTAGAATAAACATTAAAAACAAACAAATATAGGACTATACACAAACAGTGAGCCCTAATATAAACCATGAAGTCTACTTAATAGTGTAATTATTTAATATGGTTTCATCAATTGTAACAAAGATGACACACTAATGCAAAGTGATAATAATAGGGAAAGCTTTGTGTCTGTGGGGGATGGAATTATGTGAAATCCGTATATTTTACATGATTTGTGTGTATTGTGCAACTTCTTGTCCTGGTTTGCCTTTTGTGGAACACAGAAAATTATGTTCTTAAGCTAACCCATTCCTGTGTCTGTAAACATAATGTAGATGAAACTTTTTGATTAGATTCAGTTAAGGGACCTTTAATTAGATCACTTTGATTAGATTGCTTTAGGGCCTGTGATTGGACTACATCAGTGAGATACAACCCAGGTTAGGTCTCTGCCTTTTTGCTGGGATCTTATATAAACTGAAACCTGAAAGCAAAACATACAGAGAAACACAGCTTCCTTTTTTACCCTGCCATATGAGAGAAGACTTGAGGATCACTAGCAGCTGAAGCTGAGAAATGAGGTACCCAAGAGGCTAGACCCATGGAGCAGATCAAAATTGAAGGGATGAGTCCTACCATGTGCTTGATTGCCCACAGCTGAGCTGGATGAGAATGTGGCCTGCAGGAAAAAGCAGAGATTGGCTGCCATCTTGCCTTGTCACATGGCAGGACTCCAGGATCTGCCAGGAGCCAATCTTTAGCGAAAAAGCATCTTTGATGATGCCTTCATTTGGATGTTTTCACAACCTTGAAACTGTAAGCTATTACCCTAATAAATTCACACATTTCTGGCATATTGCATTGGCAGCCCTTAGCAAACTAAGACATTCTCTAATAAAATAAAATTAGCCTTGAGGATATCTTAGCAGTGACTGCAATACCTCTAATAGCTGTAAAATTTCACAAGTATCCATGAGATATGTTAAGACAGTCAGACTTCTTAAGCTCACTCCTCTCTGGCTTTGAGCTCCTTTAGTTTGTAAGGCTGGCAATGCCAGGAAAAGTTCATAGCTGGAACATCATATATATTGTCTCCTTTGATGAGCTACATGCATTTGTTTAAGGATTCCCTTTCTAATCTCTGATAATCTATATTTTTCTTAGAGAAAAATGGAGCAGATTGGATCATTGACTTGACCATTTTCATCAGGTGAGAAAATATTTACTCCTCTACATATTTTTCTGGCTCCTATAAGGAATATGCACACACCCATATGTATATGCATGCCTACATAAACTGGTGTGAATTTACATATATGTGTACATAAACGTGTGTGTATGTACATGAACATATATAGGATTATCTTGCAGTTACTATTCTGTAGGCCTTTCTTTAGTTCACTGATATTAAAGAAGAGTTCTATGAAGGATTTAAAAGACATTTAGAAAACTATAAAAAGTCTAGCTCACTTTGGCCATTAGTCTCAAATGATTTTCCTTTTTTCTTTATCACATCTTCTTAAAACGAGCAAGTTGGAAAAGTTTGTTTTAACTTATTACCTCTTAACAGAAGTGCTAATGAACAGATAAATAGAAGATTGTAAAACACACTGTATAAGTAATGCATTTTGAAATTGTAATTCCTTTATTCTTCAAGTAACTAAATCACCTCTAGAGACCCAACAATGTTTTCTGAGAACATTTGCCAGATAGGTATCAGGGATTCAATTTCAATTCAACAAGTATTCTCAAATCCTTGCTTTATATTAGGAACACAGTACACCAGGGAAGACCATTTTAAAATGAATCATAAGTAGATAAAAATGGTGATAAAGATGTGGATATAGAAAAGGTAAATCCCCACAACCTTGACCCATTGTTCATAAGAATAAAGATCCATAGCCCACTGATGTCATGATCGATAGCTCACCCTTCTTATTAATAATAATCATAAAATTGTTTCTGATTCAGAAGTGACTGCTGTAAAAGATGTGGTGTGTGCAGAGGGAGGGGAGACTGGTGGCAGTTACCATAACCAGCCGTCACCAAATATCTGCCTTTCATATTCTTATTCCTCTTTCTTATTAAGAGCAAATTAACACATAAGCAAAAATGACTGAGTATATAGCAAAGCCCAAATATTTAAAGGTTTAGGTAAATGGTGCTTTTAATCTTCCTGTTTATTACTCTAATAAAAAAATCTCAGGTATTTACGTAATATAATTTTTCTCAATATTGCAATGATGACATCATTTTTATGATAAATATTTTATAGCAATTAAAGATTATATACTGACATATTGAAAAAAGAGGTTTCCCTTCAAATATGTGCTTGGCATAACATTAATTAAAAAATTGAGTGTCAAAGAAAATTGTACTGGAGAGTGCTAAACTGACAAGGTTGTCTTTATTCGAGGGTATTACAATAGGGGAGAGCGATTATAGCTAAGTTTGAACTCAACACTGTTGAAACAAAAGGTGGCAGCGTTTTTAAGGGCTTAGGGGAGATAGTGGAAAAAACTGGAAGATATTAGGAGGATTGACCCACAGGATGGATGAGTAATTTACTGAACTTGCTGTTAGGGCCATTTGGCTTGGAATTTCTTCTTTTACTGTGAATTAGGCCATTGGGTCCTGTACGGGTGGGGTACAGAAGGGAAAGGGAGGTAAGGCACTCCCTGCTTAGGCACCTGTACAATATAAGGGCTGTGCTAAGAGGGAGGTCAGGAGCCTAGAAACAGGGAGAAGCCTGTCTGAAACCTCGTCAGGCTAAGGGGAACATTATGGCTGTCTTGGTCATAATTAATCATTTTTTTAAATTTAGAACTAAATTGAGTGACATCACGGGAATGGTACATACCTTAGTTTTGATAGATAATGCATTTTTGCTTTGGCAGCTTCCATTTCCTCGTTAAAATTGTTCAAAAATAGAATATTGCCTGCCTTCCTTCAATGAACTAAATCGCTCATACCTCCCTGGCAGCGTCCTCAGTGCATGCACTGGCCACTGCTCCAATCTCCTAGTCTCCTTCTTCACATTTTTTAGCGTCTCTAATCTCAAAGGGACCCCCTCAGATTCTTAAACTCAATTGTCTCTTTAATCTGTAGGTTAAAAATGCTGAGATTTTCTTCTCTAATTTGAATGTTACAATTATATTATTAGTTTTTCCTTATTTTCTTAATCTCAAGGGACCAGTTCTTCTTACTCTTCATGGGCTCCAGTCTTTAGATATCATCCCCATCAATTCACACACACACACACACACACACAGAGGCACACATTTATTGTCATCTTTCCTAAACCAATGATACAGATTTCTAATTTGGGTCTCTTTTCTGTATGTTCTGTAGGTTCTTTTCCTGAATGATTTCACTTATGTCATGAGCTTCTACATATATGCCAATATCCCACAACTTGATGTCACGTCTGTCTAATAACTCTATCTGAATGTCCCATATTTACATTACTAAAACTGTTCTCCTTCTGTGAATCCCCTCCCATATCAGATTTTTTTCTGATATGACTTATCTCAGATAGTGGTAACAATACCCAGTTAGTCTTTCAAGGCAGGCATCAGCAATTGCCCTAGGGAGAGCCTGCATATCCTCCATTCCCCACCCTTGCATCCCACACTCCTCTCCTGGTATAAGTAAGGAGGTTTCCTGAGGTTAGTTCATTCCTCTTTTGTAAAACCTTATTGTGTAGAGTGAGGTAGTGAATAATTGGTAATGGAGTGACGGAAAATTCTCAGTGGCTTTTACTGCTGGTAATTATACATTTGCTTTGGTTGTGTGAATAAAGATAATAATAAACAACTATAGAGCTTCTGTTATGCAACAGATATTCCACTGGATGCATTTCATTGACTATATTGTCAATTAATCTTAACGGCAGTCTTGTGAGTCAGATATTTTTCTCATGTCTTAGGTGGGAAAACTGAGCCAAGTATGTCAAAGTATCTTGCCTGCAGCCTTACAGATAGTATTCAGGTCCATGTCTGCCTGCCTCTAAAGACTATGTGCTTATCTCTATAATATCCTATTCTCTATTGCCTGTGACCTCCAAAAGTGATCATTTGGCTACCTGCAAATATTGCATGTCTGAAACTAGCTTCTCACTCATATTCAGCTTGGGGAAATTGAACTAAAGGGAGCACCAGATGAAAATAGTCTTTTTATACATTGATAATTTGAAGTCCAAGACTTACCACCTGAATCATGAATTTTGCTCTATGTAAAATTATATAAAGAGATTCATTCATTAATCTTTATGCTTAAACACCATTTTAATGTCTGCTATCTACAAAGAATGTGTCTTCAGCAGAGAATCTGAAATCCAACCATTGATACTTGAATTGGAACTCTGATAGGTAACAATTATTTCCACGTCAATTAGGATTTGTTTTTGTTTGTATTGATGGAAGTCTGGTATATTTAGTTAGTAAGAGCATCTCTTACAAAAGCCACAGCATCTCTTACAAAAGCCTCTTACCTTCATCACTGAAGATAACAGCTTTGCACAAAGAAATTCCAGGCTTATAGTAATTACAGGTGAGTTGTTTGTCCATACCAAAGCCACTTCATAAATATGTTGCACCAGTCCTTGTACTTGGTACAGTGAAAAATATTTGTAAGCCTGTTCTGCCAAGGTCATAAATAACAAAATATTCAACTATGGAAATGTGTTCTCTTTCTTTCATTTAAGTCTCACAACAATGCAAAATTACCTTAGAGGTAAGGAATTTCAAATTCAGATAGTTAAAGCAATACTCTCAAGGTAAAAAAAAGAAAAAGAAAAATAGAAAAGCTCTTAAACAGAAAAGCCAGAATGTGAATATGACTGAAAACACACATCATATTGGTGACTCGGTAATGTCAGCTTATCAACTTTGCATGCAGAGAACAGTATGATGTTGCTGTCACTCTATATTGTCATATCACAGGTTATAGCAATAAAATCAGTTTATAGCAGTATTTTATTATTGCTCATACATCTGAGTGTAGCTTAAACTATATGAAGACACCGGTGGATGTTAATAGAGGTTATAGATAAAAAGCTTCAGAGTATAGTTAAAGAGCTTCAGAATATAACACAAAATATCAACTAAAATGATCTCTAAGTTGTTCTACCTCAGTGGCCATTCAAAATGAAGAGCTCACTTATATGAAACACCTAGAATAAGCAAATTAATAGAGACAGATAATCACGGGTTACCAGGGACTGGCATTTGAAGGCCTGAGTAGGTATTGCTTAAAGGGTGCAGAGATTATGTTTGAGGTGATGAAAATGTTTGGGCAATGGATGTTGGTGATGGTAGCATAGCGTCTTAAATATAATTAATACCACTGAATTTGTTACTTGAAAGTGGTTAATATGGGAAATTTTGACTTGTATATATGTTATTATAATAAAAAGTTTAAAGAAAATGAAGATATCACATATGGTTTTCCCCTTCAGAAAAAAAATAGTCAACAAATTAATTTTAGCCTTGTTGGTATTCTAAAAACAATATAAATGGATTCTACCAGTGAAATTAGCCATTGCAGGTTGAATATGCTTTTAATATAGTTCTCATTCATTGGAGTTGAATTAAATATTATAGCCCCTTTCATTTTCCACTTAATCATTTATGTCAGTAAAAATTGGATTATAAGAAATAGATTTTGATAATTTTGTAATTCAAATACAATTGGCCATTTTCAAATGTGCAAATTTAGTGAGAGAGGCTGAATATTTTTGCATACTGAGGTTTGTTTATATCTCTTTGTCCTTAAAACGTGTTTTAAATTTAGTACTTAAATGTGACCAGCAGTTAGTCCACTAGGTACTCTAATCATGGATGATCATATGGTAGCTACTTCCAACTGCACATTCCTAGTCTTCAATAATAAACATAAAAATACTTTTGTCATAACTCATGTGGGCCTCCAACTAGGAGTTGCTAACTTAACAAGAAACTAGCAAATTATTTTAAAAAGAAGGATAGATGTTTGGATATCTCCTGCTGTGTTAAAAATTTCAATTTCAGTAATTAGCTGCAGATTTTCCTGTCTTCATAGGATGAGCAGAAGAAAGGAGATTTTGGAAAAGAGAATGGAAAGAAAGCAAAAACTAGAGGGGAACTGTAACAGTTGAGCAGGTGACAGGCTGTCTGACCAATGACCACAATTGTTACAAATATATTTTATGGGACAGTATCAATACTTCATGCAGTGAAACATTAGAAATTAAATCCTTAAGACATGCATGAATTATAAAATAATGCCTCAGCTCTGGAACTTTTAAAGTAAAAAAGAAAACAAGAACAATTAAGCACACATTGATATAGTGCTAAACTTTAGAACAAATATATTTGTTTCCTTGATAATTTTAAATATAGTTTGACTTTTGTCTACCCCATGAGTTTGGTCTATTGGCAATTTGTATATATACCTTCCAGAATATTTTCTTTTATTTACAGATATACATAACAAATAAGTACTTTGAAATCATGATAAGTCTTTACAGAATCATTAAAAAATCAGCTTTCTATATCAAATTTTAAGTATTTTCCTATTATATGTGAATTATTATAAATAAACAAAAGGACTAATGAAGCTAAATTATTAAATATATATTTTGAAATATACCTTTAATAGATAGTTAAAATGAATAAGATATTTAAGAAATTCCTTCAAATTGTTAAGAACTTGCCTTATATTTAGCAAGATCTACTTTCAAAATCCCGAACTCCTTGGTCTGAGGAGAAATAGAAATGAGAAGAAAAAATATATATCAACCTGTATCTGTCCATCCATCCACCCATTCATCCATCTCTTACACGAATGCTCTTGCTCTCTATCCATCCACTTACCTCTCTTTCTAGATATATAAAACCTGCTTTAAATGGGGATTTAACATCTGAATTATTATCAGAATAACAGCTGTACTCAGGGCTCAGAATTGTTGTGCCAGGAACAAACATATGTGATAAAAGGTAATGGGATTCCGAATCATTATAGTTAAAAGACCTGACCCACACACTCCGGCTTGAGCCTCCAATCATAGCAGCATCTATTTTTAATACAGGAATGAGGAATCCTCATTACTTATATTAGTTCCAAATGGTGAGACTGAGTCTCAGTAAAAGGGAGGATTATTATAATTTCTTTAAGGAAATTAAATACTTTCTGCAAACCATGTCATCAGCACTAAAACTGTTAATGCATAGAATCTTTTCAAATTTTGAGCAGGAGATTTCATTTTTCTTCTCTAATTCTGCTTAGGACCCACTTTAGCAATACTTTCTGCCTTAGATTAATTACCCTGATCTAATTCATTTAGTGGAGGACAGCTGTGGTACGTGGGTTGCCCACTGATGTATTGTGTTAAATGACGCCCATCTGTCACTGCAGCATATCAGCACGGATTCAGTGTCATCCACTTCATTGGTTCTGCTGAGATGTGAAGTACAGCTACAATGTTTACTACTGTTGTTAATTTAATATCTACACCTTTAATAACCTGACTGCTGTCACTCCCTGAACAATGATACATGATGGCCAGTGAAAAACCAGATAGAAAGCATTAACTTCACAGCACAGCAGACCCTCTGGTACAATTAGAACAATTCTGGGCAAAGTTGATATGGTGGGGGGGCCTGTAGGGCATTCTCCCAGGGAAATGCTTTATTGAGAAATAAAGGTAAAAGGGTCTGTGTTAGCAATTCTGACAGTTAATCATTAACCCATTTTCTTGAAACTGAAGAACTATTTTAATAGCCCTTTTGTTTTAAGAGTTCATTGTGGACTCCTCATTTATTCACATTGTTTCGTTATACCCTACTGCATTTCTTTATATAATGGATGATGCAAATTTAATGTTTTAGATTTAAGGTTCTTCTTAGCAAAATAACCTTAATGCAAAATTTATTAGAAAGATTCCAAGGGCTCCAAAGTATTTATGTTCTATATAATAATTTTATTCTATTCTCAAACCATCTATTGAATATGCATATACTTATAAGGCATATATAAGATTGCTTATTTAACATATGATAAAAATGGAAAAATATGTATTATGCATGTTTATGGCCTAAATCTACTGAAAGATGGAACTATAAAGTATAGAGAATTACAGAAAAACTATTGATAGACTAAATATCTAAACATAAGTAAAGTTTTTTGTTTGTTTTTAAGGCTCATATTTGTGTCTCACTTTAGAGAAAATATATTTTATTAGAGAAGTTGTGAACTTAAAAATAATCATGCACATGCATAGAATTCCCATACAACACCCCTCCACCAACATACCACACCTTTGTGGGACATTTGTTACAGATTATGAGATAATATCATCAGACATTACCACTAACTATGGTCCATAGCACACATTTGGCATATTTTTCCCACACCCAAGTGTTATTAACACAGTATATCTGTGGCATTGATGTAAGAATATTACAGTATTGCTCCACATCAGGGAGTGCTCTACTCATGAAGCTTCACTGCAGCTGGGCAGTCTCCTCCTTCCGTTCTTCTATGATGTTGCAGGATGCTCTTCAGGTCTCCTGGGGCCCTCAAATAGGTGCTTTACTTGGCTCTGGGTGAGTACTAATTGACCTGTAGGATGAGCTGACTGTTGGAGCTACGTACTCTGCCACATCTAGCCCCTTCCCCCAACATAAGTAAATTTTTATTTTTATACTTCTTAAAAAGATAGAGAATACACTACTTGATTTTTTCTATTTCCTCTTAGATTTTTTAATATATTTTCCTGTTTATCCGCCTTGATAATGTACATTATCTTCATATTTAATGAACTTTTAAAAAATGTCAATATCTAGTAGAGAAAAGTTTTCTCTACTTTGCTTTGAAGAAAATATGACTACCACCAAGGGGATTGATTTTGCTGCATTGTTTTCAAGTAGTTCTCTCATTCTACCTGGATCCATAAACTTAGGTTTGATATACAGAGTCAGTTTATCAATAATACTCAGGTACCATAAAAACAAGTATTTTTTCCAGCTTATTTATATATAGATTTCTCTTCTAAGGATAAATTATCTTCTATATCTCTTCATTTCAATTCCCTTGCTTTTTCCATCTATTAATCAATGACATATTTCCCTAATTCTCTTTCATGTTGTGCTATCACTTGGCTTCAAAATACAATTAGATGAAACCACCATAGCATTATATTGCTGTGTTTGCCATAACTTATCTGCCCTTCCTCTAGGCTGGAAATCTTTGGGGATGGAAACAAATTCTATTTTGTTTGTTTTAAAGACCTATTAACTGATACAGTAAGAATTACATTGTAGGTCCTCAATAAATATTGGTGGACTACATGAAAGGGATGACTGAAAGAATTTGGGATTTTTCTAGGAACAAGAAAAATTCACAGGGCTCTAGACACAATGGCAATACCATGTCATTATTCTTTTTTATACCACTGCCTTTGAATTCCGTGCTTTGTGTTGAGTTTACAGAGAGGAAAACTAATGTGGAGAAATAGGGGATGATTTCGCTAAGATCACATAGGAAAAGCGTAGTCAATCTAGAACTAGAATTCAGGAAAACTGTCTCCAGCCAATAAGTTTCCTGGATCTAAAACTTGGAATTAAGTTCCTCAGGTAAAAAATATAAAAGTGGTTTTTATAGTTAAAAATTTGATTATTCAGTAATAATTTACTAGTTTTAGTTGAGCCCATTAAATTACTATGTGTGCATTCTACAATATGCGAAAAACAAATGAGTAGAAATAGCCCCTAATTTCCAAGAGCTTGCAGTCTATTTGGAGAGTCAAAAAAATAAGGAAAAAATCAAATTAAATGCAAAGTGGTGGGTGCTATGATAGTAACAAGAACTGGGTGCTCTGGAAGTACGAGATTGGGATTTAACCTAGAAGGGTGGAAATACGGATATCTCCACACTTTCCATTAAGTGTGTGCTCATAGATGAGAAGGAGCTGACCAACAGAAATGAGAGAAATTTCCAGGCAGAGAATATAAAAACACTAAAAATGAAGAAAATTAAAACAGTAGATGCATGTGGGAGCCTATAGTTTACATTACAAAGTGTAGCAAGTGGGGTAAGGAATATTGAAAGCAGAATGAAAAAAGCAGCCATGTCATAAAAAGGCTCAATACAACATGTGACACAATTTCTAAGCAGAATATGGTATAATTTTGCATGTTTTAGCCTTCATAAAAATGATATTATATATTGTATGTGTTTTTATGTGTCCTTATTGCTTTTTTCATTTTTTCACTATATATTTCATTCTTTTTCACTTTGTTAGTATTCCATTCTTTGTTATGGATATTTGTTTATTTACAATTTTTGCCTTTAAAAAAGATGCTAAAAGCATTCTTGCATATTACTCCATTTGTACTATATATAAGCATTTTTCAAGACCAGGGCATGGTTCACAAATGTGACTGCATATAAAAATTATCTGGGCTGGGGTTTGGAGCAGGAGTAGGTGAAGAAAGTGGGAACATCTATTAAAGGACAGGAAGAAGAACACTGTGGTATTGGAATTGTTTTGGATCTTGACTCTCTCAATATCAATATCCCGATTGTGATATTGTACTATATGTTTACATTTGTTTATACTGGGAAGAAATTGGATATAGGTTGCATGGATCTCTCTGTATTATTTCTTAATATTGGATGTACATCTATAATTATCTTGAAAGTATTTTTCTTTAAAAACAATATCAACTGAGAGGGACTTCCACTTCCAGACTAGATGGATTGACAGGGACAAGGCTTACATTCTTGCTTTCAACAGTAACAAAATATGGAAGTTAAAATATGAAGGAACTGTTTTCAAATTGGACAATAGGTGAGAAAGGACACTGATCCCCGTAAGAAGGGAAACCTAAAAGGTGAGCTCCCTACCTGCCCCAATCAATTATTCAGCAAGACTTTCCAGGCAACAGAGGAGGAAAGAGGAACCCAAGTGAAGTCTGGGGATTTTCATGAAATGAGGAGATAAAGTTGGGATTTTAGGGAGGCCAAAGCAACTTACTGAAAAGAAGAGCACTGGGCAGAGTACTGGAGAGGAGAGAGCTGCACAAAGTGAGGGACCTGCTCCTTTGTGCCCTCCGCAAACCCACTCCCCATCTTCAGATGAGGCTGGGGAAAGAACCATTTGAAAAGAGCAGATGGAAAAATCCCCATTGCTTATACCGGGCAATAAATAGTTGGTGTTCCCACCAGCCAAACCGGAAAATCCTATTAATACACAGTTAATTGGATAGTACTCAGAAGGACATTGCCCCAGTGGTGATGCAAAAACGAACCTTACTAGAATTAGTACACTAGTCTTATGTACTATAACTTAAAAGCAAGTCTAAAAAGAATCACATTGTTTCAAATTAATTTAACTCTTTCCCAGAACAACATAATTTATGATGTTAATCAAAGGAAAATAAAGTAAAATTATCCAACACCATGAAAAATTAAAATCCACAATGCTTGGCATTCGATAAATAAATATCAAGCATTCAAAGTAACAGGAAAACATGACACATGAGAGAAATAGGTTGACTTTAATTGAATGAGAGATGATTCCAAAGATAGTATAAATAGACAAGGAAATGAGAAGAGTTATAACAAAAATCTCTACTCAATAAAGTAGAGGAAAACATGAGCATTTTAATGAGAGACATGGAAAATGTAAAAGTAATCCAAATTAAAATTCTAGAGATTAAAAAAATGCACTGGATGACACTTATAGCAGATTGGACTGCAGAAGAAAAATTAGTGAACTTGAAAACAGAAAATAAAACT
This sequence comes from Tolypeutes matacus, assembly GCA_026826555.1. NCBI lineage: Eukaryota > Metazoa > Chordata > Mammalia > Cingulata > Chlamyphoridae > Tolypeutes > Tolypeutes matacus. Next base: position 52,512,089 of record JAKSZT010053770.1, on the reverse strand, counting down.
CGAAGAAATGACAAAAATGACAGAGTATCAGTGGATTGTGGGACAACAAAATTGGATCTCCTGAAGGAAAGATGAGAAAGGAGGAGACAGAAGAGTTATTTGAATAAGTAATGGCCAAAATAATTTAAAATTTGATAAAAAATGTAAACTCATGGAAAAGGTCAACAAAATCCAGTCAGAAGAAAAGTATACCACCTTAATCAAATTGCTGGAGACCAGTATGAGAGTTCCAGTTGTTCCTCATTATTGACAACACATGGCATGGTGAAAATTTTAAGCCATTTTCAAAGCTATTTAGTGGGATCTTACTGTAGTTTAAAATTGCATTTCCTTATTTAATAATGATGTTAATTTGTATGGCCTTATTTGCTATTCATATATCCTGTTTTGATGAAGTGTTTTGAAGTCTGTTCTATGTTTTTCTCAATTTTCAATTGTTATTTGTTTTCTGACCATTCTCTCTCTCTCTTTTTTTTTTCCCTTCAGTTACTTTCTGTAACAAAATTCCCTATTGTACCATGATGAACATTAGGGTGATAATGGTGTTTCAAGACATTAGCGAGAGTTTGTTCTAAGTTATGTCCGTAAATTTCTGACTTCTTTAAGAAGTATGAAAGTCTTGTACCAAGTGAGAATTTAGTTCCTCAATTCTGCCCACAACCTTGGCCTATGAATTTGCTTATTCTAATTATTTCATAATTATTGCTTATTTCACTCAACATGAGGTCTTCAGTGTTCAATCATGTGGTTGCATGTATCAGAACTTCATACCTTTTTATGGCTGAATAATATTCCATTTTATGTATGTACCACATTTTATTTATCCATTCCTCAGTTGATGGACACTTGGGCTGCTTCCATCTTTAGGCAATGGTGAATGATGCCACTATGAATGTTAGTTACAACTATCTCTTCGACTCCCTACTTTCAATTCTTTTCGGTATATACTTAGAAGTGGGATTGCCAGGTCACAGGGTAATTCTACATCTAACTAATGTAGATTAGTTAACTGAGGAACTGTCAAACTCTTTTCCACAGCAGCTATACATTTTACATTCTCACCAACAATGAATGAGTGTTCCGATTTCTCCATTCTTCTCCAAAGCTTACAATTTTCTCTTTATTTCTTAAATAGCAACCATTCTAGTGGCTGTGAGGTGGTATTTTATTGTGGTTTTGATTTGCATTTTACTAATAGCTAATGATTTGGAGCAACTTTTCATGTGCTTATTGGGCATTTGTATATCTTCTTAAGAGAAAGGTCTGTTCAGATTGTCAGACAAAGTTTTAATTTTTTTCGTATTTTTGTTGATGAGTTATAGGATTTCTTTATATATTCAAGATATTAAGCCCTTACCAGATATGTGCTTTCCAAATATTTTTGCCCATTCTGTAAATTTTTTATTTACTTTCATGATGAAGTCCTTTGTATGCAAATGTTTTTAATTCTCTTGAAGTCATATCTATATTTTCTTTTGTTGCTCATGCTTTTGGTGTAACATCTAAGAAGCAATTGCCTAGCACACAGACTAGAAGATGCTTCCCTATGTTTTCTTCTAAGAGTTTTATAGTTGTGGTTCTTATATGTAGGTATTTGGTACATTTTAAATTAAATATTTTTTTCATTTTAAAAATTTATTGAAGTCTATGATTCATACATAAACATACATTAAAAAGTATATAGTAAAAGTTGTGTACTTAAAAAACAAACATGCGTAACATCATACAGGACTTCCAAACATCACCCAACCACAAATACTTTGCATTGTTGTGAAACATTTGTAACAAATTTTAAATGAATATCATCAAAGTATTACTGCTAATACTGTATCTTACATTTGGTGTATTTTTCCCAAACCTACTCTATTATTTTTTTTCTTCATAAACCATATAATTTAACTAAAGTGTACAATCAGTAGCATTTGGTATAATCACCAAGTTGCACATTAATCACTTAAATAAATATTAGAGAATTTTCATTACTCAAAAAAGGAAAAACAACAAAAAACAAATCACTATCATACCCATATGTTAGCACTACTAATTACAAATCCTATGATGTGCTTTCACTATTTATATTCATTTCCAAATATTTACAAACAACATTTTACCAATTCTGCACAGATTAAACCTTGGCTTTCCATTATCTAACCACATTCTATTCTCTGGTGACTTATTTTCCAGATAATAACTCCTTGAGTTTGGTCATTATATTTAGTTCATAATAGTGAAATCATACAATATTTGTACTTTTGTGCATGGCTTGCTACACTCAACATAATGGCCTCTAGGTTCATCTACATTGTCATATGATTTGTGACTTCATTTTTTCTTACAGCTGAGTAGTATTCCATTGTGTTTTTATACCACAGTTTGCTTTTCCATTTGTTACTTGATGGACACCAGTGTTGATTCCATCTTTTTACAGTTCTGAATAATGTCGCTATGAACATCTGTGTGCAGATGTCTGTTCGTGTCACTGCCCTCAGTTCTTCTGAGTATATCCCTAGTAGCAGTATTGCTGGGTCACATGGTAAATCTATATCTAAATTCCTTAGGAACTGCCAAACAGACTTCCACAGTGGCTGTACCATTTTTCATTCCCACCAACAATAAATAAGCGTTCCTATCTCTCCACATCCTGTCCAACACTTGTAGTTTCTTTTTTGTAAGTAGTGGCCATTCTAGTAAGTGTGAAATGATTTCTCATTGTAGCTTTGATTTGCACTTCCCTAGTAGCCAATGATGTTGAACATTTTTTCATGTGTTTTTTTCACTATTTGTATTTCTTCTTTAGAAAAATGTCTATTCAAGTCTTTTGCCCAATTTTTAAATTGGTTCATTTGACTTTTTATTGTTGAGTTGTAGGAATTCTTTATATATCATGGATATTAGACCCTTGTCAGATGTATGATTTCAAATATTTTCTCCCATTGAGTAGGCTGCCTTTTTACCTTATTCACAAAGTCCTTTGGGGTGCAGAATTGTTAAATTTTGAGAAGGTTCATTTATCTACTTTTTCTTTTGTAGCTTGTGCTTTGCGGGTAAGGTTTAAGAGACCCCCACGCACTACAAGGTCCTATAAATGTTTCTACATTATCTTCTAGGAGTTTTATGGCTCTGGTTTTTATGTTTAGGTTTTTTATCCATTTTGAATAGATTCTTATATAGCGAGTGAAATAGGGGTCCTCTTTAATTCTTTTGGTTATGGATATTCAGTTATCCCAGCATCATTTGTTGAAGAGACTATTCTGTCTCAGAAAAGTGGACTTTGTAGTCTTATCAAAATCAGTTGATCATAGAGGTAAGGGTCTGTTTCTGAACTCTCAATTCTATTCCACTTATAAATGTGTCTATCTTTATGCCAATACCATGCTGTTTTGATCAATGTAGCTTTATAATACACTTCAAATTCCAGAAGTGTGAGTCCTCAGACTTTGCTCTTCATTTTTAGGATGTTTTGGTCTATTCAGGACCCTTTTCCCTTCCAAATAAATTTGGTAATTGACTTTTCTACTTCTGTAAAGGTGGCTGTTGGAATTTTGATTGGTATTGCAGTGAATCTATAAATCAATTTAGGGAGAATTGACATCTTCATGATGTTTAGTCTTCCAATCCATGAAAACGGAATGTCCTTCCATTTGTGTAGGTCTTCTTTGATTTCTTTTAACAATGTTTTGTAGTTTTCTGAATACAGATCATTTACATTCCTGGTAAAATTAATTCCTAGATTTATGAGTCTTTTTGTTGCTATTGTAAATGGGATTTTTTCTTGATTACCTCCACAGTTTGCTCATTACTAGTGTGCAGAAACCCAACTGATTTTTGAGTGATGATCTTGTATCCTGCCACTTTGCTCAACTCACTTATGAGCTCTAATAGTTTTATTGTACATATTTCAGGATTTTCTAAATATAAGATCATGTCATCTGCAAATAGTGAGAGTTTTACTTCCTATTTTCAATTTGGGTGCTTTTTATTTCTTTTTCTTGCCTAATTGCTCCAGCTAGAACTTCTAGCACAATATTGAATAACAGTGGTGACAATGGGCATCCATGTCTTGTTCCTGATCTTAGAGGGAACATTTTCAATGTCACCTGATTGAGTAAAATGTTGGCTGTGTGATTTTCATATATGCCCTTTAATTGTGTTGAGGAACTTTCCTTCTATATCTGTCTTTTAAAGCGTGTTTTTCAAGAAAGGATTCTGGATTTTGTCAAATGCCTTTTCTGTGTCAATCTAGATGATCATGTGGCTTTTTCTCTTTGATTTGTCAATATGATGCTTTACATTAATTGAGTTTCTTATGTTGAACCATAGATGCATACCAGGAATAAAGGTCACTTGATCATGATGTATAATAATTGTTATATGCTGTTGGATTTAATTTGCAAGTATTTTGTTAAGAATTTTTGCATCTATGTTCATTAGAGATATTGGTCTGTAATTTTCTTTTCTTTTGGTATTAGGATCATGTTGCCTACATAAAATGTGTTGGGTAATTTTCCTATCTTTTCAATTTTTTAGAAGTTTAAAGAGGATTGATATTAATTCTTCTTTAAATGTTTGGTAGAATTCACCTGTGAAGAAGCCATCTGGTCCTGGGATTTTTCTTTATTGGGAGATTTCTTTATTATAGTATATCATTCATACATGAATATACACAAACAATAAGTGTACAATAAAAGTTGTGAACTTACAAAATAAACATGTATAACATCATACAGGGGTCTCATACATCACCCCACCACCAATACCTTGAATTGTTGTGAAACATTTGTTACAAACTATGCAAAAGCACCATCAAAATATTACTACTAACTATAGTCTATATCTTATATTTGGTGTATTTTTCCCCCAATCCACCATATTATTTTTTAATATATTTTTATTACATAGGTTGTGAACTTACAAAACAACTATGCACATGTGTAGAATTCCCATACAACATATTTTCTCCAACATACTTTACCATGGTAAAATATTTGTTACAAATTATGAGATCATATCAAATTATTACCCACCAACCATAGTCCATAGAATACATTTAGCACACTTTTTCCTTACCCCTCCCTCATTATGACCACAGTATGTCTTTAGCATTGATGCAAGAATATTACAGTGTTGCTATTAACCACAGTCCATAGGTCACACCTATTGTGTTTTTCCCATGCTTCTCCACATTCCCAATGGTGACATACATCTGCTCTAGCTCATAGAATAATACTCTTGCATATGTACCATCAACCACAATTCTCAAACAACATGGTATTGGCATAAAGATAGACATATAGTCCAATGGAACTGAACTGATGGTTCAGGAACAGACCCAAACATCTATGGCCAAGTGATTTTTGACAAGTCTGTAAAAACCCCCAGCTTGGGCAGAACAGTCTGTTCAACAAATGGTGCTGAGAGAACTGGATATCCATAGCCAAAAGAATTAAAGAGGACACCTATCTCACACCTTATACAAAAATTAACTCAAAATGGATCAAAGACCTAACATAAAAGCAAGAACCAAAAACTCTTAGAAGAAAATGTAGAGAAAACATCTTTAAGAACTGGTGGTAGTTGATGCATTCTTAAACCATACACCTAAAGTATGAGCAATGAAAGAAAACATGGATAAATGGGACCTCCTCAAACTTAAACACCTTTGTGATTCAAAGGACTTCATCAAGAAGGTGAAAACACAACCTATTCAATGGGAGAAAATCATATATCCGATAAGGATTTGACTTCTATTCTATATAAAGAGATCATACAACTCAACAATAAAAGAGCAAGCAATTCAATTTAAAAATGGGCAAAAAATTTAAATAGGCATTTCTCCAAAGAGAAATACAAACGGCCAAAAAGTACATGAAAAAAATGTCCCATATCACTCGTTATTAGGGAAATGTAACTCAAAATGATAATTAGATATCATCTCACACTGCATAGAATGGTCATTATTTTTTTAAAAAGGAAGAAAACAATAAGTACTGGAGAGAATGTGGAATATTAGGAACATTCCTTCACTATTGGTGGTGTTGTAAAATGGTGCAGCCTCTGTGGAAGAGAGTTTGGCGGTTTCTCAGGATCCATATGATCCAGCAATTCCTCTACTAGTAATATATCCAGTAGAACTGAAAACGGTAACACAAACAGACATCTGCATACTGATGTTCATAGCGGCATTATTCACATATGCTAAAAGATGGAAACAACCCATTTCCACCAACCAATGAATAGATAAACAAAATGTAGTATATACATACAATGGAATACTATGCTACAGTAAGAAGAAATGAAATTGAGACACATATGCTAACATGGATGAATATTGAAGACATTAGGCTAAGTGAAGTAAGCCAGTCACAAAAGGACAAATATTGCATGATCTCTTTAATATGAACTAAATACAAAGAATAAATGTATGGAGTTAAAACCTAGAGTATAGGTTGTTGGAAGATTTTTGATGACTGATTCAATCTCCTTGCTTGTGAATGGTTTGTTGAATTCCTGCATTTCTTGTAGAATCAATGTAGGTTGTTTATGCATTTTTAGGAGTTTGTCCATTTTACCTAGATTGTCTAATTTGTTTGCATACATTTTCTCACAATATCCTCATATGATCGTTTTTAATTTTGTGGGGTCACTTGTAATGTCCCTTCTTTCATTCCTGCTTTTATTTATTTGCATCTTCTCTCTCTGTTTTCTTTGTTGGTCTTGCAATTTTATTGATTGTCTCAAAGAACAAGCTTTTGTTTTTGTTGATTTCCTCTATTGTATTTTAGTTCTCAATTTCAATTATTTCTGCTTTAATCTTTGTTATTTCTTTCTGCTTGCTTTGGGATTGGTTTGCTGTTCTAGTTTCTCCAGCTGTTTATTTAGGTATTTCATTTTGGCTTTTTCTTCTTTTTCAACATAGGCATTTATGCCTATAATTTTCCCTCTCACTACTACCTTCACTGTATCCCATAAGTTTTGATAAATTGTGTCCTCATTTTCATTCGTCTCAAAATATTTACTAATTTATCTTGCCATATCTTTTTTGACCCACTGAATGTATAGAAATGTATTGTTTAGCCTCCAGATATTTGTCAATTTTCCCCATTCCCTCCTGTTATTGATTTCCAGCTTCATTCCACTAGGATCAGAGTAGGTATTTTGTATAATTTCAATCTTTGTAAATTTATTGATAGCTGTGTTGTGGCCCAACATCTTGCCTATCCTGGAGAAAGATCCATGAGCATTTGAGAAGAATATATAACCTGCTGAACTGGGGTGCAATGTGCTGTATATTTCTGTCAGGTGCAGATCATTTATCACAGTGTTCAATTTCTCTGTTTCCTTATTGCGCTTCTGTCTAGTTGTTCTGTCTATTTATGTGAGTGGCATGTGAAGTCTCCAACTATTATTGCAGAGACCTCTATTTCTCCTTTCAGTTTTGCCAGAGTTTTTCTCGTGTATCTTGGGGCATCCTGGTTAGGTGCAAATATATTTAGGACTGTTACTCCTTCCTGGTGGATTGTCCCTTTCATTAATATATAATGGCTTTTTGCATTTCTTAGCACTTTTTTTGCACCTAAAGTCTCTTTTGTCTGACATCGGTATGGCTACCCCTGCTCTCTTTTGGTTACTATTTGCATGAAATAGCTTTTTCTAACCTTTTACTTTCAGTCTATTTTAATTCTTGGGTCTAGGGTGAGTCTCCTGCAGACATCATATGGATGGCTCATGTTTTCTTATCCATTCTGTCTGCCTATGTCTTTTGATTGGGGGTTTTAATCTGTTAATATTCAATGTTATTCTTGTAAATGAATTACTTACTTCATCCATTTTATCTTTGGCTTTCATATGTCATAATTATTTTTGTCCATCTTTTTAACTTTTTTGTTACCCTTTCTGATAGTCTTCATTATACACTCTCCTCCAAAACTCTCCCTCTTCTCTTTTCTTTTCTGGCTGTACAACACTCTTTAGTGTTTCCTGCAGAGCTGGATTATTGTTTACAGACTCATACTTTCTGTTTATCTGTGAGTATTTTAATCTTACCATCATAATTGTAGGACAGTTTTGCCAAATAAATAATTCTAGGCTGGCAGTTTTTCTTTCTCTGTAGCTTAATTATATCATAACACTGCCTTCTCACCTCCATGACTTCTGAAAAGAAATCTACACTAAGTCTTATTGTATGTCCCTTGTATGTGATGTTTCCCTTTTCCCTTGCTGCTTTCAGAATTTTTTCTTTATCTTTGGCATTCTGAATATTAAGTGTCTTCTGTAGGTCTGTTTGAATTTATTCAAATTGGAGGTTGCTGTGCTTCCTGGACATGTATATTCATGTCTTTCATGAGAGTTGGGAAACTTTTGGCCACTATGTCCTCAAATACACTTTCTGCCTCTTTTCCCTTCTCATCTACTTCTGGAACTCCAATAACAGTTATGTTGTTGCACTTCAGGTTGTATTTCAACTCCCTGATCCCCTGCTCATTTTTTTCCATTCTTTTCTCTCTCTGTCCTTTTTTTTTTTTCATATTCAGTTGTTCTTTCCTCAATATTGCTGATTCTTTCTTCCATGATTTCAAATCTGCTGCTGTGTGCCTCTATTGTAGTTTTGTATTTTTACTCTCACTTATTGGGTCTTTCATTTCCAAAAGCTATGTGTTACCACTGTACTTTGACTCTTGGTTCAACTTGTTCTAAATATTTAGGATTGCCCCTGTTTAACTGCTCAAGCCAGGGCTAAAGACTCAGTAATGGTGTGCAGGTCAGTTTCCAAGGGCCTTGGAGTGGATGGTCATTACAGCATCTGCTTACCTCTTTTATTTGTTTATTATTTTTCTCTTTTCATGCACTTTTCTGGTCTGGACAGCCAGTAGCACTCTTTAGCAGACCTCTCAGCCTTAGACCCCAGTTGTTAAGAGAGAATGCATTTAGAGTACTCCTCACTTGGGTAGGCAGTACAGAAGCAATGTCCTCTGGACTAGTCAAGCCTCACAAATTTTCTCAGAAGCTGCCCTCCACCCTTGCCAGCCACACCCTCCTCTCTCTGCATCCTCACCAACCAGCCCAGGTATATTCATATAATGGAATATTATTCAGATGTAAGAAGAAATCAATTGGGGAAGCACATGACAATATGAAGGAACCTTGAGGATATTATGTTGAGTGAAATAAGCCAGATGCAAAAGAACAAATATTTTATGGTCTCACTGATATGAACTAAATACAATGAGTAGACTTATGGAGTTGGACTATGAAGTGTAGGTTGGTGGGGGATGGAATGTGGGATGAGAAGGGGTAAATGATGCTGGATGTATGTAGAATGTTTAATAAGGTCAAATGTAAATATGTATTAATGGTTGGACTTGATTGTAACACATTGTAATGTATGTATAATGATTTATGGATGTGATTGTGGCAAAAATGAGTACTCTAGGGAGATTAATGTTAGTTGGATGACAGCTGGAGGATAATATAGGGAATATAAACAATGATTTTGGCAGTAGATGAGGATTGTGGTTAATAATATAAATAGAGGGCTGTTCTACCACATGGTGTTAAGAATGTGGTGATCTATGGGAAATTATAACGAATGTAATTTGTAGACTATAGTTAGCAACAACAATGTAATGTTTTTCTATCAAAAGCAAAGTTGGTACTATATTAATGCTAAAGGTAAAAAAAAAAAAAAAAGAACATGGGGTTTGGTTTTGTGAGATATGAATATGATTAAGCTTTATTTCCCTTTTTCATTTTTTTTTCTTTATTAAGGAGACCTTGGCTGTGTCATTTAACTCATCTGTGTATCTTTCTGAACATTAGAGGAACAAATAAGTTGGTAGTTGGAATTAGAAGAGTTAAAAGTACCTGGACAGACTTTTTAGGAGTAATGCTTCCATAACTTGTTGAACTTCCTTTTTCTGCTATTATTTTTTGAATTTGAAATAAAGTTATTTAAAAAAAAAACAATTGGACATATATGTGAAGATTTATTTCTAAATTCACAATGCAGTTCCATGCATCTCTATGTGTGTCCTTGTGCTAATACCATGCTGCTTTTTCTACTATAGCTTTGTAATAAGTTTCAGTCAAGAAATTCCCCAAATTCCTTCCTCTTCTTCAAGATGCTTTTGGCTGTTCAGTGCATCTTACCCTTCCATATGAATTTGATGACTGGCTTTTCCATTTCTGAAAAAGAAGGCTGTTGTATTTTGATTAGGATTACGTTGTATCTATAAATAACTTTGGTTAGAAATGACATCTTAACAATATTTATTTTTACAATCCATGAACATGGGCAATCTTTCCATTTATTTAGTTCTTTTCTGATTTCTTTTAGAAATGTATTATAGTTTTCCCTGTACAAGTTTTTTACATTCTTAGACAAATTTATTCTTATATATTTTATTCTTTTAGTTGCTATTGTAAATGTAATTTTTTTCTTGATTTCCTCTTCAGATTGCTCATTGCTAGTGAAATACTATTGAGTTTTGCATATTGATCTTGATTTGAGATCTTTTCCAATCTAAGCATTTAGAACTATAATTTCCTTTTCAGCACTGCATTTGCAGCATCTAGTTAATTTATTATCATTGTTTTGTGACCTAACATATGAACTATCCTAGAAAATGACGTGTGTGCACTAGAGAAGACTGTGCATTCTGCTGCTACTGGGTGAAATGTTCTACTCATGTCTGCTAGGGTTTTTTTGGTTTATAGTATTATTCAAATCTTCTATTTCTTTATTGATCTTCTGTTTAGAAGTTCTACACATTATTGCAAATGGCATATTAAAGTCTCTTATTAATAAAGAACCATCTATTTCTCCCTTCAAATCTGTCAGTATTTGCTTCTTATATTTGGGGGCATGCTATTAGGTTCATATGCATTTAAACTGTTAAGTCTTCTTATTGAATAGAATCCTTTATTAGGATACAATGAACTTTGCCCCTGTAACAATTTTCACTTAAAGTCTGTTTTCTTGGATATTATTATAATTACCATGGCTCTCTTCTGGTTATTTGCATGGTATATATTTTTTCCATCCTTTCTCTTTCAGACTATTTGTTACTTTCAATTTGAGTTGAGTCTCTTGTAAACATCATACAATTAGTTCATGCTATTTTATCCATTCTGCCAGTCTGTGCCTTTTGACTGGAGAGTTTAATCCATTTATATTTAAATCACTAATGATAATGCAGGACTTTCTTCTGACATTTTGCTCTTATACTTTTGTAAGTTTTATACCTTTTTTGTCCCCTCAATTCTTCCACTGATGTCTACTTCCATATTAATTTGTTTTTTGTTTGTTTGTTTTTGTAGTGTTATATTTCAGTCTCTTTTTGTTGCTTTCTGTATATATTTTTCTGATATATTCTTTCTGGTCACCATGAGGCTTAAATTTAAGATCCTACATCTATAACAATCACATTTGTTTTGACCCCAAATTAACTTCAATATCACATACATATACCGTTACTATGCTCAATTCCCTCACTTTTTATTGTACACATTATATATAATATATTTATACATTGTATATCCAAAACCATAGTTTTATCATTTTATTTATGTAGTTGCATTTTATGCATTTAAATTACCTGTGAGAAGTAAAAAAAAAAAATGGAGTTACATACCAAAAAATACACTACAATAGTACTGGCAATTATAATTACACATATGGTTACCTTTACCAGAGGTCCTCATTTCTTTTTGCTGCTTCAATCCACTGTTTACTGTTCTTCCCTTTTAATCTGAAGAATTCCCTTTAATATTTCTTTTAGGGAAAGTCTAGTAGTAATGAACTCCATCAGCTTTTTTTGTCTGGGAATGTCTTAATTTCTCCCTCATTTTTGAAAGACAGTCTCACCAGAAATAAAATTCTTGATTAGTTTTTTTTTTTTCTTTCAGTACTTTAAATATTTCATTGCCTATCTTCTTGCCTACACAGTTTCTGATGAGAAATTGGCACTTAATCTTACTGGGTTTCTATGTACATGAGACATTGCCGTTTTCTTGTAACTTTCAAAACTCAGTCCTTGGCCTTGGTATTTTTCTATTTGACTACTATATGTTGGGGAATTGTTCTCTTTGAGTGTATCCTTTTAGGGTTTTGTTGAACTTCTTGAATGTGTATATTCATGTATTTCTTTAAATTTGAGAATTTTTCTGCCATTGGTTCTCTGAATATTCATTCTGACACCTTTTTGTTCTTTCTTCTCTTGAGACTCCCATTATGTGTATATTAGTGTTCTTGATTATATCCCACAGGTCTCTTAGGTTCTGTTCACTTTTTTTCATTCTTTTTTTATTTCACATCACAGCCTGAATTATTTCAATTGTTGTGTCTTTGAGTTCATTGATTCTTTCTCATAACAGCTTCAATCTGCTGTTGAAACCCTCTAAAGAATACCTCATTTCAATTATTGTGGTCTTCAACTCCAGTATTTCTGTTTGCTTCCTTTTTATAATTTCATTCTTTATTGAGATTCTCATATTTTTTATGCATCATTTTCCTAATATCCCTTAGTTCTTTCTCCATGTTTTTCCTTTATCACCTTGCATATATCAAAGATAGCTTTTTTTTTTTTTTAATGTTATAACTCTTTATGAAGCTGAAAATAGAGGCATACACTTCTTAATAAGGGAACATAAAACAAAGTGGGGCATTCCATTAAAATCAAGGCATGTAGAACTTTAAAAAATGTAAGATAGATGGGATCCTTAGGCATTATGCCAGTTTTGAGTAGTGCAGCCAAATGGATTGTCTTAATATAGTCACAGCTCCAAGGATTTACATCTGCTTCCAAATTCTCAGGTGGAGAGAGATGTGCCAGTGATTTACAAAGGAGTACAACTTAAGTATCCTCTGGATTATTCCTCCAATGCATAAATTTGTTCTTTGTGCTCCTTTTGGGGGGCCATCCTGTGCATCTGCATCATTTACTTTCATTATTTTTATAGGAGCAGGATGGCTGGGGACAATATAAGCCACAGGTATTGAAGCTTCAAGATCTGAGAGATTTGATATGAAGATGATTTCAGATGTAAAAAGAAGGCATCCCCCTGGAAGAATCTTTGTCCTGATGTTACAATCATTGGGATGGTATAGAAACTCATAAAATCCTTGATGAACCAAGGTTACAAGACAATTGTTTCCAAGAAGCACTTCACCAGGGCCATAGGTAGATCATTATCAAATGCAGTTGACTTAACCCTGACTAGGAACCAAGAGGGGCTGCATCGTATATACATCTCTCTCCTATTACTCTGTAAATACCTGGCTGTTCTCCAGAACAAGTCCATATCAGAGAAAAAAGGAGTTGCAATCCTCCTAATGCCGAAAAAACCTTCATCTGGCCAGAGCCCTAGGCAATGGCCACTCAGGGGAACAGGCAAAGATAGCTTTTTAAATGTCTTTGTCCAGTATAAACAAAGTGTGGTCTTCTTCGTTAATGGCTTCTGAATTGTTATCTTGCCCTTTGTATAGGCCATCATTCTGTCTCTTTTTTGTCTTGCATTCTTTTGCCGTACACTATACATTTTAATATTTTATTGTGTTAACTCTGGGATTTAGTTTCTGATATGTCTATACCTTGTTTGTATCCAGCTAGTGATATGACAAATATTTCCACAAATGCCAGGACCTAACAGAAAAACTAATGCAAAAATTTTCTTTCAGAATATTTGCAAATTGGTTCTGCTTTGGCTGGTGTTCTCTTTCTGAGTTTAGCCTTCTTATCAATAATATCAGCCAAAAGTGGAGTTAAGTGCAGGTTTGTCTCTATCTTTTCTGAGACTGCACCTTGTCTTGAAATTGCCCTGACTTATGGCCTTAGGATTTTTCTTAGTTACAGAAATCTGACTGTCCCCTCTACTCCCTATGAAATAGACTCCCCACCTTCAAGGTGTTCTATTTTATGCCTTAAAGCTGGTAATCCTTTACCCCAGACCTCTTTGACCAAATCATTTCTTACACGGCTTTACAGGTTTATAAGGTACTTCTGCTTATAAGGCAAATCTTAGGACAGCAAGCCAGAGATGAGTTTCTTATTTCAGTCTTAAAGGCTGCAGCCAGATAGATTGGTACCAACATACAGGCACCCCAGTATGTGCAAAGAGATTACTCTGTAATAGGGCCAGGGCCCCACCATGGAGTGCAGGCCATCTGGACATTGCACCAGGCAGGGTTTGGGTGAATGTTCATCAAGGGTGGCAGGATCTTCTCCTACCATTTAAAAAGTTACATTTTCTTGGTTTGGCACTCATTCTGTTACTGCAACCCTTTAACTGTTTTCTGGAGTTTTGAAACAGATGGCGATGATGGATTTTTCTATTTGTTCAAAGATTCTATAGGGCACGGCAACCTGGGGGCATTTTATACTATCATGTTAGTTGACAGGAACTCTTACTAGTTTTAAATTCCTATTGGAATTGGACAATGTCCCCATTTTCATTCCTTGTATTGCTGATTTGTGTTTTTGTTTGTTTGCTTTCTGTTTTCTTGATCATTCTTCCTAACTTTTAAGCTTTTCAATAAACCACATTTTGGCTTTGTTAACTTTTTTTTATTGTGTCTGTTTTTTAATTTCATTAATTTGTGCTCTTAATTTTATTATATCATTTTCATACTTGTTACCTTCACTGGCAGTCAGGTTTTTCTAGTCCACCTTTTCTCTGCGTTTATAGCTTATGGCTTTATATGTGGCTCTCATTTCCAACTCCTCACCTTGTATAGTCCGATGTGCAGTCTCACAGTTTCCTACCATATAATTAAAAATTTTAGACTTCAGTTTCCTGGAATTAGTATTACTAGAATGAAATATATTGCTGTATCATGGTTAAAATATTGAAATATTTCTATGAATGTAAGTGGCTGCTTCCCGGAGCTCACCAGGTATCTTCCATACATTCTGGTCATGCTGGATCTCCCTTTCTGACATCCACACATATTCACAGCCCATCCCAAGCTTCAGGATCCAGTACAGCAAAGGTCTGCCTCTGTCACTTAAGTGATAAAATATCATGAATATTGGCTTTTGAATAATAGCAAATATCCTTAGACAGTTTTAGCTTCTGTGTTTGTTTACCCATCCCAATTTTGATTATTTTCCTGTGGGGAAGGGGAGTGCTTCTGGGAATTCCCCTTACTTTTTGTGGGTTTAACTAACTATCTATGAGAATAGTTGTTGGTTTTTCTAGAATCTGGTATTTTATACTGGAAGGATTTTCCAAACTATCTAGTTCACCATATTGCTAGAAATATAAGTCTCTATTTATTTCAATTGAGTCTGTACCTCTCAAATTTCACTCTTATGTTTACTGGGACTTACCTGAGAAACTAGTAATGCTATATACTATTATTTCTACAGAAATATATCAGATTCCTCATATCTGATATAAAAACACAATCTGGAATTCAATCAACACATCCTTTTGACACAGATATTCAATAGGTTCCTTGAAAAATTATTTTTCACAGAGGCAGATAAATGTAGGTTAACATGAATATGTCTGTGCTCTGCAACTGTTTCCATGTGTCTTAATAATGATGCCTAAATGTCCAGTTTACTTGACCTGAGAGAACTAAACTAAGCTCATTCTGAATAATTTGGTTAAGGGATTTCTAAACTAAAAATCTCAATCAAAAACATGTAAAAATTAGTGAGTAATAAACTCTTTTTTACTAGAATTTCCTGCTAATTTTTACCTATTTAAAAATATTATAAGTCCATAGGTTTATATCCCATACCTCTTGATATTTTGGGACCAAAATGAAAGCAATTAAAAAAAAAACTATTTTTCCCTTCACGTTTCTGTGTCTAACAGAGTGTCTTCATTCAAACAGCAAGGAACTTTATTTATGTACACTATAAACAAATGGATGGATTTGCTTTACTGATCTCCAGACATTAAATTATTTTCTTTTAAACCAAAAAGTAAGAAATGATGATAAAACAAAATGAACTCTTTCATAAGAGCCTATGTGAAACCAAACCCGATCTATTTTGAACATGAGAAATATTATATAATGAATTTTCTCAGAGAAATTGGAGATTTGCTTTATAAATTCTATGTAGTGATTGTTTTGTATTCCAAAATACATTGACCCACCTGAAACAAAAACACTTACACATGCACACACACGTATCTGTGTGTCTGTGTATGTGTGTTTAATGTTTTTTTTAATATTTCCAGGCCACTAAATAATGCTAAATTTACTCTAGATATGTGGTATATATATTAGTTTAGTGAATAATTTGCATATATTGTAACTGCAATATATTGCCTTGTGTTCGCTGAATAAAATCACACTTCCTAGGTTTGGACACTGGTTCTACCATTTACTGACTATGTGGTATTTGGCAAGCTTCTAAATTTCTTTGTGCCCTGGTTTTGTCATGTGAAAAATAAGGTCATTATATCTACCTTTGAAAAGAAATTCATTGTGAGAATTCCATTAAGTGGTCCTTACAACGCTCATGGCTGAGTATGTAGCATTCAGTGATGCAGTCAATATATTTTGTATAAACTATTATCATTTCTATCATAATTACTATATAATAGTATTTTATTATTTAAATTCTGCATAACCATAATAAATTCCATTGTTTCTATAAGAAAACTCAACAGTGAATTTTAACGTGAGGCTCCAGAAGAGCAGAATAATCTTATTAGCCCCAGAAATATTAGAACTGGGATTTATCTCTAACTTGATATTGATGAACTGTGATGTTACTGGCTTTACTTAACAAGTTGAATTTGGAATGGAAGATCACTCCCCTACCACCTCCACTAAACTTGCTACAGCTCTGAACTCATCTCCTATGTATTTATGAAACACCTGTTTATATTGTGCTTTCTTTCACAACTTCTGAGGTGTGTACTTATCAATTTATTAAGACAAGATGCAGAAAGGGGAATTAACAGTAACTTCTATGGCATCAATTGTGCCAATATTAGGTGTACACCATCTTCTCAAAATCCTCCCACAGGAAGGCAAATCTACAGTTGGGGAGTAGGCAGCATTCACCTTGGGCAGGGGATGCCCAATAGAGGGCTGAATTTTGAGTTTTGCAAGTCTCACATATCATTCTGTGAAGGTAATGCTGTAAAGAGCTATAATAGTACACTAATTATTCAAGCATTGGAGACATGCAGTTAGAAGTGTAGTTGCCATTTTCTTTTCTTCTTACACCAACAGTCGCAAGCAACAATGACAACAGCTCAAACACTCTAAATATTTTTAATAATCTGAATCTAATTGTCTTCACTTATTAATAATAGCAGTAGCTAACATTTATTGAATGCTTATTATATGTTGAAACTGCAAAGATATTCATAAACATCATTTCATTTAATCCTCAGAATAATCTATATATTAAAAGTAAAGCATGAAGCATGGAGCATTTGAGTGAATTTCTTAAAGTTACCAGCAAAGAAGCAGCAGTAGTACTCCAGAACCTGAGAACTTAACTACTATCTTATACTGCCTCTAATGCCTCACTTTTAAAATTAATGACTTTTTTAGTGCCAATTACTACCAACACAATTAAGTTGCCAGCAATTAAAATGGTAAAGTAGTGACTAAGGGAGAAAAAAAGTAAGTGAGAAAGGAAAAGAGAGAATAGAAAGAGGCTAATATGATTTATTGTTTATGCTGGGTGCCATCAATGATTGCTGAAGTAAGTACTTAATAATGTCCATACCACATGGGCTGGCCCCAGTGGAAGACAGGGGATAAAACTGGGCATTAAAGGGGTGATATATGGAAATAGTCCTTCTAATTAAACTATCCATTGTGGAAAATTTCTTCTTCATCCTTCATGCTTATAAATTCATAAGAAGAGGTGAAAAGGTTAGGAGTTTTTTAATTATAAAGTATTTTGGTTTTTTTTTTTTTTGTTCTTTTAGTATAATGCTAATGGATGTTACATGTATATGTTTTTCCATCTATATATAGGAATGCATGTCCTTAACCTCATTCTTGAAAAAACATTGTTAAAATGTATTTATTCTTCATTAAATACACAATAACATAAGATAGACATTATCTAGGTCATGTCTAGTAAGTTTCACTTCAAATGGAGTAATAGAACAGTTTTGAAACAATCTGGCTAAACATAAAATGCCCAATAATCAAAGAGCATTTTTTGATTCACATTATTTCTTTTAATTATGGGTTAGGGGAACCCACAATCTCAGTAGCCTCAGTTCCTATTGGGTCCAGTCTTAAAATTTAAAAATTTATGGAGGTATACTTTTCTGGCAGGGGAGATACCATGACCACAAATGTGGTTTTCCCACGGCGAGGCTTATCCATCCCACTGTGGATGTACTGACCCCTGAGATTTCCCCAAATGTGGGAAACTCAACTGCATAATTTGTAGTAGTGGGGAACTGCATCTGCACTCTCCCTAACTGAAAAAGAAAACTTTATAAGAGTGTGCTAATGACTCATAATAAGCCAAGGTCTGTTATTCGAGTGATTATCAGAAGAATCATGTGGGTTTGCTGTGATTACGTGCACAAACTAAGTAAGCCTCCATGGTATATCTAAAAATATTTTTATAACCATTTGCTGTAGTAACTGTATACCCCTTATGGATATTTCCTTTTCAGGACACTATCTAACTCCAAAACCATTTGGGTTTTATTTATGTGAGAAAATGTCCAAATATGTTGTCTCTTATGACTGTGCCCACATTGTAGAATTAAGGAACTTCCAAAGAGGCAATTAGAAAGCAATTGTATTCTTCCTTAACCACTGTCCATTGAACCAATCTCTGGGCTGACCCTTCCTTTATCCTTCTCGAAAAAACTAGAGTAGATCCTATGACTCTTCATGATTGCTCTCAGAAAGTAAAAGTCCTTTAGCCATTTATAGTCAAGAGCAAACTCACTTTAGTAATATAAATATCCAATTTTTGTATAGGAGTCAAAACTCCAAACTTGAAGCTCCTCAGGCCAACTTTGGACCATAAGATAGGAATGAAAAATAAAGGTTTAGTTGGTTTCACCATCATTTTGCCTAGTATTTCTGTAGTAATATTCCATGGCTTTTAAAAAATTACCATAAACTTAATGGCTTAAAACAACACCCAATTAATATTGCACTCTTGTGTATGTCAGAAATACAGGTAGGGTTGGCTAGGTTCTTACTTGAAGTCTCATGCACTGTCAGCTGGATGTAATTCTCATCTAGAACTTGTGAGAAGGAATCTACTTCCAAGCTTTTTTGGGTTGTTGTGCTGTAGTCCCTGGTGTTGTAGGTTTGTGGTCCCCATTTTCTTGCTGGTTATCAGGGAGGTAACATTCTCTGTTCTTAGAAGCTGTGCATATTCCTTCTCAAGTGGCCCTTTGCATCTTCAAAGCAGCAATTGTATGTTGATTCCTTTTCATGCTTCAAATATTTCTGACTTTATCTTTAGCTCCCAACCAGAGAAAACACTATGGTTTTAAAGTACTCAAGAGATTAGATTTGTAAAATCGCCTTTTTGATTAACTCAAAGCCAAGTGATTTGTAAACTTATTTACATCTGCAAAATCCCCTTTGTCATGTAAAGTAACATAATCAAAGTCATAATATCTCAAGATTTTACAGACCCTGGTATAGGGTGAGCATTCTTGGGGAACCATTTTGTAATAGCATCTACCACAACTTCGATCTCTCCTCCTTCACTGGCCAGAGCAGATAGTTCCACACGGTGTTCTGCAACACACTGACATACAAGGAATGAGTTACGAGTGTTCTTTTTGATCCCTCATGCCTTAGAGTCACTTTACAAGGCCAGGGTGAAAAAAGCTCCTGGGTAAGGTGCCTCTAGGTGTAACCAGCCTGTGGGATTACTCAAGTTTACCATTATTTGTTCACTTCTTATGTTTGATATATCTGAAAGGCTCATCCCTGGGAGTCATGTCCCATGCTGAGGGGAAGGTAGGGCATTTATATGCTGAGTTTGGCTTAGAGAGAGACCACATGTGAGCACAAGGAAGCTTTCAGGATGTAACTGTTAATACTAGTCTAAGTTTCAGTGGGCCTTACTTTGGAATTTATGCTCCCCAGTGTAACAGAGTTAGACTCATTTACAGTCTTCCTACACATAGCTTTCTGCCCCTTTTTATTGGAACCTATAATTAATACTATATTTGCTAAATATATGTCACAGAGACTTAAATCTTTGTCCATTCATGTGATGGCTGAGCCTTGAATCTCAGCAGAATTGCAAAACATACTCTCCAGTTTATTGGACTCACTCAGGACAACTAACAAGGAGATGATGATGGACAATGCCCATCCTAAGGAACAGAGAGTGTCTACAATTGCAGGCAATATAGTTCCATCCATCTGCCTCATGAGATCTAAGCATCCGCTCAATTAGAAGTAGAGTGGGCATCACCATCCACAAATCCTCAAGATTGGGGAATGAACAATGGATTAAAGTAGACTTATTATTATTCTACTATAGACTTATTATTATTCTAGCAATAGAAGAACACTTATCATTGATGTAAAGGCAGTGACCACCAGAGGTTCTGAGGGATGGGAGAGGGAAGAATAGGTGTAATATGGGGGCATTTTTGGGACATTGGATTTGTCCTGCATGACATTGCAGTGACAGATACAGGCCATTGTATATTTTGTCATAACTTACAAAATTGTGCAGGACAGAGTGTAAAATATAATGTAAACTGTAGTGCATGGTTAGTAGCAATGCTTCAATATGTGCTCCTCAATTGTAACAAATGTACCACACTAATGAAGGATGTTGTTAATGCGGGAAAGTGTGGAAGGGGTGGGAGGTGGGGCATATGGGAATCCCCTATATTTTTTATGTAACATTTATGTAATCTAAATCTCCTTTAAAAAGAAAGAAGAAAAGAAAAAAAATTCTCTCCCAGATTTCTCTTTCTTAAACATTTTGAAATGTCAAGTGGAAATGTATTATTGTGAAAAACAAACAGTGAGTGTTTCTATATATAAAGAGAGAGAGGGAAAGAGAGGAGAGAGAGAGGAGAAAGAGAAATTAAATTAGGTGGTGGCCATTTAGAGAATATGGAGTTGTCAGAAATAAGGATATGGTACATGTCAGGGAAGATGAGAAGACACCAAAGGCAAACTGTATCACTTTCAGTTTTCAAAAACTATATTTTCTGTTACTTGTGGTTATAAATATGAAGTTAATCATAGTTCATAATATAAACACATTCTCCAATGAGTTGTATATATTTTATCTCAAATTTGAGTAAACAAGTTCTCAGGGGACTTGCTTTCTTATAATAGAGAAAGTCCTTGGTTGTTCCAACTTCCACCTTAACTATATAGCATACAGTCATACTGTTTTCCCTAGACTCACTAACTACAATACCATCTGCATTTTTTCCCAATTAAAGAGTGACCCAGTGACCATGTACCAATACTGTTAAATGTCTGCACCTCACAACTAATATCTGTCTTAATCTCTTATTTTCTTGCTTTTTGGCAAAGTTATTTTGTTATTATCTTTTTTAAAAAGAAGAAATGAAAACATCCTTCATAGCTAAATTCCATGATTTCTGACCTGAGCTCTGCCTTTGTTAAATCAGGTTTCCATGCAAATCACACAGAGCAGAAGTAATTTATCTTAAGGACTCCTCATATCCTGCACATCTCTGATACCCTTCACTATCTCGAGTACTATTTTTCAATTATGTGGACTTAGTTGCTACCTCTCCTCCTATCCCATGTCATAATCTCACTCAAACCTTCTTATTTTGATTCATTCTCTGTCTTCTGTTGCAGCCAAGGTGAAAATGTCATAACTGGATAAACCAATCCATCATAGTTTGGCTTAGAAGACTATTAAGGCACTCTAAGACTTTTTGTAGTTGAGAGAATTTGGCACTTGGTGATGGCAAGATGAAATTCTTATGGCAGTAAAGTTTTGTAAAGGCATAGAAATAAATTTTTGGAGAAATCACACCGTAAGTTATAATGGTAGTGGCTGTCTTGTTTAGTGCTTGTATGGCTCTAGAGGAATAATTCAATCATCCATTAATTTACTTATTCATTTATCTCTGTTTAACATTTCTTAATTAGTTTTATTTTTCATTTTTATATAAGTAAATAAATTTCCTACTTTCAGCATATAATTCTTTTAGCTTTGCCAATTTCAAGATTTCCTATAAAGCTACAGCTTTAAGAAAATTTGATATTGGTAGAGGATAGACAAATAGATCAAAGAAAGAAAAAGTAGTGCCAAGGAATACAAACTATTTGTATGGCTAATCTGAGTTTTTACAAAGGTGCCAAAGTATTTTAAAGGGGAAAAAATTCCCCTTTCAAGAAATGTGTGGAACAACTGGAAAAGCACATGGAAAATATGATCCTTAGTCTCTGCTCTACATTACAAACAAATTTCATTTGAGATGAATTATATGTGAAGAACATGAAAGCTAAAACTTTTAAAAATTTAGAAAACAATTACAGAACATTTTCTATTAAATAAGGTAAGCAAAGCTCTCATAGCTAGCTCCCAGAAAACTTTAAACATAAAAAACTGATAAATTGGACTGCATTTAAATTGAAAACTTCTGCTCATCAAAGGAAAAGACAAGCCACAGACTGTGAAAAAATATTTGCAGTATATATATATTGCTATATGTACTGCACATATAGACATATAGAGAGTATATACAAAGATGTATATATATGATAAAGAACTTCTATCCAGATTATATAAAGGACACCTAAAATACAAAAGACAAAGAGCCCAAACAAAAATGGGCAAAATATTTTAAAAAGACATTTCATGAATAAAGATTCACAAATAGCCAATAAGCACATAAATGTTCTACATCATTTATCATTAAGGAAGTGGACATTAAAATCACAATGAGCTACTACTACATAACCAATAGAATACTTAAAATAAAAAAGACAAATAATACCATATGTTGGCTAAAATATGGAACAATAAGAACATTCATCCATTGATTGTGGGATTTGATGTTACAACTACTTTGGAAAACCATTTGGCAGTAGCTTATAATGTTAAATATACATGGACCTTAAACAAACCCTAAGAATTTATCCAAGAGAAATGGAAGACCTATGTCTACAAAAAGACATATATAAGAATATTTTAGCAGCTTTATACATGGAAGACAAAACCTGGAAAAAGACAAACCAGATCAAATTTTCTCAAAAAAAGAATAGATAAGGAACGTCAGGTATACTCATACAATGTAATTTTACTCAGAAATAAAAAGAAAAGAAGAATTAATATATTCAACAACCTGCATGAAGGCCACCAGCACTATGCTGAGTGAAATAAGCTAGACACAAAAGAGTACATACTGCATTATTCTGTTTATATGAAGTTCAAAATAGGCAAAACTGATTTAAGTTGAAAATTTTCAGAACAGTGACTGCCTCTGAGGACTGTTATTGGTTATGAGAAGACTTTCTGGTGTGATAGAATATTCTGATATTCATAGAACTATGTTAGTTACACAAATGTATGCATTTGATAACAATTATCAATATGTGCACCTAAGATCTATGCATTATATTGTATGTAATGTATACCTCAAAATAATTAAAAAATTGTCTAATGATACCAAGTGTGAGAATGTGGAACTACTGGAAATATTGTACCCTGTTGGAAAGCAAGTAAATTAGTACAGCCATATGCAAAACATGTTTTTCAGTTAAAGACCCAGAAATTCCATCTCTAGATATATGTACCTTAAAAATACATCTGCATGTGTCCACCCAAAAGTGCATACATGAATGTTTATAGCAACATGACATGTATTAGCTAAAAAGTGCAATTGAACTAGATGTTTATCAGTTATAGTATAAATAAATTGCTTTGTATTTATGAAAAAGAAATATTTTACAACAATATACAATCTACAGCAAAAATATGATGAATCTTTTAAGAGTCAGATAAAAAGTAGGTACAAAATCACCATACATATTTTATTATTCCAGTTACATTAAAAAGCAGGCAAAACTAATATAAATAATATATATAATGTACCTGCTTAAGTGAAGAAAATATAATAAATGCAAAGGAACAATAATGATACTTCAAGATAATGGCTGATTCTGTGGAGAACAGTAGCTTGTGATAAAAAAAAAAAAGACGCAGGGCACTTCATGTGTACTGATGCATTACATTCTTGATGCATGGGTAAACAACATGTATTACATACATACAATGAAATATATTGACAATAAAGAGAATTGAAGTTCTGATACATGCATTAATATGGATGAACTTCAAAAATATTATGCCAAACACAAAAAACTAGCTATTGTATGTCTCCACATATATGAAATGTCTAGAATAAGCAAATTCATACAGCAAGAAAGTATTACTGGCCTCTTAGGGCTAGACTGAGTAAGGAAATAGCACAAGTTCATTTGGGGAGTGTAGTAGTTGGTAAGTTTGATGTAATTATGAATTCCAAAAATACATATTGGATCATGCTTGTAAATTGGTCTGCTAATCTGGGCATGATTAAGTTATGATTAGGGCATTAACTGGGCCATGTCAGTAGGGCGTTTAGCCCCATCCCTTGGTGGGGTAGGAATCAAATATAAAAGGGGTGGGAATCAAATATAAAAGGCAAGGCAAAAGACAGAGAGAGCAGTTTTGATGTTGGAGTTCTGGTGAGGAAGGAGAGAAGGCCCCGGGGATAGAGATGAGCCATTTGCCTGAGAGTTCACAGCTGGCCTTGTGGAGGAAACAGAGGCGCTAAGCCGGGAGAGAGAGACAGCCCCAGGAAGAGAAGAACCCAAGAAGCCTGAACCCTGGCAAACGTCAGCAGCTGTCTTGCTCCAACACGTGGCAATGGATTTTGGTGAGGCTTTGTGGCCTGGTACCTGTGGACTTCTACCCCAAATAAATACCCTTTATAAAGACCAACCGATTTCTGGTATTTTACGTTAGCACCCCTTTGGCTGACTAATACAGGAAGTATGAACATTTTCCAAGATTACATTATGGTGATACTTATACAACTCTGTAAATATGTTAAAATCATACTTTATATACTTTAAGCAGGTAATATTCATGGTATTTAAATTATAACTGTGTGACACATATAGCATCACCTACTTGACTGAGGATTGACATCACCCCTGCCTTTCTCCCCATACATCCATTCCCATAACACCCTGGAAGCAGCTGAGCTTTGACTGCTATAAACTTAAGGGCAGCCCACCCCAAGCACATGTGTTAAGAAATGAGCATGTATCAAAATGTTTCCCAGTATTGCACCAAGGCCCTGGCACTAGACTACCTTTGTTCACCAACCATATAAAACCTGTAGAGCAGTAGCCATAGGTGCAGACATACTCTGATGAACTTCTTGATGTCCTGCTGTCTGTTGCGAGGTAGCTTCAGCTCTCTGTATACAAGTTTCCCTAATAAATGCTTTTGGACTGATCACCCTGACATTTCCTCTCTTTTTCTTTGGGGCAGTCCTGACTGGGTCTTCCCCTATTTCTTTATTCAGGGTGAGTCATGCTGCTTGTTTAGCAGTACACAACAACTCAAAAGAGCTATTAAAATAAAGTAAATGTCAATATTTGATTTCCTCATCTCCTTTTATACTGTTCCGTAGGAACCCCTTTAAGCCTCTCAGACTCTTACAGGTGACCACAAAGAACTTTTGATTACTATTACTCTACAACAGGCCATAGGATCCCAGAGCCTTATAGGTTATCTTTGGTTGGATTAAGCCCACTTTTGAGTCCATCCAGACAAGATATCCGATTCCAGGTAGCCGTTATACCTCTGATCACTTCTGGCACATATTTCTATTTTGGGATCCTCTGCTTCAGTAAAGAAACCAATTCTTGCTGATTTCCAAAGACAAAGAACTATTAAAAATCTATCTGGTAGCTCACATTATCCAGATATGTTTTTGAACCAGTTTTAGAGCTGTGTAGATAGAAAAACTCTCAAATCCTGCCTCACAATAAGTCTGCTGAAATACTGTCATTCACCACCTCATGATGCATGATGGTACCAATGAAATCATGACTTCAACTGCCTAAGCAGCTCCTGATACTCCCACTTGCACCAGAGAGTTCTTCACAATCCCTGAGGCTCAGAGGCAGATGCATCTGATAGGGAAAGTGTTTGCCTGAGACTAGCTGCAAGAGACTCTGCGAAAGTCAATATGGCATTTTCCAAACCTATTAGTTGGGGGAATTCCCCAAATATATGAAGAGGATGCAGGTGCTGGGCAAGCCAAAAAGCATGGCAAATACTCAGGTCAGTCAAGGTAGTGATTTTTTATATTTTCACATATGATATAAAACAATTAACATTATGAAAATCATCTCTTCTATTTCCATATTATAACAAAGTAAATAATTCAGTAACTGTAGAGAGTATCAAAGTATTGAGTCTAAAGCTTATTTTTAGTAAACACTGAAACCATTTTACATGTGAGAAGATTCAGCCTTATGGTGATTCATTTAAACAGTTAGTTGATAAACATCACATATTACATAATCGATCTAAGATCCCACAAGGAAAGCTTTACATATATTTTGCTGAGATACATTACTGTGACTTTTATTTCTAACGATAAAATAAGAAATGATTTGTTAGATTTCTCTCCATGTTTTCAATGTAATGAAGTATTTCTCACCTTTTTAGATACAACACTTGACTGTAAAAAAAATTAACAGCTCATATGGATACCAATTATAATCAATTACAATATGATTTACCTGCCTTGGCACTACTGTACCTCTAAAAACCAATATTACCCTTGAAAAGGAAGAACTTATTCCTCATAATCCAATTTATTAGCATATATTTGTTCATGAGTCCTTTATTGAGAAATAATTTGGATACTTAGCTTACAGGACAATGCCAAAGCCAATTCTGCAGTATTTTCCTGCACAAGATGTAGCTTTAGGAATTTATATTATTGATGAGCATAAACATTATTTACTTTAGGAAACCTGTTAATTCACATTTTAATTATATCTCTATTACAAATGACATGCAAAAGAGAAGAAATAAGAGGCTGCTAAACTACCTTCTCAACTATTTGGAAAACATACCTTTCAACTCAGCTTTCATAACATCTTCTTTATTATCTGACTCTAACCATGTCATGTCTCAAATTTGGAGCCACAAGTTTTGGGTCATTACATAGAACGTTTTGAGGCTTTACCACCTGTTAAAGCACTTATACAATTTAAGTAAAGAACTTAAAACTAGGACCATTTAGATGGTTCTGTTTTGAGGACATGTTGATTCCACATGTTTAAAAATATCCATGTACTGATACTGAGTGTGGGGACCCAGGCCCCAACCCCAAGTCCTCAGTACACAGCCGCCTGCGTGACCTAAACAATAGTTAAAGGTTAGCAACCCTCCCTGAGGGGAGAGAATGTACATATGGTATCATAAACTATAATCTTCCCAAAGCAGTAAAGGTCCTTGGTAAACGTCCTTCCTACCAGTGTAGTGAAAACATCACCACATCCCATATGTATGCTTCACGTGACCCTTGCAGAAACTCTGTGCTCATACCCTATAGAATGTTCTTGTTCTGAAACCCTTTATATCACCCCTCAATTCCCTGTCTCTTTGTGGAACACTATATTCATTCTCTGAACCACCACCATCAGAGATTCTCTTCTGTCTGTAAGACCCAATAAAACTTATACTTGAAGTAATGCCAGGTGTATTCTTTGGTCCCGTGGCTTCACCAACTCGTGAGTTAAGTTGTAACACTGAGGCAATGAGAAAAGTGTTTAAATGGAGCAGATGATTAAAAGGGCCATGGAAGTGCTATACCCTTATCTTCATACATGGACTTTTACAAAAGCACTGGTCCCACAAAAGCATCACTATTTGGAGAATTCACTTGTTGAATCTGTTAGATTCCATTCCTCAACTTGTCCACCTTTTAGACACCAGAGTCAATTTAAATTTCTGCATGGTTAACTTTCCAGAAAACCTAACGTATTGCCATGCAGCCAGTGGGTAAGCACTCAACTCTCATATGATGATGAACATTGAGCAGAAATAAAGAAGGCATTTTTTTTCCAGATGAAAGAGGGCTGCAGACAATCGAGAAAGTTATGGTCAAAATCATCTGACATTTCAATTTATCACTTGTTATCCCTCTTTCCATTATTACTTCAGTGACTATACGCATATTAGCTTTATAAATCAATTCTCCTTTTATAAAATTATAAAATGTTAATATACACAAAGATAGAGAGGATAATTCAACAAAAATAAATCCTCATATACCCACATATACTCCTACACAGTTTTATCAATTATGAAGATGTTCACATACTTGTTTCTTCCATACATTTTGTTCCCTTTTTCCTTGTTGCTGAATTATTTTGAAACATATACCAGAAATGTTGTCATTCTACCCTGCATACTTCAGTATGTATCTGTAAAATGTATGGAATGTTCTTATATGACTGTAATAACATTATCCTACCTAACAATATTTATAAAACTCTAATTCCTTGAAATTATCTAATACCAAATCTATATTAAAATTCCCCTGTCTTTTTATAGTTAATTACTTCACATACAAAAAACACAGGTCTCTAAGTTGCTTTGGATGATATATCTCTTAAATATATTTGAATCTAGAAAAATCCCCTTCTACCTTTCTAGTTTTCACCAAGAACTTCACATTTATATAAATTGTTTATTTTCTTGACTTGTCTCCCCACTCTTTTGTGTTTTTTACTTTTATCTTTGTAGGTATAGACTCTAACACAGTTTGTATACAGTATATGTTCAATAAATTTGTGATGAATGTATTGATGTCTGGGAGAATAAATGAGTATGAAAGCTCAGTTTCATGTTAAGCCTTATTATATGTTATATTATTATGGCTCTCTAAATCACAATGTCTTGAGAGAGAAAATGCAGAGCCGGTACACAAACACAAAATGATACTTTCTTTTATTATGTGCTTTGTTCATTGAAGATAAAAAATCAGGTCAGTTGTTGCTGAAAATTAAGCAAATAGACAAATCCAAGCATTTCATTTGTTTACTTGTTCCTTGAATTAGTGATTTTACTTGTTTCCTTTTCTCTCTCTCTCTCTCTCTCTCTCTCTGGCTATCTTTCATTTTTTATGTAAATGAAAACTAGTTTTAAAGGTCACACAAAGGTACTTCATATTTACACTGTACTTCCTATTGCATCAAATCATAAGGCACGCAATGCCTGGATTCCATACTTTCAAAGATGCTAAGGTTAATCAAGGAAGACAGGTAATGTCAGCCTGATCTCTCCATTGTGACTTTCCCCATTAACTTTTCACCTCTTTTTCTTCTTCCATTTATTACTATTATTTTATGGATAAATGGTGATTTATCTTATTCTGTCAATTTTTTCCACATTTATTAGCAAATTCTTGTATTTTTTATCTTTCTTTTCTTTTTTATTTAACAACTAGCAGTGCCAGTTCTTTGGCATGCATTCTACACAGTCCCCAAGCTTGCTTTCATTCTCTGCAGTTGACATCTTGAAATTAAAATTTTTGGACAAGAGGTTCTTCAATTTGCACTGAACCCCTCAAATTATTTAGTTATTCCTGTCAACCAGGGCTATTTGGTTCAATTGAAATGGAATTCAAAAAAATTGAACAATGCATTATTACTTTTTCCTTTTAATTGTCCATTTTCAGAAAAAGGACATAGTGCTCTGTCTACTTTCAATAGTAACCAAACATATATTTCTTGACTTTCTATTCCTCAAGATTTATAAACAACTCATGAGTTTTTATATATAAATTGCCTTGAAATCAGTTGCATTCATTGTTCTTTTTGGTGATAAAATTGTCCCCTCACTGGCCCAAGACAGCACCTTCATAAGGAGATTAATTTTTTCTTTTAAACTGCTTTGGTTTTTAACGCATTTTGGGGGAAGAAAAGCTGTGACTAGCTGCTGTAAATAAAGCAGACTACCAGTAAACTGGAACAGCTCACTCTGTTCCATAACTATGTTCTATTCCCTCTTGAGATTATCATCAAGGACTAAGCCCATCCAACTTCAAAACATATAAATGGTTCCTACAGTTATCAAAAAAATCAGCATTCTCCCAGGAGCCCACTGACTGAAAGAAATCTAGGTGCAATGCAACCCAACAAATCACCAGGAGGAAATTGGCAGTCCATTCTTAATGAAGGGCAAAATGATTCTACAAGTTTAACATAACCCACCTGCGTAGTCACTGAGAGCTGTGCTTGTATGTTCCATGGACAAAGCTGAGACAGTGAGAAGCTTTCCTGTAGGGTTAGATGATAAAAAGGGTCACAGGAATGTTATGTCTGCATCTTCACACTTGGGCTTTTCAAGAGGCACTGGTTACACATAGAATAGTCCCTACTTGAAAGATTCACTTGTTTATTCAATCACATTCCACTCCTCAACTTGTCCACCTTTGAGACACTGGAGTCAAATCAAATTTCTGCTTGGTTAACTCTTCAGAGAACCTAACATATTGTAATGCAACCAATGAGCATACAATCAGCTTTCAGCAGATGAAGGACGTCAAGCAGAAATAAAGGCACTCTTTTACAGATGCAAAAGAATGTCAGACAACCTAGAAAAATACTGACAATAGGATCTGAACCTATTTCAACCCTGCTCCTTTCTCATTTAGTCTTAGTGGTTACACTTCTGATTGCTAAAGAAATTCTGAAGGCATTTTATGTCAAAAGCAGGAGATTCAGATTAATTTTTGCCAAAAGTTATATGGAATGAGATGAAAATTGAAATCGCTCATAATTTAGAGAGATTCGTGTAAAAGTAAACTGATAGTTCAAGTAGAAGCTGATAAATTTTAGTTTCTGAGACCATGCATAAGATATAAAGGGAGTGCAGAGAATGTGTACCTCACAGAGACTGAGTGGTTCAGCTAAGGCTTCCATGCTATGACTTCACTCCCTTCTACTACAACCCTAACACAAACTACCATTAAGCTTACACCTGGAGTATGACTCGGTTAATATGCTAACTTGTTTCTCATCATGCAATCTGCTGCTCTTCAAATATATTCCTTGTATCCAGCTAGAATATCTTTCAGAATGGGAATATGTTCACCTATCCTTTCTAATAACTAAAATGCAGCTCAATTCATACTTGACCTTTTGGTAAAAGGAGTACAAATGGTATTAAAAAATAAAACTCATATTGTCTTACCTTTAGGCAAATATAATTCATTAAAATGTGAATATATTTTATATATATGCATACACATATATATATAAAATAAGGGGGAATGCAAAACTCCTGAATTTTATTTTATATAAGATGCAAATATCAGATTTTTTCTTTATATGGTCTTTATAAACACATTCATGCATATATACATACATGTATAAATACATGCATATCCCAATGAGTGATAACTGCATTCAAAACCATATTCTATAGAACATCAATTCTTAGGCTTTTAAAACTTTTTGTTCCTTTTTTTATAATAACACTTTATTTCTATTTTAATTTCTCTGATTAGTATTGTTAGAGAAAAATGGCCCTCACTGGGATACAGAAACTGACAACTGCAGGCAGAAAGTTTATTGAGAAGCTCTCCCAACAGAGGGGGTCTGAAGAGAGACTTTAGCCACTTTATTCCTTTTTAAAAAATAATATTGGCTAAATTTGCTCAGCTCAAAAAATAAAATAATTCAGGAAAAAGCAAAAGATAAATTTTCACATTATAAACAAAATAATAAATTTACCATAGTTATTTTTATGTGGTAAACTATAGTCACCTGTAAATATGTAAGTTGTTGAAGTCTTTTTATTCCTGATATTATAATAAAAAATTGAAGCCTTTGGCAACCAATTCAGCTGTTGCTCCAAATACTATGAGGGTGATACCAAGAGCTCTCTATCTCTATCTTTGTCTGCCTGCCATTATCAGTGGAGAATAAAGTCTTTTCTTTCAAATCATATTTCTAAATGTTACATGACTGTTTCATTGTCATCCTTTACCTGAAGAAGAGATTCTCTGAAATATAAGTCCAATTTCCTCTCTGCAAAGACAAAGGAGAATTTAGAAAGGGAATTAAGAGACAAGGCAAGCCAAAGCAAAGAATGTAACTTATTTTGATACTAATCCAAACAAGCCAACTATAAAAAGGCATGCTTGAGGTAGTCAGGGATAATTGCAAATAAATTGATTAGACAATAGTAAGACAATTTTGTAATTTGTTGGGTGATTATGTTAGTAATATACTTATCTGATAGAGATTAAAATATAGTTACAGCATATATAATATATAAATTATTGTCAAACCTAGGTGATAGGTATACTGGAGTCCATCATACTCCTCTCTACTTTTCTGCAATTTTGAAACATGTACATGATAAAGAAGGAAGAACTACATGTATATTGCAGTTCTTTCTTCTACAAGTCACAAAGTTAGACTTAGTATTTATAACTTCCTCTTCACTACTCATTCCATGCTTTCTTCACTCTCAGTCAGCATCCCAGGATCATTATCTGATGAAGTCACCCAACCTCAAAACTTTATAGTCATGCCTTTATTGGATTATCGTTTTCTTCTAGTAACTTTTACCCCTGCAGACATAAATACTAAGAAATACAGAAAATCCCCTGAGTTCAAGATACAAACTCCCTTCCCAATTCACACTGTATATCAGCAATCTTATTTCCTCTTAGTAGACAGAATCAAACTCTCAAGCCACATAGTGACCCACTTTAATTGTATGCTTGTTTAGCAGCATGAGGTGTTCAAAGCAGCCAAGTGCAAGCATTAAGTTCAAATTCAATGAAATCATTATTGTGGCCTCTGGAAGTAGTATTCATTCCTTTGAATTTAAGACCTGTACACAGAGTCTGAAGTTGCAGAAAGCTAATAATAGAAAGAATAGCAAAGGGGTCTACATTTATCCCTTAGTTCTTGGATTTGTATATACTGGCTACAGAAAAATAAGAGCACCAATGTGTTGTTTGCTGATTCAAAGAATACATAGCCTATTGAAAGATGGCACACCAGTCTTTCTAAATTTTATGACATAGTCAGGGCTGTAAATGATTTTTCATTCATTTCTTTGTTCTACTAGGCAAGCTGCTTCTAAATAATAATGTACATGGTCATATATATGAACTCTACGGGTAAGAACCTGTTTTTTCTCCTCTTTTGTTGTAAAATGAATACTTTGGAAACACAAAAATACTGCATGGGATATCATGGCATTGATAAAGATATTCTGTAAGCTCATGGATTTTAGTACTAGCAATTGTATACAGGTAAGACCAATTCACATCTAGGGTAAGTGATAATTCTAGCAAGAATCAAGTGTTCTCCCCTAAATGATTGAAAGGGTACAAGGTAATCAAGTGACTGGCTGGTAGCTTTAAGCAATGGTGTCATATTAACAATTCTGTTGCTAAAAGTTGGGAATTTACAGGTAGTAGTCACTAGAACAGCTTTAATGAAGGGAAAGTTCCTGTTGCTAAGCCCATGAATAAATTCCTTTCGTGTAATCAGGAGCAATTTGTTCATAAGTCCATTGAGAAAGTGCTAGAGTGGCTGGGGAAAGAGTCTTGCTGGCTTTCACAGAATGGATTGATTTATCCATCCAGTTTCTAAGACTATCTTCTACAGTGAATGAGCCTTAGTGGAAATTTGCATGGATCACAAATATATTCACACTGGGTTCCCTTCTGAGCATTCATTTGCACATTTTTTTCTTAGATCTCATCACCAATCCTCATATTGTTTCAGTCAAACCATTAACCTCTATTTATGAATTAGTGTGGCTCCATATCCCTGACCATTTCTTCCTTCAAGCAAAGTAAACAATCACATATATTACAAAAAAAAAAGGATTACATTCCTCCACAAATTTTCACTTCCAAGCCTGAGTAGGACTCTACTTCTCAGTAGTCCAATTTTAGGCAGAACCAGAATACCTTGCAAACACCTGGCCTAATTTTGTCTCCCTTACTCTACTGGTCATAGAAAATTCCCCATGAGGCCAGAGGTAAATCTTGAGAAGTAGTAAGTAGCAATGCAGCAGGAGTGAGTATCATGGAAGCCTGAGTCACTTGTTCATGCAAATTACTTATCCCTAAGGATTTTTTCCAAATCACCTATATCACATATACCATTTCCAATTTATGGTGGATGCTGCTGTGTATGATGGACTTTATGACCTGAGGGATTATGTGACATCTCATTAATAATCATATGGTTATTTGTGTCCCAAGTTAAAAAATTAAATCTATACCAGAACCTGATATTAAGCATGAGATTTTTTTCCAAAGGAGGAGAGTTATCTGAAAGAGATTAAGTGACTTTGCTCAAAATCCAGAGTAATCTGCACTCTGAGTCACTGATCAATTTGCCAGAAAACCATACAGTCATTCAATCTGCCATACACATTTTGAGAGAAATTGGATCTGCTGGGATACAGAGCTCAGGTATCCAAGTGTCTTGCTCAGTAGCCTAGACCTCTTGCTGAGCCTTCTCTTTTATCTCAGGCACCATTCAAAACTAGCAGTCCTATAACTCAATCAGTTCAAGTGTCAAAGCAGCAAGCTCAAATGTAGAAATTGCTGCCTTTAGAAACCAGAGTCCTGACATGTGCCAAGTGATAGGCAATTCAAGGTGCAATTACTTGTTCTTTAACTTGGAATGGATTGTTCAGCATATTCTATACTACTGACCTAAAAATTCATTGAAATTACAGGCTTCTGAAATTAGAATATCTCATATTCAATAAAAAAAAGAACCAGTCATGCAAAGAAACAAGAAAACATAGCCCATAAGAGGAAAAATAAATTAGTCAATAAAAGCAAACCCAGAAATGTCACAAATGATAAAATTAGTAGATGAGAATGCTAATAGAGCTACTATAAATATATTTCAAATGTTCAACAGAAAACCATGGATCAGAAAAGGAATGAAAGGGAATATATTAAAAAACCATAATTGAATTGCTGGATATAAAAATATAATGCTCTGGTTGAAAAATATCTTAATGGCATTAGCAAGGAAACAATGTATTACTCACAGAATTGCAAAATTAAGAATTGTAGCAAATTTGTTATCAGAAACAAGGATAAGCTAGAATAAAGTGGAACATTTTAAAGTACTGAAAAAAAATTTCAATATAGAATTCCACACCCAATGAAGAAGAGACACAGATTCTTCCCAGATAATTTATCACTAGTAGATAAATATTATAAGAAATATTCAAGCAAGTATTCAAGCAAGTCCTACAGGTAAAAGGAAAATGATATAAAATGGATATTGACATCTGCACTAAGAAATGAGGACTGTCAACAATAGTTACATGTGAGAAAGTGTAAGATTTTTTTTAAATTTTATAATCAATTTTAAAGTAATAGAAAAATATTTGTAAAAATATTTGTAATGTTTATAACATGTAAAAGTAAAATAATGACAACAATGACTCAAAGTCTTGGAGGAAAGATATACATTAAACTTTAAGGATTATATAATATACATGAAGTAGTACACTATTTCTTAATGAGACTATGAATTAATAAATAAGGATACTATAAACCCTAAAGCAATGACTTGAAAAAGAGATATAGAAATTAGCAAATAAATGAGATAAAGTAGAATCATAAAAATGCTCAATTCAAAGAAGGCAGAAAAAAAAGATATGACAACGAGAATACAAAAAGCTTAATGATAGATTAAAATCAGCCAATAAATATTCATACAAACACTAATGTTCTAAACATATCAAATAAAAAGCAGAAATTGTCTGATTGAATAAAAAAGGAAGATGAACCTATATGTTGTCTATAAGAGACCCATTTTAAATATAAAGACACAAATAGTTTGATAGTAGAATGATGGAAAATATATAACAATAATTATTAAAAGATAGAATAGCTCTATTAATATCAGATAATAGATTTCTGAAGCAAAGAATATGATGATTGCTAAAGAGGTTCAATTCATAAGGAAAAAAGGCTCAATCCATCAAGAGGCCATAACAGTCTAAAATATTTTAGCACCTAATATAAACAGAGCTTAAAAATACATAAGCAGAAAAATTGTTAGAATTAAAGGGAGAAATAGAAAAGTACACAATGTCAATATTGGTCTTTAATAATTAATAGAAAATTCCGTAGATATGAAAGACTTTAACATCACAATCACAACTTGGAATTCAAATCCTACAAAGTATATTCTCTGGAAACTATGAAAATATATTAGAATTCAATGAGAGAAAGATGGCTAGAAATTCTCCAAATGTTTATATAATAAACATACCATTTATAAATAATCCATGAATCAAAGAAAAATCACAAGGAAAATAAATATTTTGAACTAAAAGAAAATTAAAATATAAGTACCATCATTTTTGCAATACAACAAAAGCATTGCCTAAAGGGAAATTTATAGCATGAAATGCTATATTAGACAAGGCAAAAGATCTCAAATCAATTATGTAAGCTCCCACCTCAGGGAACTAGAAAAAGGAGAACATATTAAACTGAAATTAAATAGAAGAAATCAACTGATGAATATTTGAGGAAAAGTCAGTGAAATAAAAACCAGAAAATCAAGGGAAAAAAACAACAATAAAATCAAAATCTTCTTTGCAATTGATGAGCATCTAGCCTAACCCTAGTCAGGAAAAAAATAGAGAAGGTAAGTATTAACAATATCAGAAATAAGAAAGGAAAACATCATTTAGATCCTACATATATTAAAAGAAAAATAATATTATGAACAGCTTTATGTCAGTGAATTTGACAAGTAAATAAAATGGACAAATTCTTTGAGAGACACAATCTACCAAAGCTACCTTATAGAAACAGATAAACCGAATCACCCTAAATCTCCTTTTAAAATTGCACTTGCTGTTAGAAACCTTCCCACAAAGAAATCTCCAGCCCTTGACATCTTCAGAGGTGAATTCTCACAAACATTTGAGGAAGATATAATATGAATTCTGTACAACTTCTTCCAGAATATAGAAAATCAGGAAACACTTCCCTACTCATTCTGATTCCATACCAAAACTAGACAAAAGCATTACAAGGAAACAAAATAACAACAAAAGTAGACATATATATTTCTCATAAATATAGATAGAAAATTCTTTACACAGTTTTACCAAATTGAATCCAACAGTATATGTATATAGAAGGGACTACACATTATGATCATTTGAGATTTAGCCAGTAATTCAAGATATATTTAATATTTGAAAATCAGTCAAGACAATTCAGTGTATTAACAAACTTAAAAAAATATATATATATCATCATGCTGAGGGTATCTTTGAAAAACCTGTACTACCATCACAATTTATGATGAAAGACAGAATGATCCCCCAAGATTAGGAACAAAGCAAGAATGTTCTTTCCTACCACTCTTATTCAACATTGAACTGAAGCCCTTAGCCAGTACAATAAGAAAGTTAAAAAAAAAAGGAAAGAAAAAAAAAGAGGCATATATTTAAAAGAAGAAAATTTAAAGATTTTTATTCACAGATGATATTAATGGCTTAGCAGAAAATCATATGAAATCTACAAAATCTTATTAGAGCTAATAAGAAAGTTTAGTAACTTTGCAAAATACAATGAATTTACACAAAAAGAAATTGCATTTCTGTATATTAGCAGCATTTTCTAGAAAATAGAAATAAAAAATACCTTTTGCAATAGTGTCCTAGATAGAAAATATGTAGTAAATTTAATTAAAATGTTGCAAGCCCTGGAAACTGAAAATTACAAGACATTGCTGAAAGAAATTAAAGAACACCTCTATAAATGGAGATTTAAACAATGTGATAGTTTGAGATTATTTTTTTAATTCCAAAAAGAGAAAGATTCTGTTGTAAACTAATCTATTCCTCTGAGTGTGATACCATTTGATTGTACTAGATTCAGCTAAATCGTCTTTGGTTAAATTACCTGTTAAGATTAGGGCTGTGATTCGACCACATCAGTAAGGCATGACTCAGGT
Source organism: Tolypeutes matacus (assembly GCA_026826555.1). NCBI lineage: Eukaryota > Metazoa > Chordata > Mammalia > Cingulata > Chlamyphoridae > Tolypeutes > Tolypeutes matacus. Next base: position 52,474,099 of record JAKSZT010053770.1, on the reverse strand, counting down.
TAAGCCCTCGCCCTCTTGGTGGGCTGATATAAATGGATATTCAATCAAGGAGACACACCTGAAGAGAGTGTCATTTTTCATCCTGGGGCCCTCGAGAGAGATGGGCCCTTTGCCTAATAGTTTACAGCTGAGATTGGGAAGTGTCGAGTCTGAAAAAGGAAGCCCTGAGAAACAAGCTCCATGCCAGCCGGCAACTGAGATCAGGATCAGGAAGAAACTGGGCCCATGGAGCTTCAAGAGCAAGGGTTCTTAATCTTTTTTGTTACACTGACCCCTTTGCCAGTCAGGTGAAAACCACAGACCCCTTACTAAGTCCACACTATAATGCGTATTATTTAATAAATATATCACACCCACACAAACATGGCTCCACAGAATAATGTTTTTTTGAATTTCAATGCAAGCTCATGGACCTGGTGTTAAGAACCCCTGCTCAAGAGGAAGAGGAAATCCAGGAATGAGAGACCAGGGAGAGATCAGTCACCATCTTGCTTCAACACATAGCAACTGACTGGTGAGAAAGCAACCTTGAGTTTGACTCTTTAGGGTCTTGTCACTGTAAGCTTTTACCCCCAAATAAATACCCTTTATAAAAACCAACAGACTTCTGGTACTTTGCATCACCACCTCTTTGGCAGCCTAATACATACACTTTTCATTTATCAGTAGCCTTTAAATTGCTAAGATATTAATTCTTCCTAAATACTTGTAAATTGAATGCAATTCTGGTCTAAATTACAGCAGCTTATAATGATCCAGTGATTGAAAATTTTATAGGGAGATGTAAAATATTTAGACTAGCAAAAGCAAATTGAAAAAGAAGAACAAATTTGGAAGAAATGATCTACCTGAGTTTACAATTTAATATAAAGTTAACATAAACAGAAAGTATTTATCTATATAAAGACAGACAAGAAGATCAATGGAACAGAATAGATTTTGTTGTTTTCATTAAATGTTCAACATACATCTACCATAAGTTCCAGTCATTCCACTCCTAGGTATTTACTCAAAAGAAATGAAAGCATATATCCATAGAAGGGCTCGCATGCAGACAGTCATAGAAAATATTTTAAAATTGGAAAAAATACCTATCAATAGGTGGATTGATAAACAAATTTTGGTATATCTATACAATGAAATACTACTCAGCAATGAAAATGAATTGCATGACAACATGAATGTATTTAAAAAGAATTATGCTAAATGGAAGGGGCCAGGAAAGAAAACATACATACTGTATGAGTCCTTATATATAGTTCTAGAAAATTCAAACTAATTTATTGTGACAGTAAGCATATTAGTTGTTGCTTGGGATGGAGTAGGGATTGAGTGAGGAGAGGAGAGAGGGAGGGAAGGATAAAAAGGACATGAAGAATCTTTTAGGGGTGATGGGTTTGTTCATTATCTCTACTCTGGTGATGGTTTCAGAGGTGTTTGCATATGTAAAACAGGTAAAATTTTACACTTAAATGTGGACAGCTAATTATACACCAACTATACTTTAGTGAAGCTGTAAATAAAGAAGTGCTTGTACTCCTCCAGTGTTGAGTGGCCAGGGGTGGAAGTGGGGATAAGAAAAAGGAGGATATCAAGTAAGGGAGGAGGAGAAGAATATGTTAGAGAAACACTAGAGATCTTTGAAACATAAAAAATCACAAATATCAAAGGAGAGGAAATTGTTTTCAATATTTAAAAATATTGCAAAGCATTCAATGATGATATTGTTTGGCAAATTGTGGCTGAACTATAAGAGAATGGTTTCAGTAAAACATTAGGGATGAATGTCAAATTATTACAACTCAGAGTGAGTGAATAGTGAGGCAGTTGAAGAAACAATGCTTAAAATACAATTTTAAGAAGTACATTTATTAATTGAAGTTTAGCAGAATGGTAGTTTAAGGGAAAGTAGTATAAGGTAGTACTTCTGTTGCCTATTTTCCATTTGTTCAATATCATTTGGAAAATTTCCATCATGTAGACTATATGGATGACATATGTATTTAACCAAACAAAATTGAGATATGTTTTCTGAAAATTATGGGTCAATACATATATCAGAATCAGTTTGAGAGAAGTGCTTTAGATGAACAAATGTTGTGATTTCTGCAATAATCTGAAGATTTATGGGGGAAAGGGAATCATTCTGGGAATATAAATTGGTCTATAAAACCAATTGCATAATTACTGTACCTGTGAGCTTGGCATTTTTTAGGTGGTTTTCTAGGTGACTTAGCCAGCAAAGAATCACATGCTCCCATTGCCTTTAGAATCACACAGCAAAATCCATCATAAAGATTTATGCACCAAACCATGGTGCCCCAAAATACATGAGGTAAACACAGATAAAACTGAAGGAAGAAATAGTCACCTGTACAATAATAGTTGGAGACTTCCATACACCACTCGCATCAATAGATAGAACATTTAAAGAGAAGATCAATAACAAAACAAATAACTTGAAAAATATGATAAATGAACTAGACCCAACAGATATAGACAAACTTTCTCAGTTTCTGTTTATCTTTGAACATTTTAAAATCTCTTTCATTTTTGAAGGACAGATTTTCCAGATACAGAATTTTTGGATGGCAGTTTTTCTCTTTCAGTACCATAAATATATCATACCACTGCTTTCTCACCTCCATGGTTTCTGATGAGAAATCAGCATTTAGTCTTATTTAGAATCCCTTTTCTGATGAATCACATTTCTTTTGCTGCTTTCAGAACTCTCTTTATATTTGGCATTTGACAATGGAATAAGTAACTGTTTCAGAGTAGTTTTATTAGGATTTGTTCTATTTTGAGTACACTGCACTTCTTGTATATATGTCTTCTATAAGAATTGGGAAATTTTGGGCCATTATTTCCCCAAATATTCATTCTGCCCCCTTTTCCCTTCTCTTCTCCTTCTGGGACACCCATGGCACATATGTTTGTGTGCTTCATACTGTCACTCAAATCCCTGAGATACTGCTCCTTTTTTTCTATTCTTTTCTCTATCTGTTCTTCTGACTGTATGAGTTTGATTGCCCTGTCTTCTAGTTCACTGATTCTTTCTTCTGCCTATTCAAATCTGCTATTGCATGCTCTACTGCATTTTGAATCTCTACTCTTGTGCCTTTCATCCCCATAATTTTTGTTTATATTTCCTTTATATTTTCAAATACTTCTTTATGCTCACACATTGTCTTCTTAATAATCTTTATCTTTTTATGCATATTTTCCTTCATCTCCTTTAATTGATTTAGATTTATTTGAACTTTTTTTATTAGTTCCAAATGCTGTGTTTTCTCTGAAGTTTTAATTTGTTCTCTTGACTGAGCCATATCTCCTGTTTCTTAGTGTGGCTTGTAATTTTTTGCTGATATTTAGGCATCTGATCATCTTGATAAGCTAACTCTGAAGGTCAGTTTTTCCCTCTTGCCTAGAGTTTTATTTGTTAATTTGCTTTGTGTTAAAGCTCTCCTTTTATGCTTATTCCAACTTATTATAGATCTTTAGAGTAACCTGAGTTTAAACGTTCAGATTTTCTCAGATTATCTTCATGTGATTCTTCCCCAGGATTTGTGGCACAATTTTTAAGACTGTGTATTTTGTGCAAATGTTTCACTTTCAAGTGAAAGCTTCCTTTCCTCTGTTCCTTCTCTGAGGATCTTGATCTGTTCTGTTTGTTTCTGTACAGAATTTTCTGCCCAGCTCCTATGATTTGTAAATTCTCCTCCTTACTCAGAGGCCCCTTTTCCTTATACCTTTCGGTTCTGGGACCCTCATGTCTTACAGTAGTTCATTTTAAACTCCCCTCCCTTTTTTCCTGTGAGGAATTTCTGCCTCCTGTTTCTTCCCTATTAGTGTGTCCTGCCCCACAGAGCCAGATAGATTCAACCCAGAAAAGGTGGGTCACTCCAGAAAAGTCTGCTTTTCATTTAGGTGGTCCAGCCAAAAGAAACTGGATTTAGTAAGCATACCTTTTGCCAAGTTTTTCCAGGGTCTCTCTCACTCTTTCCCCCACTCCAGGTGGCCTTTTCATGCAATACACAGCATGACTCAGTAGCTCTGTGTGGACTTGAGTCCCTGTGCCTGGATATGCCTGGAGGTTCTAACTTTCTGCTATGAGTGGTTCTATAGTCTGTGCCCACAGGCAGGAGGGTCCCAGGCTGCTCTGCCTCTGTCTGACTCCCAAGCTGCATGAGACTGAGTAAGGGGGAAGAGAACAGACCAGTGGATTTAGGATGGAAATTTCCTACCTATTATTGTAGCTTATTCTTCTTTTTCTTTGATTCAGTATTTGTGGAGTCTTTCACCAGTCTTTTTCATTCTCCAAACTTCTAAGAAAGTGGAATCTGTCCTTTTATTAGCTGATTCTGAGGGAAGACTTTTGCAGGGGGTGTCTTATGTCACTATGTTGATCACATCACTCTACCTATCAGATCCTATTTTAATGCTCTGAGTCATTAAAGTCAGAGCTTGGCCATGGTGAATATGTTGATATTAATTGATTACTATATCCTTCAGTTAAATATGTTCTAACAGTCCTAGCTGAACAAAGAGAAATTGGATATTTTGGGAAAAATATATTTACATTCTATGTAGGCTATTTTTCTTGAAGAGTATGAAGAGTAATTATGAAATACATAGTTTAATTTACATATTTTACACAGGCACAAACTGATGAATTCAAGTCCAGTTTCAAACTTAGATCTTCTTTTTCTATATACACTGCAATTTATACTAAAGTAAATATTTGCACAATGGCTTGTCTATGTAACATTGTCTTGAACTTAAAATGTTTTAAAAGTTTAATTGTAATGGGTATGGTAAGAAGTACTTTATTGTTAGTTTCTGTATTCTTGTCTGTTTCTCTGGTATATAATACTTTTGATTCATCCTGATTAGATATGTTGAAATAAGAAAAAATATTAAAGGCTAAGTGCTATATTTTTTATCAAACATTTTCATTGCATTGTAATTAAAAATGAAAAAGAATTAAAAACTGACTTAAAAATTAATCCTTAAATCTCTTCTTCAAGTGATTTCAGTTTTCAATTAATAAGATGAGATTTTAAGATTTCACATTAGGTGCAGTGAGATTTCTGTTCTCGTCATGGTTGTTGTTGCAAATAGCCTGGATTTAGTTTACTTTGAAAATGGAAACAACACTTAAATCCCATTTTAGTGAAAGATTTCATTAGTAGGAAAGAAATCTTTAATCTGCGTATTACTTACTTACATGTGGTCACACTGGTTTGTCCTTGGAAACAATATTATTTAGGTCTAAATTTTTTTAAAAAATTGAATACTCAAAAGTAAAAGAATATTTGCTTTTTTTTTTTTTTTTTTTTGTCAGGAATGAAGTTCTAAGGAGCACCAATATTTCAGCAATGATTGCCTTGTATGCACAGTTCACAAATTCACTTAATTACTTCCAAAATAACCTTGTATGTGGATGCCAAATTTGACCTTATATTAAACCATTTAAGGAAAATATTGAGTTTCAAGTTAAAAACATTTAGCAAATTATAAAGTCCATACTGCATTTTTTAATAAGATATGCATAAGAAACTTCCCTGTTTTAAGGTTTAAAAACAACATTAACCTTTAGAAAAATAATATTGAGAATTATTTTGCAAGTTTACTATGGGGGAATTTATTGAACATCTCCAATAGGATTAAGCAATACTATGCAAGTGGGGATGGGCTGCATTAAATTCATTTTCTAGCTTTTGTAAATTGATGCTTTAATATCTATAGGTGCCCTCAAGTGGCCATACCCACCTATAAATCTGTTATTCCAAGATAATTCTGATCCCCCTTCTTACACATAAGCAACAACCAACTAGCAAAAGTACCATTTCCAAATACAGCCAGCCAATCTTATGCTAAGTACATTTGCCACACCCCTGCAAATTTCCCTGCTGAGACTATAATGAAAGGCCTATTAGCACTTCCATCCTCTCTTTCTGTTTCTGCTGACCCTGACACTTCTTTCATGAGTCCAGTGTAGTTGTGCTATGCTAAACCTTCAAAATCTTCTGGCCTCCCTCTTTTAATCTGCTTTAGGTTCTACCACATTTCCCAGCAGGTAATGATATAAAAGTTTGTTTATATCATTGTATCTTCAGCCAATTTTTGACACTTTTATACAAACAAGATCCAAGCCTGGAGAGCCAGTAGCTACCAATAACTTTCTAAGTAAATATGAAGGTGAAAATGGGGAAAAGTCAAAAGTTTGATGCTAAATAGATGTGTTTTAATATTTGGTCTTTCATTTATTAATTTAATGATTATGTACAACTAACATAACCCATTAGTTTTAGTCTTCTTATTTATAAATTTCATGGAAAAATAGGTATCATTAAAGTCAATTTATAAATATATTTAATATTTGTTTCTTAATTGATATTCAATTAATACAAAAATGTAGAGAAAGCAGAATCATGTAAATGAGATGTGCACAAGAGAAATAAATTATTTGAGAGAGAGGTGAAAGTCATTTTTTGTTATAAAGCTGTTTTAGATACATATGTAATTAAGATGCATAGTTTTGGATGCTTATGACAAACACCTCTGAGGTATTAGATACTATTATCCCCATTTCACAGATGAGATAACTGAGACACAGAGAGCTTCCTGATTTGTCTTCAGTTGCTTAGCTAAGAAGTAGAAAAGTGGATTTGAATCCAGACATGAAGATAAAGAGTTTGAACCCTTAAACACTATGTTACAGTGCTCTTGTTCCAGTATTGGATAAATTGAAAAATAGATGTTTAAGGATGTTATTTAAAATTATTTATAAAATAATTAGTAAAACTAGAATTATACTATATTTTAAAAACTACTAGGCATTAAGAAAGAAAAGAAAAAGCATCTTTCATATCATATAGAAAAAATGAAACAGGACATAGCATAGGTACTTTAAAAAGAAAAAAGGAAATAATATAACTATATTAGGACAAAATATAATAAGTAGTTTGTCAGACAGAAATCTGAAAGCCAATTTCTCCTTTGCTCTAACCTTTCCTTCACCACCCATTTCAAATCACTCATTATGTCCTGTATGTAAAAACAGTCAATCCTCATTATCCATGGAATCCAAATTTGTTAATTTCCCTACTTGCTAAAATTTATTTGTAACCCCTGAATTAACATTTGCAGCACTTTCACAGTCATTTGCAAACATGCACAGAGCAGAAAAAATTTTGAGTCACATGATGTGCAAGTTCTCAGCTGAAGTTAACTCAACACTTCATCTTCTTGTTTGAATTCTCATACAGTAAACAAGTGACCATTAATGGGTCACTTTTCATATCTTTGTGCTTTTTGTTCATGAGTTCAGTGTGTAAAATGACCTCCAAATGTAGTGCTGAAGTGCTGTCTAGTTTTCCTAAGCAGAAGGTTGTGATATGCCATACAGAGAAAACACATGTGCTAAATAAGCTTCATTCAGGCATGAGCTATATAGTGCCATTGGCCATGAGTTCATTGCTAATGAATGAATTACATATATACAAAATATATATATATATATATTCAATAAGGTGTCTTTAAACAGAAATGCACATAAAATAGGTATAAAGTGTATTGTTCAGTTAATAAAATGCTATGACCACAGACTCTCAGAGACCTAACCTTGTATATCTCCCAGCATCAATGGTTCGATATTCACTAATTAAGTCAGAATTGAATGTAAACTTTTTATAACTCAACCACTGTGAATAGCAAAAATTAATTCTGTTTCTTAAATTCATAACAATACATTCACTCCATGATAATATCCTATCCTTCCATAGGAATACCATAATATTGTTTTTAATTAGCTTTTTGTGTCCTATCTTGCTTCTAAGCTACTACCATGCCATCCTATAAATTTATTCCTTCATACAACAATGACAACAATACCAAAAACTAAAATTAAAATAAAGGTATACTACGTGCCAAGCATTGTGTTATGTATTGGGGCTACAACAATGAATACATCATACACAGCCCCTGAACCCAGAAAGTTTTCAGCCTGAGAGGGAGATATGTACACATGCACACATATACAACCTACAATGTTATTCAAGTGCATAAGAATTCAGGAATAAATGACCTGGACTTCCTTTTGCTGAGACTTCACAGGGTTGGCTTTCTTTTGCCATTCTAGTATCAGTTCAGATGTCACTTCTTTAGTGTGGCTAAATGTAATCCCCCACCCCCTTTTTTTTTCCACTTCAGAGTACTTATCTTGAGTTTTAAATACATTTTAATCTGTGTTTACTGGTTTAATCCCTCTGCTTCTACTATTAGACCACAGTCCAACGTTCAGCATAATGTCTGTCTTGCACCAATATTTCAATTGAATCAACACTTAAACCTGGACCATCTGAGAGGGTTTTGAAATCATTTAATATGAGTGATGAATAGGAGTTATCTAGGTAAAAAGGGTAAGGGTGAGGTGAAGTGAGAGTGTTATAAGAATAGGGAGCAATGTGGGTAAAAGCTTTGAATCAATAAGGAGCTCAATGCAGTTCAGGAGTTTTAAATTGTACAGTGTGAGTTTGTGGTTAGGGAAATATAAAAAGGAATGCTGCTGTGGCTGAAGCTATTGGGACAGGCTGTGGCTAGACTGAGCTTCACAATGTAGGTTAGAATGCAGCTGGAATGACCTTTCTAAAACATAAATCTAATTAAGACTTTTCTCTGTTTTAAAACATTCAACCATTTCTCATTGTCTTCAGAAACCCAGAACATGAGAATATGATGTGTAAGTTTTCATATCCTGGTTCCGACTTACATGGTCAGGTTCTTCCTTTGCCTTGTCCTTGTGGATCTAAAGCATCAGTTATATTAAACTGTTTGCAGTTCTCCTACTGTGCCATGGGTTTTCATAATTTAACCTCTCCATGTTTTGTCCTTCCTTTGACTTTACACTTGGCTAGTTTATATCATTATTTCAGAACTTAGCTTAAGTGCTAAATTCTTGGGAAGTGGCTGTGGCTCAATCAGTAGGGCTCCCGTTTACCATATGGGAGGCCCCAGGTTCGGTTCCCGGGGCCTCCTGGTGAAGGCAAGCCCGCCCGCACGGTGTGGTTAGCTGACCCAGTGAGCACAATCAGCAGGGGGGGGATAAATGAATAAATAAATAAAATCTTTAAAAAAAAAAAAAAGTGCTAAATTCTTGTAAGACTTCTTAACCACTCTACACTACAGTGAGGTTAAATGGACTTCTGTGCTCCTCAGAACTCATGTAAATATCTCTGTCATGAACTTATCACACCGTTATATACATGTGTTTTCCTCTCTCTCTGCAAACTACTACCTCTTCCTTAACAAGACTATAAACCCTCGACAAGGGAAGAAGTATATAATTGTCTTTTTTTTTTTGCCAAGAATTCCTACCATACCTGATATACAGAAGACAATCTAATTAATTAATTTAATTATTGGATGAATGAATGGTTAAAAGAAGAAGTGGCATGAAAAAAGAAAAGGAAAGGAAAGGTTGACACCACTTTTACATTTGATCCTCTGATCTACAAACAAAATCATTTCACTGATACTTATTTCTCAATCCTCTATTTCTAACTTCTCTGCTACCCTCTGAGGGAAGATTAGAATTGACATTACCATTTCAGACATGATGTGAAACTTGGAACTAGCTAAAAGTGCTAGTTGTTTTATCTCACATAACCCTGGAACTGAAGGCAGGGTAATTGACCACTTGCTTGTCCTACCATTTTAATTTGAATCCTTTGCTTCATGTTTCAACCATGGCTTTCTATTATAGAGAAAGGGGGAGAATGTGGTAGTAGTAGTTTCAAAATCTTTCACTTTCTTGCTTGATGTCTGTGCATTTATAATATTCTAAAGTCTTTTCATATCCTCAGATATATTAAATAATATTTGGAATTATTAATCACGAACTATGGTTGGAAAAACAGTTACATTTGCTAACCTTGGACAAGAAAGCAGAAACACAGAGAAATGAAGTTCTCATTTTGAAGATGAATACAAAAGCATAGATATGGACCTAATTGTGTGTGTATGTGTGTCTGCATCAAAAATAGTCATGTGAATATGTCATATTTATCATGTTTTATTTAAACTAAAAAAAAATGTTAAGGAATAAAGCATTTTTCTAAGTTCTTCATTCAATTTAAAATTTAAAGCAATTCTTTTGCCAACAGTTAACAAATATTTGTTTGAAAATATAGAATTAAAATATAATTAGTAGATCTAGAAATTCCTTAATGTACTTCTAAATCTACTTAAAAAAAGGCAAAAAGAAAGAAAGGAAGGGAGGGAGGGAGGGAGGGAGGAAGGAAAGGAAGGAAAGAAAAGAAAAGAAAAGAAAAGAAAAGAAAAGAAAAGAAAAGAAAAGAAAAGAAAAGAAAAGAAAAGAAAAGAAAAGAAAA
>JAKSZT010053770.1:52335703-52463692 GCA_026826555.1 Tolypeutes matacus | reverse complement strand
AAGAAAAGAAAAGAAAAGAAAAGAAAAGAAAAGAAAAGAAAAGAAAAAACTAGTACTCACGCCTAATTTAAAACAGAAGCAGAATCCAAGAAGTAAAGCAACTCCCTTCCCCCCAAATATTGGGTTCTTACAGAAAAGACAAGTAGAGAATGGAATGTAATTTCTAAAATGGATCCTTTACAAAGTCACATTGTGCTGTTTAATGACACATAGTTCCTGATGAGCATTGCAAATTACAAGGTAGTTGTTGAAATAGAATTTAAACCAAGGGTTTCATTGATATGCCTCCTGAAACAAGGGGCTCTTTTAATTAGAAAAATCTATGCTGCTTTCTTTCCAGGCAGTATTTGCGGGGGTTCCCACCAGAAAACTCCCACAGGCAGCCAAATGCAGGAAACACACAGCAATTCTTTGCTTTGCAGAGTTGCCTCACCCTCAGCATTCTCTCGGTCTATACCTAACAGCGGCCAGGGATCAATGAATGCTTTCCCATCAGATTTCAAATAGTCAAGGAAATGTCTTACTATTTTAAGTGCACAAATGCAATACATATTACTTTATTTTCCCATTTTACTAGCCTATAAGATATTGACTCTCTTGGTCACTGTTTGCCATACTGGAGGGATAGTAAAGATAATTAGCAAATGTACTATTCAACACCAATTATGCCTTGCATCCTTAATCAGATTTGATCATTTTTCTCTCTTCATCACAAAAATACTGATTATTTGCATGCATATATATTCATACGGTGGATGCATCTACATAATCTGCTTTTGTCTACCCAAAGAACCTTTAACTCTCTCTTTTGAATCTTTTCAATTTCTGTAGATTGGCAGCTCAATCATTATCTGATCCATGCATTTTTACATATTGGTGTTATGGACTTAAGAGTATTGATTATAAAATAGCCTGTTACTTTCAAAAGCCAATTCAGATCTTTCTGCCATAAGCTACCCCCTAGAAATAGACTCTGGAAAATCTCTTTCAAACAATACTTGGACAAGGAATTCATTACATTAAATATTTCTACTGACTACTACATTTAATATTAAAGTTTCCCCTTGAGAGGCAGTGTCAGGGTGAGAAAAGTCAGAAGCTTAGTAATTGGATCTGGTTTTGAATTTTATCTGAAATTTGTACTCCAAGAAAATAGTGATGCTTAAAAAATCTTCCTACCCTTTTGTTTACCCAGATCCCCCATCTGTTTGTGTCCCAGGAAATGGCTAACCACCAGGATCCTCCCCCTTACTGCCTGACATGGATAAGGCCCACTTTCCACTCCCTTAATTCACAACTGATTTGCTTCATAGAACCCCTGGCTCCCTTCCTTTCCTTTGAGACGTTTCTTGTTAATGAATATTCTCACTATTGCAATAGATTGAATAAAATCAAGTCCTTAATTGCCCAGTACATTTTTGTCTTCCACAGATTCAAATTTAAGTCTGCCTTTTAAACGTGTATTTCTTTTAGCTTGTTTCTTCAGCTGTTGAGTGAAAAACATTTTGTAGTCAACCTATGGTTCACACTTAATAGGCACCAGAAGCTCCTCTCAATTCTTCATGGGTATTCTATTATTTAATCCTCACAACTGCCATAAAGGCAGTTACAGTTGTTTCCTTAATTTTGCATATAAAGAATCTACAAAACTAGGACATCATATGGCCTGCCCAACGTCATACTGCATATCCATTTGGGAACCAGGATTTCAAGCTGAGCAGGGAGAAGCCAGAGGCCCAACTCAATCACCAAACATCTGCCCTAAAGGGTATTAGCCCAGTAACCTGTAATGGGCAAATTACTTGCTGATCAGAGACCTCCCAAGTTACTTCCCAGCACTGCTCAAAAAGTTTCCTTCTCCTTTGACCTGGGTCCCAAGGTGTAAAAGCTCAGATAAAGCAGAATGGATGTCTAGTCTGGGCAAGAAATGAACTGTTTCATGCTCTAGATTTGGGGACTTTTTTGTGACAATTGGATAACCTAGTTCATCCTGCCTGATATAACTAATGGGTAACATCATATATACCATTAAGAGTTGTATTTTGACAGAAACTCCTTTTAAGAGGGAAAGAGAACCAACAAATGTTTATTGGGATAAGAAAGAAAGAAGATGTTGGTAGTATTTGAATGAGATCTTAAAAGATAGACTAGATTTCAGTAGTTCAGAATGACTCTAACCAAGAAGGTACAAGATGATTTTATTTGAAATGCTAATAAGGCATAGCATTGTTAACATTGACTCACATATTCTGAAAACAAAACAACCAGATTTTTTCCCAAACATTCTGATTATGTAGCATAGAGTTTCAATTAAGCTTTCTTTTATAGTTTAATATAATTTTAGATCCACATGCTGTTGTAAGAAGTAATACAGAGATCCAGTATGCATGGACCAAGTTTCCCCCACTGGTAACATCTTACAAAATTGGAGCAGAATACCACAACCAGTATATTGACATTTATACAATCTTGCCATCTTACTCAGATTTTCCCAGTTTTACCTGTACTTATTTATATGTTTGTGTATATTTAGTTCTATGCACTTTTATCACATGTGTAGATTTGTCTATCTACTACCAGAATCAATATATGGAACAGTTTCATAATAATGAGTCCCTCATTTTTCTCTTTTATAGTTACACCCACTTCCCTTCTGCTGCACTGCCTCCTCCAGCCATAACCCCTGGCATCATGTTTACTTTACAATCATCTTCTACAGGCATACTTTGGAGATTTGGAGGGTGCAGTTCCATACCACCGCAATAAAACAAATATTGCAATAAAGTGAGTCACTCAAAGGTTTTGGTTTTCCAGTGCATATAAAAATTATGTTTACATTATACTTTAGTCTATTAAGTGTGCAATAGCATTATATCTAAATTATATATATATAATATATATATAATTATATATATTAATTAAAATGTGACAGAGACACAAAGTGAGCACATACTATTGAAAAAATAGCACCTATAGACTTGTTTGACACAAGGTTGACACAAACTTTCAATTTATAAAAAATGCAGTGTCTGTGAAGTACAATAAAATGAGGTGTGCATGTACTTATGGTCAGGACTATTGAAATTAATACTGTTCCTGATGTTTTATTTTAAAACTAAATTTACTGTAAATTAGCATAAAATGTACCTAGACTTTTAAAAATTATGGATAAAAAATTACAGTACAGTTGTTATGGGGATATGGAAAATAGATGAAAAATAAAGTTTAGGAAGCAGTGTAATTGGTGATAGTGTGGGTCTGGGGATAAAGTAGACAGAAAAAATTGCTTCAATCAGAGTATGTGATGCCTGGTCAGGGATTGGAGGAACCTTTCTCAAAGTTTAGTGTGCTTGAGCACACATCAGAATTACCTGGAAGACATGTTAAAGCATCGATTGCTGTGTTTCTGACTTAGCTGGTCTAAAGCCCGTTGTAAAAATTTCCATTCCTGACAAGTTTCCAGGTGTTGCTGAAATTACTAGTTCAGAAACCACATTTTGAGTACCACTGGAATAGAAGGTAGGGCTTGTGTTGGGGACTAGGCCTGAAACGTAAGGATTTGGATTAAGGAAGGTGCCTGGCTAAGGAGTCTTTATTGTGCAGGCAATATAGAGCCATGATAGGTTTCAGAGCCGAAGACCATGTGACTAAAGCAGGGCCTTAGAAGAAATACTGGTGGTAATTAAGTGCAACACATTGAGAGAGAAAAATATGGGAACAATGTAGTGAGTTAGGAAATTAAATATGGTGGCAAAGATAGAATTCACATCAGAACAGACAGAATCCCAGAACCCTAATTTAAAAGGTGGCACTCTAATGGCTGATGAAAATGTATTTGTTTGGAATGCAAATCTTGTATCTCCTTTCTTAGCCTTCCTATATCTTTCTAACATCTATTTCTCCACTTCCCAAAGAATATATTCAGAAGGAAATATATCCAGGCACATCTTATCTTCACCAATTTATAATCTTACCCTATACAAATGGCGTAAAAGAAATTATATTTGGTGCCTTATTATTTTGTCTAGTCATAATTTCCCCATTTGAGTGAACACCCCAGCTGGCCCTGCATGGTTTGGATGATAAGAACCACCTTCAGCTTCTTCAAATAGCCCCTGATGGCTTTTCCCCAAATGGCCTTTGCTGCTTCTCCAAACTGCCCCTTGACATTTCTGTCCTCTATGCCCCATAAGTTTCTAGCTGGACAGGCAATTCCATATGGCTTGGATGATAAGAAGTTGCCCTGAGCTTTTCCAACCAGCCTTTTTGGCTTGCCATGTGGTTTAAAACTACGAATCCATACTATCCACCTGAAGCCTTACCACTCCCCTCTAGTTCATGTTAAAGGAAAGAGCTGGGGACCCACATGAGCTCCTCGTCACTCTCCCCCTCCATGGGCCCTTGTGGGAGCCAAGGTTAGGTAAGACCCAGGCCCCTCCACTACCTTCATTCTCTGCTCTCCCTCTCCAGGCCCTGTGATCTAACCAAGCTCCATTTCATGCATCCTCTGGCTATTTGTGTGCAGGCCTCATTACTGAAGAACTACCATATAACATCCAAATGAACCTATTTTTTATATCTTATTGAGATTAACTGTTGAGGCTCCTAGAGAGTATGAGGCCCATGGTTTGCAGCTGTTGCTTGACCTGTAAATATTATCTGGTGCAGTTGGTGAGTGAGGGTCTTGAGCTACACCTTCAAAGCCCTAATTCTACATCAGCAGCATTTTTGTTCCTTCTTTCTGTTTGTCATTCTTATCTCTCTTTTCTGTTTTCTCTTTTTCTGCCAAGGTTTTCAAGTAGACACCTTGTTTAATCCAAGACAATTGTAATTTTAAGGTCAAAGTAAACTAAACTCCAGAAAGTAAAAGGGATGACATTGGATTATCCTGCAGAAAGGTTTTCAAGGAATTGAAAGAAAGGAAGGAAGGAAGGAAGGAAGGAAGGAAGGAAGGAAGGAAGGAAGGAAGGAAGGAAGGAAGGGAAAGAAAGAAAGAAAGAAAGAAGAAAGAAAGAAAGAAAGAAAGAAAGAAAGAAAGAAAGAAAGAAAGAAAGAAAGAAAGAAAGAAAGAAAGAAAGAAAGAAAGAAAGAAAGAGAAAGAAAGAGGAAGAAAGGAAGAAAGAAAGAAAAAGAGAGAGAAATAAAAGAAAAGAAAAAAACAAAACTATGCTTTAAAAAAGTGATAACCCATTTTACTTTCTTGTAAATTCAAAGAGCAACACCAGCATTTGGTCCTTTACTGACCAAGCTCTTATGAATTTCATATTGTCCAGGTTTTTGGGAAGTTTAGAACACAGTTTGCAATCCTTATCTAACTGTCTAATTCAGTCACTAAGTTTACATACTGACAGAAAAACAAACAAACAAGCAAATTTAACTTCCCATTGTGATATTTTTCTAAAGATAAGTTATAAAAAAATCAAGTTTATAAAAGCTGCTTATGTCAGGGACAATAAAAATGAATATAAATTAGTGATCATTTAGCAAGAGTTATACAAGTGCAAAAATCACAGAGTATCTCATTATGATAGAAATAAACTGCACTGTATGCCTAATGTAGTAATGATTCTTTCAATGCTTTCTATAAAATTCAAATAAAAATATCAAATGGGAATGTCTTTCAGGAAAGCAGTGTGTTATTTGGAATTTATATAAGTTTGAGAAATATCCCTTAGGGGACAAGAGACTCAATTTTTCATTCCTGTCTAGATAAATAGAAGGCTATCTAAAAGGCTAGGGCTATAGGGCATAGAAAAACTAATGAAAACTTAAGGAAAAGGTATTGAATTTGGAAAAAGGCAAATTTCACAAAGTTGATGGTAATTATGGATTGCCTTAATCTGATAATCTTATCTTTGATTTTAGGCTTTCAGTAAAAATGGGCTGTGAAATAATTTTAAGATTTTCTTTAGATATCTTTTGGTTGAAACATGGGGGAAATGGGCATCAATTACTTCAGAAGAGAGGAAGCAAACTAAGTACTTGTATTAACTGTGAGTCTGCTCAAATTCTGTGAAGGACATTACTTGTAATGTGATTAATTGGGAGGACAAAGGGAGGGGTTTATAATGTCAGCCATTATTACAACTGTCCCCATAGAGTATCAAAATGCATGTTGGTGATTATTTTACTGATAATCATCACAATTAATATTGGATGATACATCAATACAAAATAAAAAAGATGAAACTCTTTCTAGCCTCCGTATGATTAGATGGAATTTATAAAAGTATGGTTCATTGTTATAATATCTACTTCATCGCCAATGGGTCCTTTAGGGCTTACCCACATTATTATTCAAGTAGGTGAGTTTCAATAAAAACATCCACTCTTCCTGCAATAGTAAATCAAAAACTATCTTTTGCTAATCTATTTATAGTATTTGTGCATTTTACTAAAATGGCAGTTTAAAGTTGTGTATCTGCTATTGTGATGCCAATGCCAATGTCTTAAGAGGAAAAAAAATGACCCCTTTGCTTTATGCTGTGTACACAATATTTCTAGGTAAGTAAAGAAAAACATTTTCTATGGCTCACAAAGCTAGAAGGTAGCTGTCACTCAAATGTGTGCTCTCAGTTGAACTGCTTTTGTTTTATTTTAAGTAAATTGTTGCTTTTGAGGAAAAAAAACAACAACTATCTTTTACCTTTTTTTTGTGTGTGTATGGCTGAAATACTTGTGGAGCCTGGTTTCATTATTTTTCTCCATCTCTACCAGAATATACCCTTGGTCAACACATTATGGTCCAAAGCTGTATTCCCTGCCCTCTTCATGAGCCAAACCAAAAGAATTTTCAAAGATAAAAGAAACAATAATATTGTTTTCAGTTTTCCCCTTCTGGGGTAAACTAAAACAATTTGATTTAGTGAGCCAATCTCTGAGGAATTGAGTAAATTATGAAAATAGAGCATGTTTTCAGGGTGTAAATACAGACCTCCAGTGGGAGGGGCCAAGTTCTATATTCCCATCCATTGTCTCCGATCCTCTTATCAAAGAATTATCTGTCACAGTTATCAAAACTTATAATTAGCTTAGATTAGAAGGTGGTCAGCTCTCTTAATGTTAATCCTCCATTTCTATGGAATACATTTTGGTTATCTTGAATCTTACCCTCTAATAGTTAACTCTACTGTTACTGGATTTTGTCTAGGATCTTGACTATGCCACAGAAATGAAATTCAAGAGCATGTCACATTGGTTAGGCCAGTAATTTATTCAGGAATAATGAGAAGAGAAATGGGAGAAAATAACAGATCATAGGTCCCAGGTAGAGAGGAAGCGGCTGAAAAGTGATAAAGAGAACCAATTTACAGACTACAATTTCCCATCATAGATTATAAATGCCCAGGTTTTACTTGCAGGTTGATCTGTGTGGGGCGGGGGGACACAGCAAGAGCAGGGAGCAGAAGGCACGCGAGAGAGAGAGAGAAAGAGAGAGAGAGAGAGAGAGAGGTTTGGCTTTTGTGCTTGCTTTTAAAAACATTAATTAGTCCACCCCTTTGCTAATGTCATGAGAGGAGTTCCAGCTGTTTGCTGTTTTGATTGATTACCCCATCCATCAATCCCCCAGGAGGGCCCAATGATATCCCTGGACAATATCCAGGGCTTCTCCTGGCTTCCAGAGGAAATCTTGCTCTGGATGTGATTCTCATGAGGGTCTTCCAGCAGCCATCTTGGGGGCATTGATATCCACATGTTCTTCTTGCCAGGTTCCAGATCCGTCTGTTGATTTCCTATTTTACTACCACCTTGTTGGTATTACTTTAATATGTCTATGCCTTTATACTCGTAACATGTGCTGGACTTCCAACTCTGAGCTTTTCCGCAATGTTTATTAGTGAAAAAAAACTCCATTACTAATTGTGGTCCCTGTAATAATAACAATATAGAAATGGGAAACATATATTGAATAAATATGTCAGGCACTGAGCTAAAATATCATTATAAGGATTAGCTTATCTAAAACTACTTATAGCTTATTGGGTATGTGCCACTTTGCTCTCTATTTTTTGTGATAAAACTGTATTTAATTTGATGAAACTCAGACACCTAGAAAGTGGGAGGGCAAGAATTCCAACTTTTCACACAAAAAAAAGTTGTGTTTTTCTATCTTATGTGGATAAATCTTCAATTATAACTAAACTATTCCTTCTTTTCACAATACCTGTGTGGATATTCTGCTCTTATCAATTCTCTACATGCCCTTCTAGCAAGATGTTGTTTATAGATGCTGAGCATGTTCTGAGGAGATATTGACTAAGATACTGAAGTGGGTTCCAATTGCTACACTTTGGGACAGTGGTACAGACATTTCTGAAAATGTGCTTGCAAAGAGCAAGACTCAATCCTTTGTGCCATCCATTCCTCATGTCTACATTGGAGAAACTACATCTTCTTTTAAAGACTACTTCCCACGTTCTTCATGGAGAAAGCACTGGTCCAGAAACCACAGTGTCTGCGGTGGCCTGACCCTAAAGAAAGTTGGCTGCTTTCTGATGCAGTGGATTGCTAATTATTACAGAGATGATTGGTCTCTCAAGTAGAACAAGATTTTCAGTAGGATAAACTCAGCTTATTTGATTTTTACCAACATTATAATCCAATTTAGGATGCCTACCTAGAAAAATGTGTTCAAAAAGGTGTCTGACTTTGATGCTGGTAGACTGGTTGTTTTTCTTGGTCTGTTTGTATTCCTGTCTTGTAATTCCGTGTGAAATATGAATTCAGTGAAAGACCCATCCATGAAACTACTTAACACATTAGTAGTAAACCTACCTTGTAATCTGGGAAGCTATTATATTGTCCCCTGAGGCCACACAAGGGAATATTTGTGATGATGAAAATTCTCTTACCTTTGCTTGCTTACCCTCCAAGCTGGTCCTTCCAGGGACAGGGGATACAGAAGCTGAAAAGAGTCACTAATCTCCAGAGAAGATCTGTTATTACTCCAGATGAGATTGAGGGAGAGCTGCTTTCTCTTGTGGAAACTGTTCCCTATAAAAAAATATAGAAAAAGGCACAGAAAAATTGGCATTAGTAAATGCCTAACAAAATTTTGTTTCATATACTATTGATTTTTACAGAAGATATACTATTTTATATTTACTTTTCTGAGAAAAATAATCATTAACCATAAATGGAAGTTGCTAAAGTCAGTAGTAATAGCCTCATTCTCTTGAGCAACCACTATGTACCAAATTGTAGTAGCTATCTTGCATACATTATCTCTTAAACTCAGCAATATTGCTGGGAGTAAAATATTGTCCCCATAACTATAGGAAGAAAATCTTATTTCCTTGAAAGGAGAATTCTTCTACCACACAAAAAGGGAACATTTCTCCTTGAGTGAATACAATTTAAAATGTGATTGCAGAAATTCAAGGATTTATTAGAGAAATTGCAAAGAGTTACTGAACTGAGCTGTTTTTCTAAAGAGAAGTAAGTATAATGGTAAGATATCTCACCGTCTTTTGTTTTTCCAAAAAAAGGGCAAGCAGGTTGTGGGTCACAAATAAATATCTCTGAAAAATCATGGGGTGGAGAGGGCGCTTTGGGAAAATTGGGTGGATATATGAAGCCAGGATGGGGGAGAGTACTCTAGATGAAGAAGAGAAATTGAATGGAACTTTTGCATAGGCATGCACTGTAAATTCTCTATCCCATGATCAAATATTTTTAGTAAGCCATATTTTTTTGGTACTATCCAAATATAACCAGTTTGGAATCTGATTATGTGTGGAGAGGGCATGGAGTAAGAGCCAAATTTGTCCTATGGAAATGGGTAACATTTGAGCTAATGGGAGAAATACATAGTTTTGATGATTAACCAACAGACTCATGGTATGTGTATCACTCAATTGATGAAAGCAATAGTTTGAGGGCAGCTGAGAGAATAACTTTTAGCTGTTGAGTATTCAGCCTTCCAAGGGCATCTATCAGTATGCTTTACAGAAGAATCAGAGTCTTGGTTAATTGCTCAGATCAATTAAGTAAAACTAAATCAACTTTTACTGTCCCCAGTGCTTATTCCTAGTGAAAAAAATCCCTTATTTTAGTAAACCAGATTGATCGGTGTGATTATTAGTTCTATCAGTTGGGCTAAGCTATATTACCTGTTTACTCAATCAAACACTAATCTAGGTGTTGTTGTGATGGTATTTTGCTGATGCGGTTAACATCTATAATCAATAGACTTTAAGTAAAGGAGATTATCCACTGTAATGTGACTGGGCCACATTACATCCTATAAGCTGAAAGGCTCTGAGAGCAAAATCTAGATTTCTCTTACAAAGAAGAAATTCTGTCTCAAAATAGCAGCATCAACTACTGACCAAGTGTTTCTAGCCTGCCTGCCCTGAGGATTTCAGGCTTGCCAGTCCCACAATTGTGTAAGCTAATTCCTTGAAATAGATGTCTTAATATATAGACTCCTGAATAATACAATTGGTAATAGAGTAATCATATAATTTAAAATCTAAACCTGCACACTTTTGGATGTGAAAGGGGCACTATTAATACTCATGCCAGGAATCAGGCATTAACCAGTCTTTCCCAGGCAAACCATGATATAGAGTCCCAGCAGGGAAAATAAACCTTATTCACCCAGGGCCACCAAAATAATAAAATGAAGAAAAGAGAGGATTGGTTTGGTTTTTAGGAGGCACTGGGGATTGAACCTGGGACTGCATACATGGGGAGCAGGCACTCAACTACCGAGCTACACCTGCCCTCCTGTTTTTGTTTTCTTTCTTAGGGAAACTGCTTAGTTATCAAAAGCATTCTGAACCTAAGCTAAAGAAACAAATCACTAAATAATTTGGAGAGAAACCATCTATTGGCATTATAGAAAGCATTTCCCCTGTTTTGACATTTTCTAAAGGTCAAAATTTGGAATCCTACAATTATTTCGCATCTGAAGAGTGATGAATAAAAAGGTAAATCGGAATCCACCCAAATAATGGCAGGCATTAGACCTGATGGATGGTCTTTATGCACTTGTGCAATTATCCAAGTTTAACCCTTCTCATTGTAACCCCATTCAAATCTATCTTTGACAAAAGTAGATTTTACATGACCACTAACTGGCTGAGAATCAAGAAATAAATGATTTGTAAAACTGAATGCTGTTATAGCTTCTCTTTACTCAGTATTTATCTCAAACTGTCAAATGTAAATAACTTTGGCAACTGGGAAGTGCAGTCTATCATTACCAAGCAAATTGTATATCTGTACACATTTTCTGGAAAATTAGCAAATGTGACTCCGGAATCCTATTATGTCTCTCACAGAAATTTGGCAAAGAATTAGTACACATATGACTGGGACCTCTCAATATCTGCCTACCTTTGTTATAATAATAAAAGCTGTCCTTGATATATTATTGCTAAAATCTCAAACAGTAGTACTTGAAATTACATGAATATTAGAAAATTCTAAACATCACATGCAGCTTTAAATGGAATTTATTCCAACATTCTGAGAAATATCAATTAAGACAGCTGACCATTTAACAAGGTCAAAGGGATACAGTGGACTTTGTCTTCACACTTGCTGCTTCATTTATATATTCTACACTATGGAGCCCTAATGATTGACTGGAAAATAATTTCTTCTCCTTTCCATGGAGTGTTTTGGAAGGAAGTTGAGACAACAAAAAGGCAGAGAGAGAGAGAGAGAGAGAGAGAGAGAGAGAGAGAGAGAGAGAGAGAGTTGTAGAAATTCTCCAGGAAATTAAAGTTTGTATTTTATAAGTAGATTTCAATTCACAAGACTTTAAATACCAAGTGGTGGAAAATGTCATCCCCTATATGGAATTAAGTCTTATTAACTAATAGATTAGGCCTAATCTTAATCTTAAATCGGCACACAGAAACTGTGACTGTTGTTTTCTTATGCTTTTAGCATATATAATATGTATAGATACATGATATGCATTTGTATTTTCTAACACATTCTCTCATTTTCTTTGGTATGGAACTCTTTTGCTTTGGGAAACTAAGTTCACAAGTACATACTGAATCTAAAAAACACTGATAAAAGCCAAAGACACGAACCGCAAAGATACAGAGCTATTATATTTTCAGTTTACTGATGAAACATCAATCTGTTAAAGAGAGAGCTTTGATTGATCAATAAAATTATCAACTGGATAAGAAATTGGATCTCAAACTAAACACAGAAAACAACAACAACAAAAAAATAATGAAACTGCAAGGCAATAGCATGCAAAAAAGAATCTGAGGGCAATTTGATTTAAATCTAAGTTGATTAAAAACATAATAATCAAATCACTTGACTGTAAAAAGATCACTGTTTTACTTGCAATTCTATCTCTAATTTGTTCTGTAGCACTAATACAATGTCCATGGAATTCTGGGGAATCTCCTGATTTTAAATGTTGTCAAATACATACATAAACAATTTCTTTATTCCTGTATAACTCTGCATGGCAAGTGAAATGTCTGAAAGCCAGAGACAGCCCATTCTTCTCCTATGACCATCCTGCTGTGTGATACTGGTGAGCAAATCAAAATCTGAGTCTTGGCATTCCAATTCTGAAACAGGTATTGAAACTGTACATTTTCTAGGTCCCCAGAATTTACGAACTATGCAGAGAGCAAATAACTGGTTTAACAGTGCAGGTTTGTGTGCATATATGTGTGCACACATATTTTATACAAGAAAGTATTTGTCACTGAGTCTAGGTGGAGTGACTTGGAATGACTGAATGTCATTAACTAAGAGGACTTCCTAGGAATGGTAAATCACAGTAGTATTTGATGGAAAGAAAGAGCATGGTATGGTAGCAAGAATAAAAAGTGTACAGAATCAAATAGGGGAAGCATAAAATGAAGCTATATAAAAAATTTGCAAGGAATATGAATATGAATGGGAAGAATTCATTGTACTTTTTAATTTTGTGATCTTCATTGTTTGGATTCATAAAATATAACTGTAACTTCATATCAGGCTGTGTCAAATCATTAAATAACCATTGTCTGAATTTAACTATAAAATAAATACATTTGAATACACATGTACATATGTGAACATGGCAAAATATAGAAAAATACAAAACACTTTTGAGTGATACTAAAAATCATTTAACATTAAAACACATCCATGCACACACAAACACAAATTTAACCAATCAGAAAATATTACAACAAACAGTTTATAAATTATGGGATAGTATTAATGGTGATAAAATAAAAATATTTTAAAGATAAAGGCTTTAAAATTAATTCTTAATATTGCCTACATCATATTTGCTTTTATGTTTATGTCATAAAATATAAACATCAATAGCCAAGTATCTTAATCTGCCAGGCTGCTATGACAAATACAATACCAATAGGTTGGCTTAAATATTGGGAATTTATTGGCTCACTTGTTTGTTTGTTTGTTTGCTTTATTTTTAAGGAATCTTTAGATTACATAAATGATACATAAAAATTATAAGGGATTACTATATGCCCCACCCTCTCCCCCTCCCACACTTTCCCACATTAACAACACCTTTCATTAGTGTGGTACATTTGTTACAACTGGTGAAAACATATTGAAGCATTGCTACTCACTGTAGACTATAGTTTACATTACAGTTTACACTCTGCCTAGGTTATGACAAAATGTATAATGGCCTGTATCCATCATTGCAATGTTATGCAGGACAATTCCAATTCCAATGTTATGAAAATAACCCCATATTACACCTATTCTACCCTCTCCCTCCTCTCAGAACCTCTGGTGGCCACTGCCTTTATATGAAAGATAAAAGTTCTTCCATTGCTAGAATCATAATAAGTCTATAATAGAATAATTATAATTCTACTTTCATCCACTGTTCATTCCCCAGTCTTGAGGATTTGGGGATGGTGATGCCCACTCTGATTCTAATTGAGAGGGGGCTTAGAATACCATGGGGGCAGATGGAAGGAACTGTCTTGCTTGCAGTTGCAGTTGCTCTCTGTTCCTTGGGATGGGCGTTGTTCATCATCATCTCCTTGTTAGTTGTCCTGGGTGAGTCCAATGAACTGGAGAGGAGTGTTGCAACTGAGATTCAGGGCTCAACCGACACATGAACATACCAAAGATTTAAGTCTCTGGGACATATATTTCACAAGTATAATGCTATTATGGGTTCAAGTAAAAGGGGCAGAAGAGCCATGTGTAGGGAAACTATAAATGAGTCTAACTCTGTTACATTGCGGAGCATAAAGTCCACTGGCAGGGTGCCGAATTCCTGCACTTGTCTGCCCTGCTTAAAGGGTCTAGATGTCTCTAGAGCCCCCAGGAGCCCCACTTTTGAGGCACCGTGGCTAGGAGAAGTCCAATATTAATGCATTAGCTTGACCCAAGCTTTCTCCCTAAGGCCTATAATATTCTGGTGGTGGCTGCCAATAATCTTTAGGGCTCTTTGGTTTGTGTCTCTCCTGCACCTCACACAGAGATGTCCTTTCTATGGTCTATTCTGTGTCTCCTCTATTATAAGAAGATAAAACGCATAAGACCAATATTTTGAAAATATGTATGAAATGGATGAATTTTTGATACTATACATTTAATTAAAATTGATTAAGGAAAAGGTAAAATTTTGAATACTATTAGTGAAGAATTTGAAAAATAGTTATAGAACTATACCACAAAAAGCCAGTATAAATGGTTTACTAGATCATTCTTTTAAACTTTCAAGAAAAAAAATCTTACATTCTTTTAAATTGTTCTAGGAAACAGAAATATTTTGAAGGCACTTCAGTTCATTTTACAAAGCTATCAAGTTATAAAATATTGTCATCGAAACTTAATGATAATTAGCACTCACTCACTTGACCTAAGTCCTCCCCCAACAAACACAGAAAACTACAAGCTGATAGTATTTAGAAAATACCACAAGAAAGAATAAGTGAATCACTATATGATTTTGGAGGAGGAAAGAGGTTTTTCAAGATGTGATTCAAGACAGAAACTAAAAATGAATTATTAGTTCTTAAAGTCAGAAGAAAAAGCATGTGCACATTGTAATTCATTAAAAGACAAATGAAAACTCACCAAAATATTAGTTCCAATATTTGTTAGAGTGAACAAGATTTTGAAAAATGGGGCAAACCTTTTCCACTGCCATTGTAAATCCAGCACTGTCACCACATGTCAACACAGCACCTTTGCTGGGAATCCTTCACATGGAAGTTAGCCAGGTACTTAGGAGTAGTTCCCATTACCAGATGCTCAATAGGATCCCCTGGAAAACTTTAAAACTACTTTAAAATTGATGATTTTCATGAATGTTTACTGTTTTGTTTTTTTTTTTTTCTTTAATATTTTTATGAGAAGTAAAAAGTCATCACTTGATTACCAAATGAATATGCACAGAAAGCTGCAGTCTCTGGCTATTATCACAAGACTAAATAGCTTCCCCATTTTTGGCATCCCCCCTCATCCTTTGTCATTCTACCTTGTGACTGATTGTCACAATCTTCATATGAAATGGATCGAAAAGTAACATAAGTGCTGAGGTAAGGGTGGAAGGGAGAAGGAGCACAGTCAATGACATGCTGCTCTAAAAATGTCCTCAAAGTCCTCTTCACCCATCTACCTCCTCAACATCTGCGCAGCAGCTGCCTTCATCTATCTCTTGCTGTTCTTAATACTCTAGTTTCATAAATTCTCATGCTTAAGTTCCAACTGATCCCTACATTTTGCCCTTCCCTTTTCCTTCAGGTTCAGTTCCTTATTATGTGGATTATTGTCAGGTCTTCTTTTAGATTATAACCAAAGGTTAAGAATTAGAAATAACTATGATTACCAAATCATTATACAGATGCCTTTAGATTATAAAACAGCAAAAGGTTAATACCTGAAATTACAGAAGCTGACTAGAGTGGCCCCCCTCTCTAGCCAGCTCCCTCTAGACTTGGTTCATCCTTGTGTATGCTCTGTTTAATATCCATAGAGGAAACCTTGAGACTGACCTCTACTTTGTACTTTCCTGTCTCAGAAACTAGATCCCTGAAAATGATTGTAACTTTGTAACTCTCCCTGGCTTGGGGTCCACCCCCAGGTTGCTTAACCCCTTAAAGTTTATTTATGAAGGAACCTATATCCCAGCTCCACCCCAATTATTTATTTGTACCCTGATATTATAAAATATTAGAATTTCTGCAGATCAGTGGCCACCTAAGGCAATTGACCTCCTTTGCTTGCACAACCAAATGAAATTTTTTTCTCTTTGAAACCCTGGTGTCTCAGGAAATGACTTTACAGGCACTGGGAGAAAAGAACTCACTTTTATTCAGTACCAAGATTTTCCCATTACTCTTAGGCACCAGAATAAATCTCAAAACCTTGCTTTCTGGGGAGTGGGAGGAGTAAAAACATTTAAAATTATTTTATGCCCATCACAATTATAAATGCCATGCTTAAGACAATTGATGATACTTTTCTTTAGAACAAAAGAAATTTATTGTAATGCAGCACTTTATTTTAAGATGAATTGATGATGGAATTGATGTAGCAAAAATATTAATAATCTTTAAAGATCCTGAATTTTAGTGTGAAATTTAGAAGAAATCAGTAACAATTTTTCAAAATTAGGGACATCAAAAATGATAATTTTATATTAAACCTTTAAATAGAGATGTTATATGTAGATATATCTACTGAGATGAAATTTGTTAATATGTATTTCTACTTAGATGATAATATATGTGTTAACTTTGTCCCTTATGAACACATTAAATTGCTTTCAACAAGTCATGGTGTTTGGTTTAGGACTGATGTCTTTTTTAAAGCAGAAACTATTCTCTTTTTCCTTCTGTATTTATATTTACTCCCCATAACACCTAGTACAGTGTGGACCACAAGGTAAGCACTCAATAAATGGTTGAGTGAATGACTAGTATTAATATACCATGTACTGAGAAAAGAGATAAAAGAGTAACAAACAATGACAGAAAAGACTGTCAGGAGGAAGATAGCAATTGATTAGTAGTTGCCAGAAACCATTCGATATTGTTCCCATGTCAACAAAGAGGACAAACACAAAGATCAATTTTCCTTTTTAGCGTGTTTTTCTAAAGCAAACTCCAGCATCACTTTCCCCCTCTAACATGGTAAGTGCAGAAGGGCACTTTTACACTGTTCCTGCTTGAGGTAAATTAGCATCATTACCTAATTAGGCCCCTTCTCTGCCTCCACTACCCAACAGAGGCTTTATCATGCACAAAAAGAATGTGTGGAAAGACACAACAAGCAACACATTTTACCATTTGGGCCACATATAGCCCAAACATCTTTCGATTTTCTCTTATTTACAAAGCACTATCTCTATAGCTACATTTTCAAAAGGTAGGGACTCCATATAACTAAGAAGCCTGGTTATCCTGCTGGCTTTATAAGCACTATCCTACATGAGAAATAGCATTTGAACAATGCATAAGTTGTTGAGAACAGGGATAAGATAAACAGAGAAAAAGGAGAATAGGAAGGAGAGAAAAGAATTGAGTGGTTTGTCTATGTTGGAAATTAGATAGATATATAATATTTTTAAAAACCAGAAAAACAAAAACCTGTGAATAACCCTGTCCTTCCAAAAATGATAGCTTTGATTAAGCTTTGAGAGGAAAGTAGAACCTAGCACTGTTGTGTAAGATATCCTGTCAGAGTTTTATTTTTTTTCCCAAATTAGGTTATAAAGAATTACCCCAAATGGTAACTAACTTAAAACAGGTATTTATCCACACACTAGTAAGTGAAATGGAGTTTATTATTATATGATGGATTATGTCTTTACAAACCCTGCTTAGTAATGAGCAATAGAACATTCATTCACTCACTCGACAATTTAACTCTCATACAAAAGCCCATCCATAGCAAAGAGGAAAGCAAATGCTATGCTAAAAATGAAGAGGAAGGGGTTGGAGGCGGCCAAGATGGCGTTAGTGTAGGAGGGTGCACACTGCAAGCTCCCAGAGCAAGGCAGATTGGGGACGGGGTACTGCCCGGGGGTCTGTGCTGTGCACGCGTGGAGTGAGAGGCTTGGGACATCTATCTGCGTGGATCGGTGGCGTGGACCGAACGGTGGAGATTCGGAACATAGAAAAAAGCAAGGAAATAAAATAAGAAGAAAAACTGCCAAAGAGAAAACTTAACTCACACACAGAACCAACAGCTAAATAAAATTCTAGAGCATAAAAGCTAATCAACTGAACAAACCCATCAAGATAATATGATGACCAAAGGGCAACAGAAAAATACAAATGACTCTGAGAAACTGGAAAACATGGACCAGTCCAGTGCACAAAATAAAAACCAGGAAGCAATGCTGTACATCGAACAACTAATCAAAGCTCTCCAAACAAATATCATGGACCACCTTAAAGAACTGAAGGAAGAGATTAAGGATATAAAGAAGACACTGGGAGAACATACTGAAGAAATAGCTAACACACCTAAAAAGGTAATGGATATGATCGCGAACAAAGACACAAGTCAAGAAATGAAAAAGACGCTGGACTCACATGGCAGCAGAATTGAACAGGCAGAGGAAAGAATTAGTGATATGGAAGACAATACAGTTGAAATCAAAGAGATTGTAGAAAAGATAGACAAAAAGATAGAAAAAATCCAGTATGGTCTCAGGGAATTAACCGATAATGCAAGACGCACAAACAAACGCATAATGGGCATACCAGAAGGAGAAGAGAAGGGAAAGGGAACAGAAGGAGTGTTGAAGGAAGTTATGGCTGAAAACTTCCCAACTCTATTGAGAGAGATGGATATGCAGATCCAGGAAGCACAGCGCAACCCAAATAGTATAAATACCAACAGGCCAACTCCAAGACATATACTTGTCAAATTATCCAATGCTCAAGACAAAGAGAAAATACTCAAGGCAGCAAGAGAAAAGAGAACCATCACATACAAGGGAAGGACAATAAGATTAGGTGCTGATTTCTCATCTGAAACCATGGAGGCAAGAAGACAGTGGTATGACATAGTCAAAACACTAAAAGAAAAAAACTTCCAGCCACGAATTCTCTATCCAGCAAAATTGGCATTCAAAAATGATGGAGAGTTTAAAATATTCACAGATAAACAGCAATTAAGAGAGTATGTCAAGAAGAAACCAGCACTTCAAGAAATACTAAAGGAATCTCTACAAGTTGAAAGGAAAAAACAAAGGAGAGAGAGTTGGAGGAGAGTTTAAAAACAACTAAAAACTCAAAAAGAGAAACAAAACAACATATGACATACATTAACCCAAAGAAAAAATAGCTCAAGTAAGAAATTCATTACGAGTAATAACACTGAATGTTAATGAATTAAATTCACCAATCAAAAGACACAGATTGGCAGAATGGATAAGAAAATATGATCCATCTATATGCTGTCTACAAGAAACCCACCTTTGGCCCAGGGATTCAAGGAGGCTGAAAGCGAATGGCTGGAAAACCATTTTACAAGCGAACAATAGCCAAAAAAGGGCAGGAGTAGCTATTCTAATATCAGACAAAATAGACTTTAAATGCAAAACTATTGTAAGAGACAAAGATGGACACTACATATTAGTAAAAGGAGTAATCTCTCAAGAAGAGAAAACAATCATCAACATTTACGCACCTAATCGAGGTGCCTCAAAATACGTGCGGCAAACTCTGGAAAAACTAAGAGGAGAAATAAATTCCTCTACAATTATAGCAGGGGACTTCAACACACCACTATCATCATTAGACAGAACATCTGGGCAGAGAATCAATAAAGAAACGAAGGCATTCAACAATACATTAGAAGATTTGAACTTAATAGACATATACAGAACACTACAGCCAAATACAGCGGGATTTACATTCTTCTCCAGTGCACATGGAACATACTCCAAAATAGACCACATGCTAGGCCACAAAACAACACTCAATGAATTCAGAAAGATTGAGATTATACAAAGTAATTTCTCTGACCACAACGGAATGAAGTTGGAAATCAATAAGGGCCAGAGAAACAGGTTAGGCACAAGGATATGGAAGTTAAACAACACACTCTTAGACAAACAGTGGGTCAAAGAGGAAATTTCAAAAGAAATCAGTAACTACCTTGAAACTAATGAAAACAACAACACAACATATCAAAACCTATGGGATGCAGCGAAAGCAGTCCTGAGAGGGAAGTTCATAGCCATAAATTCATATATTAAAAAAGAAGAAAGAGATAAAATTGAAGACCTAACTGCACACTTGGAGGAATTGGAAAAACAACAACAAACTAAACCTAAAGGAAGTAGAAAACAGGAAATAACAAAGATTAGAGCAGAACTAAATGAAGTAGAGAATAAGAACTGGAAACAATAAACAAAACCAAAAGCTAGTTCTTCAAGAATATCAACAAAATTGACAAACCCTTAGCCAGACTAACAAAGAAAAAGAGAGAACAGATGCAAATACATAAAATAAGGAATGAGCAAGGTGATATCACTACTGACCCCACAGAAATAGAGTATCATAAGAGGATACTTTGAAAAATTATATGCCAACAAGAATGACAATTTAGAGGAAATGGACAAGTTTCTAGAAACCCACAAACAGCCAACATTGATGAAAGAAGAAATAGATGAACTCAACAGCCCAATTACAAGTAAAGAGATAGACTCAGTCATTAAAAACCTCCCAACTATGAAGAGTCCAGGACCAGATGGCTTCACAGCTGAATTCTACCAAACATTCCGGAAAGAGCTAACACCAATTCTACTTAAGCTCTTCCAAAAAATAGAAGTAGAAGGAATATTACCTAACTCATTCTATGATGCCAACATTACCCTAATACCAAAACCAAATAAAGACACCACAAGAAAGGAAAATTACAGACCAATTTCTCTAATGAACCTAGATGCTAAAATCCTTAAAAAATACTTGCTAATCGTATTCAACAACATATCAAAAGGATTATACACCATGACCAAGTGGGTTGCATCCCAGGTATGCAAGGATGGTTCAATATAAGAAAATCAATCAATGTAATACACCACATAAACAAACTGAAAGAAAAAAATCACATGATCATCTCTATAGATGCAGAAAAAGCATTCGACAAAATTCAGCACTCTTTCCTCATAAAAACACTACAAAAGATAGGAATAGATGGAAACTTTCTGAAAATGATAAAGGGTATATATGAAAAACCCAAAGCTAACATCATTTTCAATGGTGAAATCCTAAAAGCCTTCCCTCTGAGATCGGGAACAAGACAAGGGTGCCCACTATCACCACTCCTATTTAATATTGTCTTAGAAGTACTTGCACGAGAACTGAGACAAGAAAAGGACATGAAAGGTATCCAGATTGGAAAAGAAGAAGTAAAAATTTCATTATTTGCAGATGACATGATCCTATACATAGAAAGCCCTGAGAAATCGACAACAAGGCTTCTAGAACTTATAAAGGAGTTCAATAATGTTGCAGGCTATAAGATCAACGATCAAAAATCAGAAGCATTTCTGTACACCAATAACCAGCAAACTGAGGAGGAAATCAGGAAAAAAATAACATTTACAATAGTAAACAAAAGAATCAAATACCTAGGAATAAATTTAACTAAAGATGTAAAGGACTTATATACAGAAAACTACACAACATTGTTAAAGGAAATCAAAGAAGACTTAAATAAATGGAAAAATATTCCCTGTTCATGGATGGGAAGACTAAACATCATCAAGATGGCTATCCTACCGAAACTAATCTACAGATTTAATGCAATCCCAATAAAAGTCAACACTATATTTTTTAAGGAACTGGAAAAACTAACCACAAAATATATTTGGAGAGGCAAGAGGCCCCGAATTGCCAAAGATATATTGAAAAAGAAAAATGAAGTTGGAGGTATCACATTACCTGACTTTAAAACATACTACAAAGCTACAGTGATCAAAACTGCATGGTATTGGCACAAGGATAGACCTACTGACCAATGGAACCGGATTGAGAGTTCTGATATAGATCCTCGCATATACAGTCATCTGATATTTGACAAGGCCACGAAACCCACTCAGCTGGGAGAGAGTGGCCTCTTTAACAAGTGGTGCTTGGAGAACTGGATATCCATATCCAAAAGAATGAGAGAAGAATACCATCTCACACCTTATACAAAAATCAACTCAAGATGGATCAAAGATCTAAATATAAGAGCCAAAACCATAAAAACCTTGGAAGATAATGTAGGGAAGCATCTACAGGACCTTGTAATAGGAAATGGTTTCATGAACTTCACAGCCAAAGCACGAGCAGCAAGAGAAAAAATTGATAAATGGGATCTCCTCAAAATTAAAAACTTCTGCACCTCTAAGGATGTTATTAAGAAAATAAAAAGGCAACCTACCCAATGGGAAAAAATATTCGGCAACCATATATCTGATAGGAGCCTAATATCCTGCATATATAAAGAAATCCTTCACCTCGAAAATAACAGGACAAACAACCCATATAAAAAATGGGCAAGTGACCTGAAAAGACACTTCTCCAAGGAAGAAATACAAATGGCTAAAAAGCACATGAAAAAATGCTCAACATCACTTGCTATCAGGGAAATGCAAATCAAAACTACAATGAGATACCATCTTACACCCATCAGAATGGCAGCTATTAAAAAAACAGGAGACACTAAATGTTGGAGAGGATGTGGAGGAATAGGAACACTCATCCACTCCTGGTGGGACTGCGGTATGGTCCAGCCACTGTGGAGGACAGTTTGGCGGTTCCTTAGAAAACTAGCAATAGATCTTCCATATGATCCAGCAATTCCACTGCTGGGTATATATCCAGAAGAACTGAAAACAAAAATACAAACAGATATATGCACACCAATGTTCATAGTGGCATTGTTCAGCATTGCCAAAAGTTGGAATCAGCCCCGGTGCCCATCAACAGACGAATGCATAAGCAAAATGTGGTACATACATACAATGGAATATTACTCAGCTGTAAGAAGGAACAAAGTGCTAACACATGGAATAACGTGGATGAATCTTGAAGACCTTATGTTGAGTGAAGCAAGCCAGGCACTGAAGGATGAACAGTATATGACCTCACTGATCTGAACTGACGAAAGTGAGCAGTCTCTGAGAACCATTGTCTGAAAGATAGGTTAACAAAGGAGAGTAAGAGAAGAGCAGGCTTTGAGCCATCTCCCATATGGACATAATCTATGGTAAAGGGATAGAGTGTGGTTGCATGTTGGGGGATGGGGCAGATGAGTGGTGGTGTTCCTGGGTTTGGTGGTGCAGCACTGGGGGGTGGGTGGATTAGGAAGTGCTGGTTCAAATCCCCAGGGCATGTAACTGTGAATCTTGACATTCCATGGGTTGGGAGAGGGGGGTATCATGGGCCCTGGGGGGCTGGGGAGAAAGGAACAGTCAAGATCTAATGGGTTGTTTGGTGGTCATGGGGAAGGTTTTTCATTACCTTACAGTAATGGACACAGGACATGGTAAATATCATCAAAATTATTAAACTGTATCGTCTAAATTGTAAACTATACTGTAAAACATTGACAATGTTTAGTTGCTATATTTTGCTATCTGCATAACAGTTATAACAATGCTAACAACCAAAAAAAAGGGAGCGGAGTTAATATGGGGTGGGGAAGGGGGGGTGGTTTGGTATCTGGGAGTCTCCGGCACTCCATGTGTGACTTTGCTGTGACCTAAACTTCTTTTAAAATTAAATGAAAAATTGGGAGACAATGGGGATTGAGAGGAGGAAGGTGTCATGGCACACCAGACATCTGATAACACAGTGATAAAGGGAAGGAAAAAAAGGGAAAAGAGAGAAAGGAAAAAAAAATGAATAAATTTATATAATTTTTTTTTTTAAAGGCATTTCCTTTGCTTTTTTGCCCATTTTTTGAATGTCCCAATCCACTAATTATATTTTATTTTGTTTTGTTCTTTGTTTGATTATTTGTTTTTTTTTCCTTCTCTCTTTTTTTTTTTTCCCCTGAGTTTCCTTATGTTTGTCTCTTGCACGTACGCTTATCACACTTGTTTCTTTTTCCTAGTAAGTGTATTTGATTATTTTATGGACTAAATGTTCATGGAGGATTTGGATCACAGAAGGGTTACAATGGGTACTGCGGGGGATTATGGGGAGGGGGGTTTTCGTGGGGATTGGTTCATCCGAATATACATGAAATATATACAAAATCATTCAAAGGATCGGGGGATGGGGCATGGTCACGATGGGTGGATAATCACACAATAAATGAGGGAATCTGAATTCCTAGCCTGGAGAGCTCTGTCACAGTCTCCAAGGGAGCAACAATAGTCCTTTGAGAGTAGGGACAGTGCCTGTCAAAATAGGACGACCCACTGATGTTTTTTGTTTTTGTTTTTTTTTTTATTGATGACTACCCTTGTGAGTCTTTGCTCTTGTAAATGAGACTTAGCCTGCAGTTGTGGGGTGCCTAAGGGTTGCCACCTGAGAGCCTCCTTGTTGCTCAAATGTGGCCTCTCTCTAAGCCAAACTCAGCATTTGATTGTATTACCTTCCCCCCAACGTGAGACATGACTCCCAGGGATGAGCCTCCCTGGCAACGAGGGATTAATACCAAGTGCCAACTGGCAGCTTTGCACAGTGGCAGTATCGTAGCCAATGAGGTTTATCCGAGGCACGATTATTGCTAATTGAAAACTTTTCCCAAGTGCCAACTGGCAACACAACTGGAAAAAGACCTTGAATAAAAGGGGGAAATGGTAAAGACAAATGAGTTCAAGTGGCTAAGAGACTTCAAAGAGAGTCGGGAGGTCATCCCAGAGGTAACTCTTACACACACCTCAGTAGGAGCTCATAGAACATCTAAGTGCCTATCACCCCACTCAGTGGGGTTCCTGAGAGCTCCGGAGACACCCTGGTCTTATATAAGGGGGGATAGCCCCAGAGACTGATGCGTTATCAGAGGGTTCTATTTTGTAATCTGTGCTCCTGAGAGTGACAGAATTAGACTCAAATAAGTCTTCCCTGCACATGGTTCACCAGTCCCTTCTATTCAAACCTATATGTGATGCTGGAGTTTTTAGGTATACTTCCAGAGACTGGAGCCTCCCGCCTACCTATGTGCCAGGTGTGCATGAAATCTAGGTGGAGCTGCAACTCCTAGCCTACAGCTCAATGGACTCATCCAAGTCACCTGGTGAGGAGACAACGATGGGAAATGGCCATCCCAGGGAATGGAGAGGGCCTGCATCTGCAGGCAGGATCATCCCACCCACCATATCCATGGGATATAAGCCCTCTCTCACTTGGAGTTGGAGTGGACATCACCATCCTAGTCGCCTCTGGATTGGGGGAAGAACTATGGACTAGAGTGGACTTGATGGTTTTCTCTTGCTCACATATGGTGATTCTTGCAATGCAAGAAATTATAACAATGACGTGGAGCCAGTGGCCACTTGACAGTTTTTGGGTAGGGAGGGGATGAGCAGTTGAAATACAGGGGCTTCTTTGGGAGTTGGAGGTTGTCCTGTGTACTGTTGTGGCAATGGATGTAGGCCATTTTAAATCAGCACACACCACTCAGAACTGAGTGGGAGAGAGTGTGGTCTACAGTGTGAACTGTGGTCTATGGTTGGTGGCAAGGCTCCAGGATGTGCAAGTTCATTGAGGGTGGTGGGCCACACTGTGGGAGATGTTTGTGTGGGATGTGATGGGAGGTGTGGGAGGTGGGCAACATGGGAATCCCAGTGGGTTCCGTGTAATATTTTGGGTATTCTAAGCACCTCTTAAAATATATGTATATGTATATATATATATATATAAAAACAACATTTTTTTAAGCAAATACACATATATGCATATATATTTATATATCATTTTGCAAATGTTTGTATGTATTTTGAGAATTTTGATTTTTACCCATAATAAAAAAAAAAAAAAGAGTATAATTATAAAAAAAAAAAAAAATGAAGAGGAAGGGCTGTCCTTACAAAACAGAAAGGCAGAATTAAAACCACACAAATTGGCAGAGGCTAAGAGAAAGAGTGCATGCTTGCCCTGACCTTTGAGGATGAAGAGGGTTTGACAAGTGCTAACGTGAGGCTGGGAGGGGAAGAATGAAAGGGAACAGAAGAGAGAATCCCAAGCTGAGGAAACTGCAGATTAAGTAGCCTACTGGAGTGTAGAGCGGCCAGAACAATTTAGCTGTTGCAGGAGCAGATATGTTGACAGAACTATGAAGAGGCAGTGAATCTGGTTAGATGGTTATTTTATTAACCTTAAATAATACAGTGTTTCTCCCTGTACTAAACAAATCTGAACTGAACAAGATCAATTTCATATGATTGTATCTAAGGAAACAATTTAGACTAGTGTAAATCTATGCTGGATAGATTCCATTAATTCATTCAACATGTATTTATTAAAGAAGACTGTGCTCATTAAGATCATGGGGTACAGAGCTAAAAAGAACCACCCAGTCTGGGAGTGAAGACAGGGAGACGCATCAGAGTAAGCACAGGGAAGTCTCAAAAGGGACATTTCATAGTTCAGATGAATGTGTCACTTTTCCATACAACTGCAGCCTAATGGTAAGTGTCCTAACAGCCTAATGACTAAGATGAGGTCTTGTGGGAGGGGGAGGGCAGAGAAGAAATGGAGGGAAGAGATGACAACATGTAATTGCTTCTTTTCCTTTTCAAGCCTAATGTTGGATAAAGAAGGTTTGTAACAAAGGCTCTGGAGGGTCTTTAATGACTCAATTAAAGTATACGCTCACATATCTGACATCACATGCCTTTTATTTCCTGATACTTCTTCTTTAGTACAAATTGACACTTGTCATTATAGGCTTCCATAGCACACAGATAACTCAAGAACTCTGCCTGTGAGTCCCAGTCACTCTGTAAACCAACCTAACATGATGAAGTAACATACAAGTCCTAGGAAGAAAGACATATTTTTAAAATTTCCTTAGTCCAAACTCTTTGTATTTGAATTTAACAATGTGCATGAGGCAGTGGTTTATCTTAAGAGAAATGTAGATTTTCAAGAATTTTAACATTGCCAGAAAAGTGCAATACCAATAAATAAGCTCAGGAAGGTGCAAGAAGACAGAAACTGCTGTCATTTCTCTGCCCTCTCCCTTTCTTTCCCTTTCCCTACCATTATTTCCCCCGAACAGTTTCCCCTCAAATAGTTTTGCATAATTTTACCGCATCTAATTCTCATTTGCAATTGGACATACCCCTAGCCAATGACACTTGGGAATTGGGAATGTATGTGTATGTGAGTCTGCATCCACACATGCGCATGCACATACACACACACACGCACACACACCTGGCCTCCTTTCCTCCAAACACCTGTATTTTGCAGTTGTTTTTCTCATCCAGTTCTACAGGACTTCCAGGAATGCTTTGTTTTCTTCCTGTTCCACTTTTTGACCTGCCTGCTTTTACTGTGATCACAGAGTCTCCACCAATTCTATTCTTCACAGTTATGGCAAGTTCATAGCAGGAAGATTCAGAGGCTCTGAATTCAAGCCAACCACCTTCTTCCTCCCCCTTGCCACAGAGTAGCTGGGTTATAACTAAAGTTCTAAACTTCCAATCATTTACACCATGGAAATTGGCAAACACTACAAATTAGGGCTGTTTTTCCTTAAGAGCCAGTTGTTAAACATTTACCCACACACCACTAGATACTGGGAGTGTCCACCAAAACATGGTCCAGGAAAGAAGGTGTCTAACAGGCAAGATGGAAAAATTGTATCAACCTAACAAATCTATCCTTATTGAGGAGATGGATGTAAATCTATACATAGAAGTCTGAAAATCTTCAATATTTTATCCTAAAATAACTCTTCCTCTGATGTCTAATTCTGAAATTTTAGCTTCACATGCAAATTTCCTTTAAAGAGAAAATAGTCCAGTAACTCTACCACCTGATAGCAGCAGTCTTCAGTGAGAAAACTGCTAGTCTAATTTTATACTGCAGTGATAGTTTGGTAATCATTATTTTCAATTTAAGTTCAAGTAACCCTCGCTATTGACAAGATTAAGTCTCTACAGCGTGGCTCAGTGGTCAAAGTTGTCTTAAGATGACACCTCATTATCAGCCATTTGGCTTTCTCTGAAGACACGCTAACCTCAACACATAACTTCCTTCAGAAACGATTCATCTAGGATGGTTAGAAATCAGTACTTACTCACACCAGAGACTGTACTTAACCAAATTTCCAAAAGAGTTTTCAGACATTAATAAGGTCACAAAATTTTCTTTTACTGTGTGATAGTCACATCAGTTAAATCCATATCTAAAAATCATCTCATCACTTTGTGGCCATTCACAGGCTATGGAAACACAGGTATATACCTGCAACCGTTCTACACACAGGCAATGTAAACAGTCAGCAGGAAAACAAAATCCATTCAGGCTCAACTTTTCAACATGCCAGGACCTTACTGATTGATTCCTTATAAACTCAGATACTTGAATTTGTGAGGTCAGCACTAGGAATATCTTAGGTGCAAAACATCATTTGTCTACTTATTATTTCATCCTAGGGGTTCTACTGATTCGGCAAAGAAATTTGAAACTAAAACTCCAGTGATGATTATCAGATTTATCGTGTTTGTTAGAAGAGATTACTACTAAAGATTTTTTAGAAGAAAACATAAATTGGGACTTCATAATAATGTATGATTATGTTTCCAAAGATGACCCCTGGCATGCATCTATAGATCCATACAGATGATTTCTCAGGCCTAATGATTTACTGTCATTGAGACAAATAAAAAATAAACTCGTATAATTATAATTACTTACTACTTCTTAATCTAGATAGGTTTTTTAATGATAGTGCTTTATGAAACTATATTCTTCTGATTCTAATACACTGTTTCAAGACAACCTACTTCAACACTAAATGAACAAAAATGATTAGTGAGAATTGGAAAGATACATAGAGGATCTAAGTAAATGGAGCATTTTCATGAGAACTATTAAATTGATGATTAAATTAAAATGTCACTGCCATTAAACTCTGTTTAATAAATGTCAAATAAATACTTTAGCAGTGGTCTACAGCCTTATGACTGTTGCTGTATCTGACAGGAAAGGCAGTATCAATTGTTTTTGCATTTTGTTATTTTACCTCTTGCAGATTTACTTTCCCTGCGTAATTGTAATTTTTACCTTCTGATGAAACTGAATTCTGAACACTATTGGGCTTGAGCAGGAAGATTTGATGCCAGATAAAAAGATCTTCCCCTAATTCCCTGCCACAGTCTATATATTCATGGTCTTTTGCAGACCACTTATACACACACATACACACAAACACATATTGGGGCATTTTCTCAGTTTAGTTGGAAAAAGATATGATTGTCCTATATCTCAAATCCCTAGGATATTCAGGCTATGTAGCAAATATTTTATTCTCAGACCTTCAAGCAAACAGAAATGTTCTGCTCAATGGGCCAGAGCTAAAGCCTCAGCAATGTTTTTCAGATCAAAGAGGGGATACAGGAAAGAATGCCATCACTTTAAAGGCTAATTCAATTTCTGTTTCTATAGGAATAGCTGACAGGTGCATGACTGAACTGCAGAGAGTAAAGAGGAAGATGAGTGTCACTTACAGAATGGGCTATGAACCGGCATCCAGGGTTACATCTGAGAGATGGGTATTAAAATGTCCCGCTGTATTTGTGGATTTATCTCTTCCCCTCTTACTTCTTCTGTCAGTCTTTACTTCATCTACTTTGAAGCTCTACTATGAATCATCTGCACATTTTTTAAAAATTTCTTCTTCATGAACTGACTGATTATTATGAAAATTTCCACTGTATCTCTGGTAACATTACTTGTCCTAAGAACTGCTGTTTTCTTATGTTTTCATAGCCATAGTATATTTCTTATGTGTATATTTTTATTAGAACACTTTCTTCAAACTTGACATTCAACATGCCTGTGTATTTGAATCAAACGTGCATCTCCTACAGATAGTATATGCATGTTTCTCCCTGCACCAGTGTGACAACACTCCCTTTAAATTGGAGATTGTCTATCATCTTGCTATTTCTTTTCTTTACCTATTTTTCTTGTTTTTCTTTCTTTTTTTTAACCTTTCTTCTTTTCTTCTTATACCTCCCTGTAAATTAATCAAATTTTTTTTCATTTTTTTATTTTTTAAAAGATACTTCAAATATTTTTAGCATTACTTTTTCCTCTCTTATTTCTTTAGCTATAATTCTTCATGCTTTTTGGGTAGCTGTTAACAGGGATTACAACATGCATACATACAATGTCATAGTATTTATATAATTTATATTATATTATTTCAGGTAAATTGTAAGAAATTTAAAACAGTGTAATTTCCTTTAATCCCTCATTCTTTTTGTTAGTATTATCATTTATTTTATTTCTACATATGCTATGAACTCCAGAGAAATTTTTTGTTTGTTTAAAAAAAAACAGTAAATTCTTTTCTAAAGAAATTAAAAGAAATGCAAAATAGTCTTTTATAATTACTTCTATATTTATCGTTACCAATGATCTTCATTCCTTTCTGTAGATTCGGGGTTCTATTGGCTATCGATTCTGTTCAGGCCAAAGAATTTCATTTAGCACTTATGTTTGTGCCCATCTGATAAAGACAAATCTCTCTGCTCTCATTTATCTCTGCACATTTTTTAGTTCACCTTTTTTTTCTGGAGAACAATTTAAATTGGGTATTGAACTGTGTTGAAGTGTGTTTGTTTGTTTGTTTGTCCCTTCTTTCATTTTAAAGATGTTTCACCATGTTTGTCCTCCATTGTTGTTGATGAGACATCAACCATTCTTAATTTTGTTTAGGATGTCCCTGTACGTAATTGACTTTTTTTCTCTGTTCACTTTTAAACTTTTCTTTTTCT
This sequence comes from Tolypeutes matacus, assembly GCA_026826555.1. Classification (NCBI taxonomy): domain Eukaryota; kingdom Metazoa; phylum Chordata; class Mammalia; order Cingulata; family Chlamyphoridae; genus Tolypeutes; species Tolypeutes matacus. The sequence goes on along the minus strand of JAKSZT010053770.1, from coordinate 52,432,800 downwards.
TTTTGGTTTTCATCATGATATGCTTTGTCATTGGCTTAATTACATATAGTTGGATTGCAAATTGAATCTCTAGGCTGGTATGTTTTAAGAAAAATTGTGAAATATTACCCAATATTTCTTCTAATTATTTTTCTTCCTCATTCCCCCTTCTTTCCTTATATGACTCCATTGATGTGTACCACATGAAATTATCCCATGGCTAAGTGAAACTTTGATCAATCTTTTTATAATCTCTTTTTTCTTTCTGTTCATCAGATTGGATATTTTTATTCTTATGTTTTGAGGTTTGCATACCTTTGTTTCTATAGTATCCAATCCGCTGTTAAAGACATATAGTAAATTTTTCATTTTGAATAGTGTAAATTTTTATTTCATTTGTATCATTTTTTTGTAGATTCTGTTTTTTTCTGCTGAGATTTCCATTTACTCATTCATCATATCCGTCTTTGCTTTAAGTCCACAAACCTATCTGTAGTACTATTTTAGGGTTTTTGTCTATTAATTCCATCCTCTGGGACACTTTGGTGTCTGTTTCTTATAACTGTTGAATATATTTTTCATTATTATCAGTCACATATTTTTGCTTTTTCCATATTTACACATTTTTTTATTGTATGCTAGAGTCATATATTGTTTGTGGACCTGGATTTTCAAAATTTTACCTTAAAAATTTTATTCTTGACAGCAGCTAAATTTTTAGAGAATCCATTTGATATTGCCATCCTTGATCTTGATGTTAGGGCTAGTTATTTTGGTTTTAAACCCAGTCCTACAGCATGGCCTAGGATGTTTCCCTTGCCTTTATGGCATGGCCTTTCTGGAGTCACCACTAAATGCACAAGGCTCCTGCAAGGTCTATGCACTCTGGCTGGGCCAAACTCCAACATCTCCCAGTCAGGCAAACAACCACGGTTCCGCTCTCAGCCTTGCATCGCCTCCTCTCCATTTGACCTTACAGAGTGTTGCCCTGCACATGTGCAGCCCAGCCTACATTTAAGGCCCTAGAACGACTCCCACAACTACTTTTGAACACTCCTTACAGAGCTACATTGTCTCTAGTTCCCCAAAACCAAAACTTCCAGCCATTTCGGCAGTCTTGAACTCAGAACACTGACTTCATTTCTCAAGCTCTGTTTGTGCTTCATCTTTCTGCTCCATGAACTGAAAATTGTTCAAAGAAATAAAAGTGCAGTGAATGTGGGACTCATTTCATGTTTTCCTTCTCTCAAGGAACAAAGTTTATACTGATTTTTGTCCAGTTCCTAAAAGTAGTTTCCTGGTCTATTTTGTCCCTTATATGGTTGTTTGCAATAATTTACTGATATTAGAAATCAAAGACTATCACCATTACTGAGCACTAAAAATGATACTTTTACTCCAGGAACTATGCTGCAGAATTTGAAAAGAACCCCAGTGATTTAGTAACCAAGACCCATTCTCATGCCTTGATTGGTCAGGGGTCATAAAAATGAAAAGGAAGGATGAGAGAACAGAGGAGGATGTTGGGTAGTATAATATGTTTGAATAAAAAAAGTTTTGATTTATTAAAATATGACTTTATCTATCAGAAGTACATTTTAGATACACTATCAAAACATGTGAAGAGATTATTTTTGATGGGATTAGTTCTCCACAGTAGCACTACTTACATGTTTTCTTTTAGTTCTTTTAAAAGATATTCTAATAAAATATTACATATTACATTGAGAGAATCAGGGTCAATGATGGAAATGGTCAAGATGAATCAAGTTTCAGCTATTTTAATAGCATCAATATAACCAGAATTATAATGTATATATAACATCTCAGAGAGGCACAGATAAAAACTCAGTAAAATAAAGCACATACCCATAAGAATGAAAACAAAAGGAAACATAATTAGGAATTGCCTGAATGACATTGCAATGACAGGTGCAGGCCATTATATATCTTGTCATAACTTACAAAATTGTGCAGAAGAGAGTGTAAATTACAATGTAAACTGTAATCTATGCTTAATGGCAATGCTCCAAAATGTGTTTATCAATTGCAATGAATGTACCACACTAATATTAATGTGAAATGTTGTTAATGTGGGAGAGTGTGGGAGGTGTAGGGAGAAGGGCATGTGAGAATCCCCTATATTTTTTATGTAACATTTATGTAATCTAAGTATCTTTAAAAAATTTAAAATAAAAAAAAAGAAATACACAAGAATATATCAAGGTAGTAATAAATATTGTCTTACTATTTAATGGAGGAAAAAAGGCTTAAAAACATAAATTGAGAAGTCAAAGGAGTAAAATGGAAAGGAAAGTTTAAGACTGACAATTTCTTGTGCTGCTTCTTATACTTTGTTTATCCGTATGAGATTAGTAGATCTGCTGAGACATTTTTCTCCACCCTAGGAACCACAGGATATTTTTTATGACAATTTAAGTGTCTGACCCATGAAGATGAGGGCAAATGTGATCAATAGTGAATAATCATGCTGTTGTTTTTTTTTTTTTTTTTTATGTGTGCTTCAACGTAAAGCATAATCAACCACTGTGGGAGGGGATTGGATGCATGTTGACAGACTTGTATAAATGCATTACTTTGTTGAAGATAGGCACTTTTTATTTTTGCTTTTTATTTTGTTTCCTTGTTGAAATGGTCTTCTACCATAAAAAGTTATGGTAAATTTACTTACCATAAAAAGTAAATGTTAAATCCCAGAAGTTAAGAATGGACAATTGGCAAAATACTGCATATGTGGGCACACACAAAATAAGGGCTCTAACTATATAAATTGATAATTAGTGTATTCGAAGACAATAACATAAACAGATCTATAAAGATTCCAGGAAATAGAATATCAAAAAAGGATTATGCACCATTTGTTAAATAAGCTGTTGTTGAAAACAATTCAACATTCTTTCAGGAGCAAGAGCAATTGCCTAAGGGAAACCGAGGACAGAAGGGAGACACAAACTTTTTATCTATGAATACACTATGATAGATGAATGATTCCATTAGTTACGGAAACAGGTAGAGGGTTCGAAAGCTTCCTACCAAAGGAAGAGAGGGAGAAATGATTGAAAATATCCATTCTGAATGTTTAGTATAAAGCAAAAAATGTAGAAGCCTATTTATTAGCAAACAAGAGAGCATATCCAGATGGGTAAAATACATGATGCAAAAATTAAATGGGAGAAAAGCAAGTGTGATACAAATTTCAAAGGACTGCACATTTAAAAGGTTTGTATAAAATGATTATTTTAACATTAGTAAAAGCATAATTTAATTACACAAAGGCATACATTTGTATTCAGATAGCCAACTAAAGAAAGACTTACCTAAAATTGTTCTTTCCTAATTTTTAAGTTCTATACTACAACGATTGCGTCTTTATAGCCTAATGATTTGATGCTTATTTCCCTCAGACAGGATATTTTTCTTTACTCTGTTCCTAAAATAATAATTACTGCCCTAGATTAGATCTCATCTTATAACACGTAATACATATAGCCCTGTAAAACTCAAGGACTTCATTTAATTCAAGGTTACTCTGCTTATTGGTACATGTAGAGGGCAAATCCCTCTGAACTGACCTTTAAGGATACATAAATATAACTTCAATCTTCAGTCATATTAAATAATTTGCATATTATTAATGCTGTCAATAATTCTAATAAATGGAAAGGAACTCATTGTCTTTTATTTTTTAAAATAACTAGTGAAAATATAGAACTTAGGGTTAACAAACAACTTTAATTATAATAATTGAAATATCACCATTCAGATAAAGAACAGATGACTTAAGAGGCCTTATTTCTTTCATTGTGTGGTTCTTCAACTGTGACACATTAAACATATGAGTTCCTCTAAATAAATCAGGTCCATGTAATGACCAAAAATTAAAATGTAATGGATAAAAATAAAACCCAAATTTAGATATTTAATCTTTATAATTCTGCAGGATTCTTACAGAAAGAATTTGGGTCCAAATTTATAATTATAGATTTTATTCAAGTAAGTTTATTAAGAATATTTTTAACATTTGGAGGTAGTGGTAGGATGGGGAGAGGAATATTTTCTATTGACTATATTTGTTAAGTTTAGTGATATAAACAAAAATGCATTAGAGAAAGATTTTTTAATTCCAAGTAGTTTTGTAAGAACTATTGGTAAATACTTTTCCTTATGCCAGCTGTCCTGCCATAATTAATTTTCCATTATACATTCAGAAATTACTGTACCACTTCATTCCTGAATCTCCTCTAATTTTCCAAGAAACTGAACAAATGGATCTCTCATGCTAAACAGATTGAAAATATTAGCATTTTGACTTTAAAAAATAATTAGGAAATGCTGAGAATATACAATGACAATAAAGAAAAATGTGTTTGTCTCTTTTGCATTTATTTTTCATATGCATCAGCACATTTCTAATCAAGGCATTCCAAAGAAGCATTGCATATCATTTAACAATCATTCTGCTATCATCATTGGACACTAGTGTTGATATTAGAATCATTTTTATCTTAGATATAATAAAAAACAAAAACAATGAATATGCCAGAAATTGTAGATTATTGTAATTGCAAACCCAGAGTAAGTTGATTTGTTAGAAGGTGAGAATTTTTTTTCAAATCCTTTTTTATATTAATTTAATTAGTTAATTAAACAACCACTTTACTACACAAAAAAGTATTTATTCTCATAGAATTAAGAGTAATGGAAGAGATAGAAATTTTTAAAGAATTAATATGTAGCTTTAAAATTATGATTTGTGCTATATTGTCATTTGAAAATGTGACTCTCATTCTTTGACACTTTTCCTGACACATGGAAGAATATAATTTTTCTCCTTTTGAATATGGGTCAGACTCAATGACTTGCTTTGACTAATAGGATATTATGGAAGTGATGCTGCTTGCATTCTAAGGTTAAATGATAAAAAGTGAGAGGCTCTCTTGGAATCCAGGCACACTGCTGTGAAGCAGCCAAGCAGCTGCATGGAAGGGCCATGTATAAGCGTTCTGGCCACCACCCCAGCTGGTGTCCCAGCCAACAGGTAGTATCAGCTATCAGATATATGAGTGACTTAAGTCTTCAGATGATTCCAATCCCTTACCTCTGAGCTGCCCAGCTGACATTGTATGGAGCAGAGACAAGTTGAGGTCACCAAGTTCTGTCCAAGTTGCAGATTTATGAGAAAATACAAGTCATTGTTTTAAGCCAATGTGTTTTGGAGTAGTTTGCTATGTAGCAATAGACAACTGCAAAAAGCTTTGAAGGATGAATGAGGGAATGATAAGTATATGGAAGTAGTAGGATGTGAAGAGTAGTGGGTGGGATGTGGGTTGATATTTTAATTTGTTACAGATCGAGGATAATTGACATCCAATAAATTGCATGTATTTAAAATGTACAATTTAACAAATATATTCATCATCCCTTGGTTTCCTCATTCTCCTTTGTAATCTCAAACTCCTCCCTCCCCCACCTCATGCTCAGGCATTTTCTGTCACTCTATGTTAGTTTCTGTCTCCATAGTTTAAGTTCCAATATCTAGAATTTTATGTAAATGGAATCAAACATTGTTCGCTTTTTTTTTTTTTTTTTGGTATGACTTCTTTCATTCAGCTTAATTATTTTGAGATTCATCAATGTTCTTGTATGTATCAATAATTTGTTTTTTTACTGCTGAGTAATATTGCATTGTATGGATAAACCACAGTTTATCCACTCACGTTTTGAACATGTATTTTTTTTTATTTTTTGATTATTACAAATAAATTTCCCTTGAATATTTGTGTACAAAACTTTGTGAGAAGACATGTTTTCCTTTTCCTGGGATAAATACCTAGGAATGAAATGACTGGGTTGAATGGCATGTGTAAATTTAATCATTTAAGAAATTCCTGAATGTTTTCCAAATTGGCAGTACCATTTTAATTTTATCCAGTAGTGTATGAGAGTTCCAGTGCTCCATATCCTCTGCAGTAGTTGGCATATTCAGTGTTTGTATTCATACCATTCTTCTTTTCTTTTCTTTTCTTTTTTTTCTTCTTTATTCTTATTCTTTTCTTTTCTTTTTCATACCATTCTAATGGATATATCATGGTATCTTACTGTGTTTTAATTTGCATTTATCAAATGACAAATTACACTAAATATATTTTTATATGCTTGATTTCCGTTTGTATATCTTCTGTGGTGAAATGCTTTTTCAATCTGCTTATACAGTTTGAGTTGTTAGTCTTCTTAAAATATATTGAGCTATAAGAGTTCTTTAAATATACAAGTCCTTTCTCTAATAATGTTTTACACATATTTTCTCCCAGTCCATGGCTTGCCTTCTCCTTTTGATAATAGTGCCTTTTGAACTGAAAAAAGTGTTTAATTTTGTAGAAGTCCAATTTACTGATTTTTTTTCCTTTTATACCTCATATTTTTCATTCCTATCAATGAAAATTTGGCCAAACCCTCAAGAATTTCTCCTGCTTTCATTCAGAAATTTAAAGTTTTAATTCTTATGTTTACTTCTTTAATCCATTATTGCATATGGTGAGAGGTAAGAATTGAGTCTTTCTTTTACATATGGATATTCACTCTTAACTGCACTATTTCTTATAAAAAAAATTATCCTTTCCCTAGTATTTTGGGAAATAATATTAAGCCACTTCCAGTTATAGACTATAAATCTAAAATACCATATTTCTACTTCATCTCTTCCTCCTTTTGAGCTCTTCTTATTATGTTATTTCTGTGCTTGTAAACTTTTCAGTTTATGATTGCTTTTGTTTTAAACAGACAAATATATTTTAAATTGTTTTTAAAAAGTAAAAAAATATTATAGTTAACCGCATATTTACATTTTCAGGCTCTTCATTCTTTCTGTAGATCCAGATGCCCATCTAAAACAATTTCCTTCTCCCTGAAAGATTTCCTTTCACATTTCTTGCAGTGCAGCTCTGTTGGGGAAGAATGCTATCATCTTTTGTATGTCTAAAAAAGTCTTAATTTTACTTTCATTTCAAAGATATTTTCTCTGAGTATAGAATTCTAAGTTGACATATTTTTTTCTTTAAGTACTTCAAGGTGTTGCTCTAATGACTTCTGATATGCTTATTTCCAATGATAAGTCTTCTGTTATTCTTCTGTTTTATCCTCTGGATATATTGTGACTTATTTCTCTGGCTGCTTTTAAGATTTTATCCTTATCACTGTTTGTTTCCCATTGTGCTTTTCTTTATCTTTTTTTAGCTCAGAGTTCATTAGATTCTTGGATCTGTGAGTTCACAGTTTTCAACCAAACTGAAGTTTTTCGGGCATTATTTTTTCTTTAATTTTTTTTTCTGTCTCTTATCTTCATTCCTACAAGACCTCCATTTACAATATATTAGCCTGCTTGAAGTTGCCCCACAGATTACTGATATTCTGTTGATATCTTTCAGTCTTTTTTTTCCTTAATGTTTCACTTTGGATAATTTCTTTTCTTCCCCAATGTCTAATTTCTTGTTAGTCCATTCCAGTTTGTTTTTCATGTCATTTTTTTCATCTCTAGAAGTCTTATTTGAGAATATTCTATATTGCCCATGGTCTTACATCACATGCTTAATATTTTCCACTGTCTTCTTGAACATTATGAAAAGTAGTTTTATATATTTTAAATTTTTATTTTGGTAACTTACATGAACTTAAAATTTTGCATTTTAACCATTCTGATGTGTACAGTTTAGTGACATTAATTACATTCACAATATTGTACTAGCATCAGTACCATGCATTACCAAAACTATTTCTTCATCCCAAGCAGAAATTCTGTAACCATAAAACAATAACTCCATTGTTCTATATGTCTGTACTTCTGCCCTGATCCCTAGTAAGCTAGTATCTACTTTATGTTTCTATGAATTTGCATAGTCTAGTTATTTCCTATAAGTGAATAATAAAATATTTGTCCTTTTGTGTCTGGCTTATTTCACGCAACATGAGGTCTTCAAGTTTCACTCATATTAATCATGTATAGAACTTCATTCCTTTTTTATATCTGATTATTATCCCATCATATTTATATGCCATATTTTGTTTATCCATTAATCTGGTAATGGCCACTTGGATTACTTCCACCTTTTGACTATTGTGAATATGACGGTTAAGAACAGTGGTTTACAACTATATGTCAAGTCCCTGCTTTCAAACATTTCGGGAATATATCTAGAAGTGGGATTGCAGTCATATGGTAATTCTATATTTAACTTTGTGAGGAACCCCAAACTGCTTTCCAAAGTGGCTGTACATTCCAGCTTCCCATAAACAATGTACAAGGTTTTCTATTACACTACATCTCACCAGAATTTATTATTTTTCCCTTTTGCAATAATAGCATTTCTAGCAGGTGTGACGTGGTATCTCATTGTGATTTTGATTTGCATCTCCCTAATAGCTAATGGTGTTGAACATCTTTTCATGAGCTTATTGGCCATTTGTATATCTTCCCTCAAAAAAGAACTATTCAAGTACTTTGCCTATTTTTTAATTTGGTTGTTTGTCTTTATGTTATTGAGTGTAGATGTTCTTTATATATTCTGGATATTACACCCTTTTCAAATATATTATTTACAAATATTTTCTCTCATTCCGTAGATGTTCTTTTTACTTTCTTGATAATGCCCTTTTACACACATTTTTAAAAAAATTTTGATGAAGTATAATATATGCATTTTTGTGTTGTTGCTTGTGTTTTTTGGTGTCATACGTAAGATGCCATTGCCTAATGCAAAGTCTTGAAGATTTTCTCATATGTCTTCTTTGAAATTTTATGTCTTTAGCTCTTATATTTATTTCACTGATCTATTTTTGAGTTAATTTTTGTCTATAGTAAGATGTAGCAGTTGAATTTCATTCTTCATATTTGGAGAACAGTTTTCCCAAGACTATTTGTTGAAGATACAATTCTTTATCCATTGAGTGGACATGGCACCCTAGTCAAAAATCATCTGGCCATAGATTTGTGATTTTATTTCTTAACTCTCAATTCTATGCCATTGTGCTATTTGTCCTTTTGTCAGTGCCACACTGTTTGGATTACTGAATAGTCATAGTAAGTTTTATTATCAGGATGTATTAGTCCTCAAACTTTATTCTTTTTCAAGATGATTTTGGCTATTCAAGATCTATTGCCATGGCATACAAATTTGGTGATTGGTTTTCCATTTTTGCAACAAAATGGCTGCTGGAATTGTGATTGAGATTATGTTGAATCTGTAAATTGCTTTTGGTGATAGTGACATCTAAAAAATACTACGTTTTGTAATCCATGAACAAAGGATGTCTTTCCTTTTAGTTAGGTCTTCTTTAATTTCTTCTAATAGTGTTTTGAGTTTTCAGTGCACAAGTTTTTTATATTCTTGATTAAATTTATTCCTAGATATTTTATTATTTATATACTATTATACGTGGAATTGTTTTCCTGATTTCCTTTTTGGATTATTCATTACTGTTGCAGAAAAACACAACTGATTTTTGCACATTGATTTTGTACCTTGAAAATTTGCTGGGCTCATTTATTAACTATGGTAGCTTTATTGTGGTTTCCTTAGGATTTTCTTTATAGAGGATCATGTCATCTTCAATTTTGATGATTTGTATTTCTTTTTCTTTCATAATTGTTGTGTTTAGAACTGTTGGGAAAAACAGTGCTCACTGGGACACAGAGACTGATGACTGCAGGCAGAAAGTTTATTGGGAAGCTCTCCCAACAGAGAGGGTCTGAAGACTAAACTTCAGCCCACTCTGGAAAGGAGGGATTTGAATGTATACAATACATTCTTAGGCAGGGAAAAGATAGTCGGTGGGAGGGGGTCAAGGGTTTGAGTAAGGTGTAGGGGCCAATAGGAAGCACTAGAGGTGAAAATTTTCCCTTGTATGGCTAGAGGGTAGTGGGTTAGGGAGTTATGTTTTCTTGGAATGCTGGAGGAGCAGGTGAGGGTTGGGCCACTGAGGTTAGATATGTCTGCTGTGAATTCTAATCCAGTCCTTTATTACTTAGGAGTCTTTGGGCAGCTTATTCACTTCTGAGCTTCAGGTTCCTCAAGAATAATATGGGGAAAAGAAAATCTAGCTTAGAGGATTGGAAGTGTTTTGAAAATTATATGATTAAATTCAATGTTGATTTTGTTTCTTGACCTGATTTCCAACCTCATTTACTTGGTACGTTTCCTCCTCCTGGCATGTTCTTCTCCAAGAACATTTCTATTTTTGATTATTACCACTCTTATGGTCTTAGAAGAAATGCTTCCTCCTAGCAGAAAGCCTTCCTGGACTGCATTCTCCCCAGCCACTGTTACCTTCTCAGTTCCAGGTACCATCAGTCATATCACCCATAATTTTTCTTTCATAACATAACAAATGCCCAGCACATGTTAACTATTCAATAACTAGTTACAAATACCTGTTATTCTTTTATTTATTTGTTTATTTTTAAAGATTTATTAATTTATCTCTCCCCTCTCCCCTCATTGTTTGTACTTGCTGTGTCTTTTTGTCTTCTTTGTTGCTTTAGTAGGCACCGGGAACTGATCACAGGACCTCCGATGTGGGGAGGGAGGCACTTAATCACTTTAGCCACCACCATTCACTGTTTGTTGTTTCTCTCATTATGTTCTTCTTCTTGTGTCTCTTGTTGTGTCACCATTTGCATCAGCTTGTCGTGCCTACCCATCACATCAACTTGCTGCCTTGCTCATCTTTAGGAGGCATCAGGTACCTCTGCTCACTGTTTTGTTGTCTCTTGTTGTGGTTTTTCTTCTTATGTCTCTTGTTGTGTTATCTTGTTGCATCAGCTTGCCACACCTACCTGTCAAGCCAGCTCGCTGTTTTCTTTAGGAGGCACAGAGAACCGAACCAGGGACCTTCCATGTGGTAGGCAGGAGCTCAATCGCTTGAGCCACATCTGTTTCCCTATTATTTTATTTTTTGTTAATTGCAAATGAATTGCTTGGATGTTTGTGTGGAGAGTATTTGGGAGAGAGTTGGACAGAGGAGACAGAGTAAAAAAGAGATATAAGAGAAAGAGCTGCATAGAGAGGAAAAAATAGAGATAGAGAGAGATGTTCTTTTGGGAAATATGCCCGTAATAATCTTTACAGTTGAAATGATTTCCTTTTAATACCATGGCAGGTGGATGACAACAGGAGAAAATCAGACATTTTCTGCTACTCCTATTATGTGAATGATAGTTTTGAGTCTATGGGTTAAATGATTGGCTGTCCTTTAGAAGCTCTATCGAAGAACAGTTTACTGCCTCTTAGTATGAAAGCAAAAAGCTTATTTGCAACCCATTTATGATTTTCTGATTTTCCTGAACACAATAGCAGTACATACAGGTGAGCATCAGTGTCCTGTGGGCAATAAGACAGTAAAACTGCTTCAAATAAGGACAAAATCTGATATTAATTACAAAAATTTAATATATACCCTGTGGTATATATTCAAGTTCTGTGGTTTGCAAGTTTGGTGTAAGTTTCTTAAATAAGACACAAAATGCATCTCTTATAAAGCAAAAGATTAAATTTGACTTCAACAAAACTTAATACTTCTGATTTAAAATGTCACTATAGAACAAAAATACATGCCGCATTCTCAAAGACCATGAGTCAATATGTATGACTAAAAGTTAATATCCACATTATATAATGGATTCTTATTAATCCAGAAAAAAATCAAACAATTAAAGAGGAAAACGGACAAAATTAAAATAGAAAATTCACAGAACTTGAATAGACAACAAACATTTAACAGGTTCAACTTCTCTCATTATGAGGGAAATGAATATTAAACAGTCATGTGATACCATTTAATAATTATCAAGCAAAAATTTTAATCTGATAACGCAAGTTTTGGCAAGGCTGTACAGCAACAGTAAATATCATGCAAAGCTGAAGGAACTATCTTTCGGTACAAGCATTTTGGAGAACAATCTGGAAATAGTAAAAATGATTATGTGCATCCCTACCTCTCTTAAAGTATTCAATGAGAAATGACAGAAGGCTATTCATTCTAACATCATCTATAACAAAAACAAAAAACAGAAACCCTCAAATTTTCAAAAACAAGAAAATGAGTATTAGTCTTGGTATAGTTAGTTATATGATGGTATAATATAAATAACCATAAATAAAGTATGACTATTATTGTGAATAAATTTAATTAACATAGTGTTGAAAAAAAAGCAAATTTTAGAAGGAAAATATTATACCATTCATGTATAATTTAAAATCATGCAAAAGTTATTGTTTTTAGAGGCTTTTTAATACTTTGAGCATAAATGCATGGATGGAAATGATAATCACCAAAACAGGGATTTTTGTTATCTCAAAAGGATAAATTGGGAATAGGAGAAAAATAATCTGTAATAATTCTTCTGAAAAAAATAATTTTAAAGGAGGCAAGGTAAACCAGAGTTCACTATATTATTTTTAGTTAATTTTTCTGCATGCCTCAATTTTTAGAAGTAAAAATTTATATAAATAAAAGATAAAATTGACTTTCACTTCCAAAAATGACAGAGTAATTTGGACCGACCTTCCTGTGTATAGTTAAAGGCATTGGAGAGCTAAGAATAGGGTGTACATTGCTGGCCAAGAAATTCAGGTGAGGGGATGTGGAAATCAGGAGCACACTTTGGTACTACTTTGATCCTGGGATATTTGCTGATTACAGATATAGTGGCTGGGAGGTTCAGCTACATTTTTTTACTTATCTCTTTAAAAATTTTACATGGATATAATTCCACACATACAGAAGAATAGCAAGAATAAAATACTCAATGAACACTCATACACCTTTTTATAACAATTTAATTATTGTTAATATTTTACAACATTTGCATACACAGTAGTTTTATTTTGAACCATTTGCATGTAAGTCAATAAATCCAATATTATTTACATTATCGTTTACTTTACCTAAATACTTCAGCAAATCCTAAGAGTCTGGATATTCTCTTAGAGAATGACAGCATAGTCAACAATTTCAGTAAATGTAATGCAATACTTTGACCTATTTAACAATTGATCTATTAAAGTTATGTATAACATTTCCCCCTTCTAATACAGTATACTGTGTAAAGTCAGGTTTTGCAATTACCAGTTCTCTTTAGCCAACTTCAATATGGAACATTTTCACAGCTTTTTGTTATCTTTTATGACATTTTTGCAAAGAATACACTCGGCCCTCTCCTATTTTAAATATAATCATCCTCATTTGAGATTTTCTATTATTGTCTTATGACCATAGTAATATTGTATAGTGATATAATTGATATTATATCCTCCTCAGGTTGTCACATTGGAGATACATGATGTTCCATCTGTGTGTCCCTCTTTGGCAATATTGATTTTGTTCACTCAGTCAAGGAGTTGTGTGATATCTGCTCTATAAAATTATTATATTCCCTTGCAACTAATAAGCAACCTGACATTTTTAAGACTATGCAATATCTTATTCCTTATCAAATTTTCATGCTAAATTTAAAATCTATTGACAAATCCTGGCTGACCCAATCTTTAATATACTTGAAAACTGCTTATTTTCCAACTCTAACATTTATCTACATTTACCAAACAGCACTTGGCATTCTATTGAAAGCAAGAGTCGAAACTTATGCCTTATTAATTAATTATATATCAGTATTATTTACTTATTTATTTAATACTGACATGGACTCATGACTTTCAATATTTGCAGTGGTTTATGATCCATTATTGTATTTTATTATTTTAATGCTCAAATTATCCCATATTTGGACTGTGAGAGCCTTTTCAATCTATCTCCTTTATCTTTGGAATACTCTGCCATTGTTTTTTGGCCCTTCCTTACTTTATTGCATAACAAAACTTTCTGGGTTCATCTTATACTTTTCTTTTTTCAGTTTGAATCAGCAAGTTTTCTGAGGATTACTGTTTTAAACAACTCTTCTGATCATCTTGTGGGACTAGAAAAGCAGAGTTTGGAATTCAGAGCCTAGTAAGAGAAGGCAGCCCTCCTTAAACTCTTGACATTTAATTAGGGCTTTAAAAGGCTGTGCCTTAAGAGTAAAGATGGCCTGAAAGCAAGTGAGGATCAACTTCAAAGTATCTTATTCCCTCAAATTAGATTCAGGTGACAGCAGAGTGCTAGTGCCCTTAGCTCTTTACCAGAATCACACACAAACCTCTCCAAAGAAAGATAATATCAATTTTGAAAATACAATATATTGCATACAACAAAAAATATTGACACACAATGAGAGAGGACAGGATGAAAAAATTCAAAAGATGAAAGAGACAATAGAAAAGCTAAAGTTCTTTTTATTCTCATATAATACATTGTTGACAGGAAAATACAAAATTGTGTATAGATAACTTATTAAAATTAATAGGTCAAACAAAAAAACAAAACAAAAAATTAATAGGTGATTTTAATAAAGTTGTCTGATATAAGTACAACAAATAAAAATCCATGTATTACATACTAGAAACAAGGAAAGAGAAATTTTTTTAAAAGTTACCATTTAAAATTACATTAGATGGATGGAACGGTCTTGCTTGTAGTTGTAGATACTGTCTTTTGGGATAGGCGTTATCCATCATCACCCTTTTGTTAGTTGTCCTGGGTGAGTCCAATGAACTGAAGAGTAGGTGTTGCAACTTTGCTGAGATTCAGGGCTCAACTGCCATATGAACATACCAAAGATTTAAGACTCTGGGACATGTATTTAACAAGTATAGTGCTAATTATAGTTTCAAATCAATTATCCAGGAATAAATCTAACAAAAGTTGTGAAGACTTGTACAAAGAAAACTATAAAGTATTATTGAGAAAAATTTAAAAAGACCTAAATAATTGGAAGAATATGACATATTCATAATTTGGCAGTTATTTCACATACCTGCAAATTCTCTATAGAATAATCCACAACTCAGTTATATCTCATTAAAAATCCAAACACTCTTCTTTTAAATCAACAAAGAGATTATAAAATTTATATGTAAATGTGAGAGTCAGTCAAGAATAGCCTAACACTTTGAAGAAGAAAAAGTAGAAGGCTTTCTTTTTAGATATTAAGACTTTTGAGTTAATAATTAAGAAAATGTGGTATTAGTACAAGGATAGACAAATATGCCAATGAAATAGAATGGAGTGCCCAGACACAGAAAATAAACACATAATTTATGATGACAGTAATAGGAAAGAGAAAAGTGAGGCTACTTACTTAAATGGTATTGGGCCAATTTGATATTCATATGCAAAAAAATAAAACTTTACTCTTATGCAAGAACAAACAAAATTAATTTCAGTTATGCTGTATATCTGAATGGAAAAGGCAAAACAATACAGCTTCTAAAATATAACAAAAGATAATGTTTGCAATACTTCCATGTTAAGGAGAGATTCCTTAAATAGGACACAAGTAGCAATAACCAAGGATTGATAAATTATCAATGATTGATATAATTCACTAAATTCTAATGAAGTTTTGTTCATCAAAAGTCACTATTAAGAGAACCCAAGGCAAGTCACAAACTTGGAGAATGTATTTACAATATGTTGAATAAATGACTCATATTTTTAAAAATCCAAAATCATACCAAGTAAACCAGTCCCAAAAAATTAATAGGCATGAGCCTTGACCACACAGTTCAAAAGAGAGGATTATCAAGTGATCTATGAACACATGAAAAGTAATAATCAAGGAAATAAAAATTAGAACTACAATGAGATATACTGCATGCCTGTCAGGATAGCTAATCCAATACATATTGACTGGCCATAGAAAATGCTGGCAAGGATGTAGAGGTACTAGAACTCTCGTATACTGCTGGTAGGAGGGTATATTGCTTCACCAACTTTGGGAAACATTTTGTCACCAATCAACTAAAGGCAATGAATTTCTTACGGCCTATAAATTACACTCCTAAGTAAGTTCATAAGCATATGCACCAAGTGAAATCTTCATGTGATAAGAATGTCTAAAGCAGCGTTATTCAAAATTTCCCAACCTGGAAACTACCCAATGTCCATTAATGATAGAATGTGGTGGTATTATAGAACAATATAATAATGCATATTATTATTATATTTTAATTTTTTACTAGTGTAAAGACTTTGAGCAAGTTATACAATGGAATATTAAATGACAAAAAAATGAATGAATTACATCAATGTAAAATCACCTAGATGAATCTTAAAAACAATTTTGAGTGAGTAAAACTAAAAACAGAAAACCACTTAGAGCATTACTTAATAAGAAAATTCAAAATATAGGCAAAGCTAGGTTATTGTGATTACCATGCAATTAGAATAGGAACTACTTTTGCAAGGGAGAGGCTATGATCTAGGAATGGAGAAAAGGCAATATCCTATCTCTTGAACAGGTGGTGCATCTCTCTTATGATAAGTTGTATATCTTTTTTTTTATTTTTACTTATCTGTTGTTTGTTACATTTAATAATTAGAAGTTTAAAATCAAAAGATGGCATGGAAAAGTTTGCTGCTTAATAACTTTCAGCTATATTCTATGTTCTTAGTAGGAAACTTCACTAACTAGGAGAGTATTAGAATTCTCTCCAGTTTACTTCCAGCACAAACATTTTAGTAAGTCTGGTCTATACTTCCAGGGAAAGCAAAAGCAGAATGAATTTCTACCCAAGGCAAATGACTAGAGAAAATCAGGGTTTGCCTGTTTCCACCATTTATCAAATAATCACAAAGTAGAGAGTATTTAGAAATGTGGCTAAAGAAATCTTATATTATAAAAGTGTCTTTAGTTTGCCAGGCCTATGAGGACAAAATCTGTGTTCATTTTGCTCCCCATTTTATCCCTGGGATAAACCAAATATTACTGAACAAAAGAATGAATGAATGCATTTGAATTTTAATTTAAGGATAATAAATTTCATTAAATTACCTCAAAATGTGTCTTGCTAAGGATGAAATGATACAATGCATACAAATGCACTCAACCTATTACGTGGAATATAATGTATCCAAGGCATGTTATTATTATATTTTAATTTCTTACCTGTGTATAGTCTTTGAAAAAGTTATTTCCATTTAGGCCATGAATTCAGCTTCAATAACATATGAAGGAAGTAAATTAAATATAAGATTTCTTCTACTTGAAATTTTCCAGGAATCTGAAAATAGAGAAAACAGTAGATCAACTCCATCTTGCAGAGCTATTGTAGAGAAAACTCCCTTTATAAAATCCTCCCCAAGTCAAACTTCAGTTTACAAATTCATATGACATTCCTTCACTATCTCCAAATCTGGCTTACATTATCAACTTTATTAGAGCATTTTAATAAATGTCCACATGTATTTGGTTCTAGGGTAGATTAAAGAAGGCCTTTTAAGTGGACCATGTATGTGAGCCTGAGACAATAGGGAAAGAAGAAGGAGAAAATGTGAAGGTTATGAGGAGCAAGACAAGAATGAACTGCCGTGCAGTCACTTCCAGCAAGGAGCAGTCTTAAAAATCCATAAGCACAGCTTAACCACGTACAAATACATGTAAATAAGTTACTTTCCCTTCCATCCTAATTCACTAGACAGGCCTACGAGCTCTGTGATGGGAGACAATTTTAATTGTCTCTGATTACCGGTTTCTTCTATAAAATGGGAATAATAACAACTAACATGAAGAGAAGTTGTGAAGACTGAATGCAGTGATGCGAATAAAGTGCCTGGCATATTGTAAGCATTCAGAAGTGTTAAGATTCATACATAATTTCCACGAACTGAAAGGGTTCTTATGGGAAACCACTCGTCTTACCATTCTGAGATGTTTGCAATATTACGTACTCTAGGAATAGCCAATCAGTGTCATAGATGAGTTCATATCATAGCTCTATTTCTTAGGTGCCTGATACTCTTTCTCACCTATCAAACAGTGGAGAATGCCCTTTCAGCCAGTGAGAAAGGATCACATGATGTTCAGGGCACATAAAATGTCCACTGTCCTTGTGTTTAGCATTGCTTTGATTTAAATTATTATTATTTTAAGTATTTTTAAGTCATCCTTTTATTTCTATTCTCCAAGTGAAGAGAAAATATCAAGGTTTAGCTTTGTCACTTTTGGATCAGTTTTACAATGTGACAGAGGTTGACTTCTTGCCCTCCCAAGTTAAGGAATACAACCAAACCACAAACTGATTATAATTTTCCAGCTATGCCATGAAGTCTCTCGATAAAAAGAAAAGTAGGGGCAAAAAAGCAATACGTGTTTGGAACTCAAGATGAGGAGCAAGGCCTGGAGGAGAGACCAAGATTATTTATACTATAAGTATATTTTCTTTTTGGAGGTTGATAGTTCAATTCAACATCATTTGTGAGGTATTAAGAAAGAGACTACATAACTGGATGCAAGTCATTCCTGAATAGAGTGATGTTTATCCTTTATGGCATATCAAGAATTATTTCACAATGAGTGTAGTTGAATATACCTCATTCTTGTTCACATGTAATGATATGTATGCTGTTATCCTGCTGTACTGATTAGATAAAATGGCACTTAAATGGAAGCCTACTTAACAAGAATTCTAGCTCATATCCCTTTTATTGAGGAAGGAAAGACTGAGCCATCCTGCTGCTTTCAACACAGATTTCTTTTTAAACTCCACAATGACTTTAGTTCAATCTTAAATACTCTCAGCTTCATTTAAAAAAAAAAAAGCCAGTACCAATCTTTGCATTAATGTATAAATGTAAGCTAGCAAAGCAATGTATTTAGTGCAGTGCTTCAGAAGTGACCTCAGGAGTTTGAGTGTCTGGGTTCCAAGTCTTACTCAGCCACTTACAGACTGATGACCTGTGGAAGATGTAGAACCAAACTCTGTCTCAGTGTGTTCATCTATAAAACAGTAATGATAAAAGTGCCAGCCTCAAAGGGTTCTTATGAGTTGAACATACAGAACAGTTCTTGGACATAGTAAACTTTAATAAGCTGTTTTTTCTATTATAATTATTGCCTAATTACAATATAGACATGCTCATAAATAAATCTAAATATATTTTTCTGATAAACTGCAGTTAACATTTTTTAAGGAACACACTCATTATTTAAATACTTCACAAATTTTCATTAACAATCTGCTTTTACATTCTTGCCACAATTGTTACCCTACACTTCAGGAGATCTGTGATTTGGAAATTGCAAAAATAAGATTATCTGCCACTGGGTATGAAATGACTAAACAACAGACAATCTTATTTGCTTAGTCATTTTAACTACTAAAACCAATTTTTGTCAGTTAAATCAGGAACAAAAAGAAATAAAAGTTGTTAAAATAGTAGAAATGAGTAGTTTAACTGTCACAGTTTTCTCTGTAAACATATATTATACATAAACCCCTATCTTCCAGAATGCCTATTGAATGTTTAGGGAGTCAATAAACATTTATAGCCAGAAATAAAAATGAAGTTACAATCCCCACACTCTGAGCTTTGCATTTTAGTTTTGTTTTGTTTTTATCTTTTATTCCTGAGAATAATGAAGATTTCTACATTATCAAGGCTCAAATTCAAAAACTCAAATTCTTAAATTAAGCCATAGGTGTTTTTTCTTTTCTTTTTCTTATCTGCACTGTTGTAAATTGAACCAAATTTAAAAATGAATTGAATGCAGTTGTGTCATTAGGTTTCCACTTAACAGAAATGGTTTTTCAGTACTTAAATATCGTGAGTGCTCTACAGAGACCCACAATTTCAATCATATAAAGCTATTTTTTTTTTCAGCTTGTGAGCTGCTTTGTTTGGAAAAGAAGCTTCATAAAAGAAAAAAAGAAAACTCTGCTGTTTCCAGAGAGTGTGTTCAGTTTCTTATTTCATATTTTGGGATTACTCAAATTCAAAGGTAAAATGAGAAGGATACAAAGGTAACTGGAATTAAGTATATGTTTACAGGGTATAGAACAGACAAACACACCGACCTTACTGAAAGTCTATGAGCTTTTCCATGCAGCCAATACCTCTCAAGGTCCCCATCCATTTTTTGACCCCAGCCTCTTTTAGTATGTGTGTGTGTGTGTGTATGTGTGTATGCTTGTATGTGTGATCATACCTTCATTTGCTTTAAAATCTCCTTTGATGAAGGGGAATAAAAACACTGGATTGTCTCAATTGATACAGAAAAAGTATTTGACAAACCTCAGCTCCTTTTTTTTTTGATAAAACATTAGATCACTAGGAAAAGAAGGAATCTTCATCAACATGATAAATAACATATACAAAAGGATCACAGCTAACATACTCCTTAATGGTGGAAGACTGAAAGCTTTCCCTTTAAGATCAGAGACAAGACAAGGATACCCACTGTCACCACTGTTATTCAGCATTGTACTAGAATTTCTTGTCAGAGAAATTAGGCAAGTAAAAGAAATTTTTAAAAAATTCAAACTGGAAAAGAAGTAAAACTTTCCTTATTTGCAGATGACACAATCTTATATACAGAAAATCCTAAAAAATTAATATCAAGTCTCCTCAAGCTAATAAATGAATTCAGCAAAGTGCTGCAGTACCAGGTCAACACCTCAAAATCAGTAGTGTTTATGTATACAAGCAATGACCCAATGGAAAAAGAAATCAAGAAAAAATATTCCATTCACAAGAGTAAATAAAAGAATCAAATATCTAGGAATAAATCTAATAAAGGATATAAAGGACTTGTTTATAGAAAACTACAAAACATTGCTAAAAGAAATCAAAGAAGACCTAAATAAATGGGATGACATTCCCTGTTCATGGATTCAAAGATTAATTACCTTAATATGGCAATACTACACAAAGCAATTTATAGATACAATGTGCTCCCAATCAAATTCTAACAATCTTTGCAGAAATGGAAAAGTCTACCATCAAATTTATATGGAAAGTTAAGGGGCCCCAAATAGCTGAAAATATCTTGAAAAGGAAGAACGTAGTTGGAGGACTCATCCTTCCCAATCTTAAAAGTTATTACAAAGTCACAGTAAACAAACAGCATGTTCTTGGCACTAGGACAGACATATTAACCAATGGAATTGAATTGAGAGCTCAGAAATCAACTCTCACAACTGATTTTTGATGAGGGGTAAAGATCACTCAAATGGAAAAGTATAGTCTCTTCAACATATGATGCAGGGAAAACTGGACCTCCATAAGTAAAAGAAAAAAAATAAAAATAAGGAGGACCACTACCTAACAAAAATCAACTCAAAATGGATCAAAGACTTAACTAAAAGAGCCAGAATTATCAAATATCCAGAAAAAAACATAGGGAAGCATCTTCAGGACTTCATGTTAGGCAATGGATTTTTTTATGTCCACTTTATGTCCAAAGCACAAGCAACAAAAGAAAATATAGCTGAATGGGACCTTTTCAAAATAAAAAACTTTTGTGTCTCAAAGAGTTTTATCATTAAAGTAAAATAACAACCTGCATAATGGAAGAAAATATTTGGAAACTACATATTTAATAAAGGTTTATTATCCAGAATATATAAGTAAATCCTACAACTTAACAACAAAAAGAAAAACAACCTAATTGGAAAAAGGGCAAAAGATTTGATTAGGCATCTCTTCGAAGAAGATAAACAAATGGCCTAAAGCACATAAAAAGATACTCGATATCATTAGCCATCAAGGAATGCAAATTAAACCACAATAAGATACCATTTCACATTCATGAGAATGTCTGCTATTAAAAAATAATAATAATAATGGGAAGCGGCTGTGGCTCAATCAGTAGGGCTCCCGTTTACCATATGGGAGGCCCCAGGTTCGGTTCCCGGGGCCTCCTGGTGAGGGCAGGCCCGCCCGCACGGCGTGGTTGGCTGACCCAGCGAGCACAAGCAGCAAGGGGGGGATAAATGAATAAATAAATAAAAAAAAAATCTTAAAAAAATAAAAATAAAATAATAATAATAACAAGTGTTGGAGAGGATGTGGAGGAATAAGAACACTCATTCATTACTGGTACCATTGTAAAATATGGTAGGCACTGTGGAAGACATTTTAGAACTTCCTCAGAAAGCTAAGTATAGAACTATCATATGACTTGGCAATCTCACTATTAGGTATATATGCAAAAGAATTTAAAGCAGGCACTTGGACAGATATTTGCACACCAATGCTCATAGTGCCATCATTCATAATTTCCAAAAAATTGAAGGAACCCAAGTGTCCATCAACTGAGGAATGGAAAAATAAAATGTGATGTATGCATGAAATGGAGTATTATTCAGCCATAAAAAGGAATGAAGTACTGATACATGAGACAAGTTGGATTAACCTTGAAGACATCATGTTGCACGAACTAAGCCAGACACAAAATCACAAATATTGTATGATACCATTGTTTTGAAATAATTAGAATAAGCAAATTCATAGAGTCAAAATCTAGAATATAGGATACCAAGGGATGGGGTGGCTATAGGGAATGGGAAATGAAGGCTTATAAAGTACAGGGTTCCTATGTGAAATGATGGATATGTTTTGGTAATGGTTGGTAGTGGTGGTAGCACAACATTGTGAATGTAATTAACAGCATTTAAATATATACTTGAATGTGATTAAAAGGGGAAATGTTAGATTGTATAAGTAATAACTTTTTTTTTTTTTAATCCATGGAACTATGCTACACAAACATTGAACCCTAGTTAAAAAATGGATGATGTGTGGGGGGGGGAGGTGCAGTGGCATCAGAGAAAGGAGCTCCAAGAGTCACCTTGTCCTACAAGGTAGTAGGTAATCATCCAAATGTTTATGGGGCCCAGGAGACCAGAAAAGCATCCTGCAATACCCTTGAAAGAATGGAAGGAGGAGACTGCCCATCTGCAGTGAAGATTCATGAGTAGAGCACTCCATGGTGTGGAAGCCGGTGCCCATCCTCCATTGGCAGCAGAAGCTGCCTCAGGAGCTACTCTGTGGGTGGAGTTGAAAGCTCCATTTCCCAAAAACGGGGAGGAAGAAGTGGTCAGGCAATGACATCAGCTATTGATTAATAAATTTGGCTGGCTAAAGTTATAATCCTAAGAACAGCCAAAGTTTGAACCTGTCCAAGTCAGAAAGAGGCCGGTGGCCACCATTCTAACTCCAACCCCGGCATAAGGGGAAGGAGGGCTGATTGAAAATCACAGTGGCAGTAGGGACTGGCTTCTTTCCACTCAGATCAGATTGCAGCTCTAGCCTAGGCTCTAGCTTCACCTCCAGCAGGGAGCAAGCTGGGGGGACCTACACCAGCCTCTCTGAGCAAATGTAGGTGCTTTCATCCTGGGACTCCAACCCTGCCCCCTAATAGAATAGGAGGGGAGCTGTGTTTCCCAGGATCCTCTGGGCAACTGAAGGTGATTTTGGCTTGCAGGGAGTGGTTTGTTGAGCACCTTTGATTCCATCACCCCCCATACGATAAGAGGGGGCTGGTGTTTCTTTAGGCTTTCTAGGCAACTGTAGGCTCTTTCAGCCCCCACTCATTGGATACTCAGTCACCTGTCCCTCCATTTCCTGGCCCCCAATAGGATAGAAGGGGAGCTGTGTCCCCTCAGCTTCTCTGGGAAGCTGCAGGCCCTTTCAGCCCCCACAGACTGGATACTCAGACACCTGTAGCTCTATCCCCACCACCTAATAGGATAGGAAGATAAGTGTGTTCTCTCAGTCTCTCTGGACAACTGCAGGCATTTTTAGCCCACACAGACTGGTTTGTTGAGCACCTGGGACTCCATACCTGCTCCCCTTCCCACACTGGTAAGAGAAGGCTGGTGTTTCCTCAGCCTTTCTGGGCAATTGCTGGTGCTTTTACCTCACACAGACAGAATAGTCATAAACCTGAGGCCCCATCCCTGCCACCCAATAGGATAGGAGGAGCTGGTGTTTCCTCAGGCTCTCCAGGCAACTGCAGGCACTCCCATCCTGCAAGGACTGGACTGTTGGGTGCCTGAAGCTCCACCCCCAACCCACAATAGGATAGAAGGGGAGCTGTGTTTCACAAACTTCTCTGGGCAATTGCAGGTGCTTTCAGCCCACATGGATTAGATTTTTGGGTACTCCGGAGGGTCCATCCCCACTCCTGGCTGGGGAGGAGAGGGGCCGGTGCTACATCAGTCTACCTTGGCACCTGCAGTAAATTTTGGCCCACATGGCTTAGTTTGCTGCCCAAACCTACTGTGCCATCCCCACACCAAGCAGGTTAGGAAGGGGCATGAAGAGTCAATAGTCTTTCCAGGCAACTACAGACTGTTATGGCCTGCACAGTTTGGATTACTACACTCAGCTGTAGCTCTGTTCCTACTCCTGGCAGAGGATAAAGGTGGGAGAAGCTTCTTCAGTTCCTGGGGCAATGTGGTCAGTCAGCTTCAGCTTCCACAGGTTATAGTACCAACTACATCCTCAGGTCCTACTACACAATCAGCAGGTGAGAAATGGCAAGACAGCCCTAAATTAAAGAGAGAAACTGCACCCAGAATAAATACATCTAATAAGCCAGATGCCAAGATAGCAAAACAATTACAATCTATACAAAGAAACAAGAAGATATGGCCCAGTCAAAGGAACAAAATAAGCCTCCAGATCTCATAAGGAATGGAGACAACTAATCATATATGGTCAAGCAAATTTCCTTAATAAATTCAATGAAATGCCTAAAGAGATTAAGGATATTAAGAAGATACTCGGTGAACACAAAGAAGAATTTGAAAACATACATAAAAGAACAGCAGATCTTGTGGGAATGAAAGGCACAATAAATGAAATAAAAATACACTGGAGTATTATAACAGCAGTGTATTTTTTCAAATCTGAGGAAGAACAGGAAAGCATCAGTGAGCTTGAAGACATGGACTGTGAAAGTGAACATACAAAAGAACAGATAAAGAAAAGAATAGAAAAAAATTGAACAGGGCCTCAGGGAACTAAAAGATGGCAGGAGACATGCAAAGATATGTGTCGTGGATGTCCCAGAAGGAGAAGAGAAGGGAAAAGGGGAAGAAGGAATATTTAAGGAAATAATGGTTGAAAAATTCCCAATAATATTGAAGAACATAGATATCCATGTCCTAGAAGCACAACATCCTCCTATCCAAAAATATCTACCCCAAGACACTTACTGATCAGAATATCAAATGCCAAAAACAAAGAGAATTCTGAAAGTAGCAAGAGAAATGCAATGCATCACTTACAAGGGATACCCAATAAGATTAAGTGCTGATTTCTCATCAGAAACCATGGAGGAAAGAAGGCAGCGGTATGATATATTTAAGATACTGCAAGAGAAAACCTACCAGCCAAGAACCTTATATCCAGCAAGATTGTATTTCAAAAAGGAGGGCAAGGTTTAGAATATTCTCAGATAAACAGAAACTGAGAGAGTTTGTAACCAAGAGACTAGCTTTGCAGGAAATACTAAAGGGAGTGCTACAGCCTGAAAAATAAAGATAGGACAGAGAGGCTTGAAAAGGAGTCTAGAAATGAAGATTATATCAGTAAAAGTAGATAAAAGTAAAAAAAGAATGTATAAAATAAAAATGACAGATAAAACTTAAAGGTTAAAATGGGTAGAGACTGGCTTTATAGTAATAACATTGAATGTTAAGGGCTTGAATACCCAATCAAAATACACAGATGAATGTGGAATGGTTAAGAAAATATGAGCCATCTATATGCTGTCTACAAGAGACTCACCTTAGACCTAAGGACACCAATAGAAAGAAAGTAAAAGGCTGGAAAAATATATTCCAACCATGCAATAAGAAAAAACATGCTGGAGTAGCTATACTTATATTGGATGAAATAGATTTTAAAAGCAAAACTGTTATTAGAGACAAGAATGGACATTATATATAAATTTAAGAAAGGCAATTCCCCAGGAAAAAAATAACAACCATAAATGTATAGGTACCTAACCAGGATGCCCCAAATTACATGAGGCAAACACTGGTAAAACTGAAGGGAGAAATAGGTATCTTTACAATAATAGATGGAGACTTCAGTACATCACTTTCAGCATAATATATTATAGAACATCTGGGCAGAGGATTAACAAAGAAACAGAGAGTTTGACTAATATGATAAATGGACTAAAGCTAATGTGCATATACAGAACACTGTACCCCAAAACAGCAGGATATACATTCTTCTCAAGTGCTCATGTATCTTTCTATAGGATTGTTTTGCTAAGGAAGAGGCAGAAACTCTAAATACTATGTAGAGGCAGATTTATTCAATCAAATGAGATTCAGGTAATATCAAATGATCATGACAATTAAGCAATCACAGAAAAGAAGAGTAATAAAATAAATGACAGAAGAAAGAATGAAAATATATACAACCACTCACCAAATTGGGAGAAAACACAACATCTGATCTCACAAGGCTGGGTAGTTCCTTTTTAAGCATCCAGTCAGAGTCCTGATTGGAAAAATGGTCCCAGGCAGAGCATCCCCTCCTGGGTGAGACTTTGACTGGCAACTTAGAGACCATCCTTTTTAAGGGGTCCCAAACCTCAGAACTCCAATGAGTCTTGCAACTCATGAGGAATGACCTCATTGAAAGTAACTGATTCCATCTGATGGCAGTGGCGGAGTGGCCAGCTCTCCACAGGAGAGACACAGTGTCTTTAGGGGTCTTTTGTTCTATTCTGTTCATAGTACACTAAACATGAACATGAAGGTTTCAATACACATCATCTTTAACTTGATGTTAACTTTACAGAGGATACAAACAGGACTTGCAAATATCACATCTGGTGACCTGCTCCTTCTAAACATTGTTTTTAGTTACTAGGTGATGGGGTTGCCTGCAGAGCAGTGTTACAACTTTCTAAAGGACAAAAGACAGGTTAATTATTCAAATTCTGGGCTAAAACAGCAGCAACTATTGATTAGAAAGCTTATTAATTCACAATTCTTAATAATAATTTTCTTATAGTACATCAAGGATAGACCATATGTTGGTTCACAAATAGGTCTCAATAAATTCAACATCAAAATTATACAAATCATTTTCTCTGATGATAATGGAATAACGGTGGAAATCAACAACAGGAGGAAAAGGGAAAATTCACAAATATATGGAAATTAAACAACACACTATGAAATAATCAGTGGGTCAAAGAAGAAATTATGAGAAAAATCAATAAATATCTTGAGATGAATGAAATAAGTACATAACATATCAGAATGTATGGAATGCAGTGAAAACATTGTTGAGATGGAAATTTATAGCCCTCAATGCTTACATTTAAAGAGAAGAAAGAGCTAAAATCAATGATCTAACTACACAGCTGGAGGAATTAGGAAAAGAACAGCAAACTATTCCCAAAGCAAGCAGAAAGAATGAAGTAACAAAGATCAGAGCAGAAATAAATGAATTTGAGAACATAAAAACAATGGGAGAATTAACAAAACCAAAAGTTGGCTCTTCAAGAAAATCAACAAAATTGACAAACCCTTAGGTAAAGTGGCAAAGGAAAAGAAGGAAGATGTAAATAAATAAATCAAAAATGAAAATGGGGACATTAACACTGACCCCACAGAAATAAAAGAGATCACAAGAGTATAATATGAACAGCTGTATGCCAACAAACTAGACATTGTAGATGAAATGGAAAAAATCATAGGAATGTATAGCAACCTACACTGACCCTAGAAGAAATAGAAGACCTCAACAAACCAATCACAAGTAAAGAGACTGAAATAGTCATCAACCAACTCTCTAAAATGGAAAGCCCAGAACCAGATGGTTTCACAGGTGAGTTCTACCAAGCATTCAAAGAAGATTTAATACCAATCTTTCTCAAACTCTTCCAAAAAGTTGAACAAGAAGTAATGCTACCAAACTCATTCTATGAAACCAAAATCACCCTAATACTAAAGCCAGATCAATACATTATGAAAAAAGAAAATTACAGACACATTTCCCTAATGAATGTGGATGCAAAATTCCTCAAAAAATACTTGCTAATCAAATTCAACAACACACTGAAAGACTTATTCATCATGATCAAGTGTATTTTATACCAGTCATGCAATAGTAGGTCAACACAAGAAAATCAATCAGCATAATACACTACATTAATAAATCAAAGAAGAAAAATCACATGATCCTATCAATTGATGCAGAAAATGCATTTGACAAAATACAGCATCCTCTCTTGATAAAAATACTACAAAAATAGGAATTGAAGGAAACTTTCTCAACATGATAAAGGCCATATTTGAAAAACCCACAGCTAACATTGTACTATGGTGACAGACTGAAAGTTTTCCCATTGATACCAGGAACAAGACAAGGATGCCAACTGTCACCTCTGTGATTTAATATAGTTCTAGAGGTTCTAGCTAGAACAATCAGGCAAGAAAAAGAAAGGAAAAAAAAAATCCAGATCAGAAAGGAAGTAAAACTTTCACTATTGGCAGATGATATGTTCCTATACCTAGAAAGTCCTGAATATCTACAAGAAAGCTGCTAGAGCTTAAAAATAGTTTCAGCAGATTTGAAGGATATAAGATTAATACACAAAATTCAGTAGTGTTCCTATACACTAGTAATGCACAAAATGAGGAGGAATTCAGGAAAATAATTCCATTTACAATAGCAACTAAAAGAATCAAATATTTAGGAATAAACTTAACCAGGGACATAAAGCACTTATAGTCAGAAAAGTAAAATGCATTGCTAAAAGAAATTAAAAAGACCTAAATTAATAGAAGAACAATTTATGCTCATGAATTGGAAGACTAAATATCATTAAGATGTCAATTCTACCCATTTGATATACATATTCAATGCAATCATGATAAAAATCCACAAGCAATTTTTAAAGAAATGGAAAACATAATTGACAAATGTATTTGGAAAGGTAAGGGGCCCCAAATAGCCAGAAATATCTTAAAAATGAAGAGCAATTTTGGAGGACTTTCTCTTCGGGACTTTAAATCATATTACTAAGCCACAGTGACAAAAACAGCATGGTACTGGCATAAAGATAGACACATCGATGAATGGAACCAAACTGATGTTCAGAAACAGATGCTCACATGTATGATCAAATGATTTTTGACAAAGCTGTCAAACCCACCCAGCTGGGGCAGAACAGTCTATTCAACAAATAGTGCTGGGAGAACTGGATATCCATAGATAAAAGAACGAAAGAAGATCCCTATCTCACACCTTATACAAAAATCAACTCAAAATGGACAAAGACCTAACTATAAAATCTATTAGCATAAAGCTCCTAGAAGATAATTAAAGGAAACATCTTCAAGACCTGGTGGTAGTTGGTACATTCTTAAGCCTTATACCCAAAGTATGAGCAACAACAACAACAACAAAAACATGGATAAATGGGACCTCCTCAAACTTAAACACTTGTGAATCAAAGGACTTTGTCAAGAAGGTGAAAAGGCAGCCCACTCAATGGGAGAAAATATTTGGAAACTACATATCCAATAAGGGTTTGATTTCCATTCTATATAAAGAGATCTTACAACCCAGCAATAAAAGAGCAAGCAATACAATTAAAAAGTGGGAAAAGGATTTAAACAGATATTTTTCCAAGAAGGAAATAAAAAGACACATGAAAAAAGATTCAATATCACTAGCTATTAGGGAAAATGCAAGTAAAAACGACAAGGAGAGATATCTCACACCTCATAGAATGGACATTATTTAAAAACAGAAAACAGTAAGTGCTAGAGAGGATGTGGAGAAAAAGGACCACTCCTTCGCTGTGGGTGGGAATGTAAAATGGAGCAGCCTCTGTGGAAGACAATTTGGCAGTTCCTCGGGAATCTAAATATAGAACTTCCATATGGTCCAGCAATTCCTCAACTAGGAATATATCCAGAAGAACCGAAATCTATGACGTGAACAGACATTTGCACACCAATGTTTATAGCAGCATTATTCACAATTACCGAAAGATGGAAACAATCAGCACAAGTATTATCAATTGATGAATGGATAAACAAAATGTCATATATTCATAGGATGGAAAACTATGCTGTAATAAGAAGAAATGAAAATGGGACACATAGGATAACATGGATTAATCTTGAAGACATTATGTTAAGTGAAATAAGCCAGACACAAAAGGACAAATATTGCATGGTCCCACTAATATGATCTAAATACAAACAATAACCACATTAGTCAAAACCTAGATTATAGGTTATTAAGAGATAAGAGGAGGGCTGAGAAGGTGTCCTGATGGTTAAGGTATGTAGAAGTTTTAATTAACTTGACTATAAAAGTGTGGAAATGGATACAGTTGATGATAATATATTATAGTGAGTGAACTAATGCAGCTGGTTTATAAATGGGATTGTGGCTGAACAGGGCAGTCTAGAAGTGTAAATGACAATTGAAAGAAAGCTAGAGAATAATCTAAGAACTGAATAGCATAGTGAATCCAGAGGTGGATGGTAATTGTGATTAATAGTATAAATACAAGAATGTCCTTCTATGAACTAGAATAAATGTACATCACCATTGCAAGGTGGTAAGAATGTGGAGAATCATGGAAAAAATACAATTAATGTAAACTATGGACTATAGTAAACAACAAAACTATAATATTTGTGCATTAATGCCAAAGATGTACAGTGTTAATAATAGGGGGGGTATGGAAAAATATACCAAATGTACACTATAGTCCATAGCTAGTGGTAATAGTCTGGTAATATTATCTCATAATTTGTAACAAATGCTTCACAAAAAATGTAGTGTGTTGGTGGAGGGGTATTGTACGGGAATTCCATACATGTGCATGATTGATTGCTTTGTATGTTCACAACCTTTCTATTAAAAATATATTTAAAAAATGGACTATTGTTAATAGTACAATTTAAAAATATACTACCATCAGTTGTAACAGTTTTTCTACACCAATGAATGGTGTTAATAATAGGAAGGTATATGAGAATCCTGTACTTTATGCATGATTGTTCTGTAAATCCACAACTTCTCTAATAATGGAAAAAAAAATTAAATCACCTATGTATCCCAACTGCCTCCAGGAAAAAGTATAATTCACTGATATCGTAACTTAAGGCATAATTAAGACTGATTTCTGGTCAATGACCACCTTGCTCACTATGATACTAATACAACAGATATCCAGCACTGCAATGAAAATTTCATACTTTTCATAGCTCTCCATAGGCTGTGCTCCACCTGCAATGACTTTTATCTGCTTACATAATATGTGAGAAAGAAAGAATGATTCAGTAGATTCCTACTAAACACAGCTAATTTATTATTAAACTGCAGAGTTGGAACTCTTTGGTAATCTCTTTAGTTACTGAATAATTTGAGTAAAAAATATTGGGAGAATGCAAAATTTACTTAATATGGCACATCAAATGACATTGCATTCCTCAGTATTTAACCCAGAGAAATAAAATTATATGTCCATACAAGGGCTTGCATTTGAATGTTCATAGCATAGTTATTTATAATAGCCCAAACCGGAAACAACTCAAATGTCCAAGAAGAGGTGAATATATATGCAAACTATGGAATATCCATACAATAAAATTCAACTCAGAAATAAAAATGGATAAATTATTGATAAACCTAACAACAGATTATTCTAAAAATATTTATACGGAATGAAAGAAATCAGGCAAATACAGTTCATACTGAATGATTCCATTCATATAAAATTCTATAAAATGCAAATTAATACCTAGTGACATAGAGTAGATCAGTGTTTCCTGTTAATGGGATGTTGTGGGGTATGGTGCAGGATGGAGGGATTACAGCAAGGCACAAGAAAACTTTTGAAGATGATGGATATGTTCATTATCTTAATTATAGTGATGGTTTCCTAGAGGTATACATATACTGAAACTAATCATACTGTACATTTTAAATATGTGTATTTTATCAAATGTCAATTGTGCTTCAATAAAGGTGTATAAAATATTGGGAGAAGCCCTAATTTGCTCTTTTTCTTCAATCAACTTTTTTGTGAATTTGCCATCTAAAATGGACACCACATTGTCCACCTGCTCTCAGCAGATTCTGGTTATCATCCTGGGATTACTATCATATCATTTGACTTGTGGAAAATAGGATTTTATATAGCAAAACAGGGAATTCTGAGAAGGGAAATCATTTATCTAAAGAGCTATCACAACATTTTAAAATGTTTTGCAGAGGAAGGGAAAAAGAGTAATGTGAGCATGTCAGTTTCTTAAGGAACCATCTGGGATAGGGGTTGTTTTATAAAAAATATATATCCTTTGAAGCCCTTTCAAAGGAATGAGAAAAACAAGGGAAATTTAGGATTCTTTAAGGATCTTATCATCTTTACTAGACTAAATTTTACCACAGATCTCTCCTTGGGGTATATTTCCCTTTTGAGTTCTATATTACTAAAACAGATATCTGACTAATTATAGGGTTCTTAAGGCACATTGTTCAGATTCCCAACGTCTCTACTATGCTTATTTGGTTTCTCTTGACTTTTCATTACTAAGTCCAGTCATTCAATAAATAGCTTTGCTAGAGCAAGCTATATGCTGCCATTGTTCACTTTCACTTTAACCAAATTACTCAACACTCTTTTGTAACAAGAATAGATAAAATATAAGGTGATCTGCTTAGGAATTATTAAAATATAAAATTGCATTGAAATTGTATATAGCAAGATTGACAGACTTTCAAATCCAGTCTTCTGCTTTTGTAAATAAAGTTTTATTGGAACACAGTCCTGCTCCTTAATTTATGTTTGTCTATGGCCACTGAGTTAGTTGAGGCAGAAGCCCTGTAATCTATAAAGTAAAAAATATTTACTATCAATCAACTTGCAGAAAAACAAGCCACCCTTGGTCTAGAGTAAATAAATTATTGGTCTTACCTAATTAAATCAAATCATTGCTGCATTGATAGTCTTAAAACTTAGCCAGGCCTTGATATAAGTCTTCCTATTTTCTAGAACATTTAATTCTCCTGTGGAATTTATTTATAAATTCCTGACTCCACTAAAAATGTCTTAACTCTTTGTTCCTCAAGTCTTTTGGAATTAAAAGACATAAACACAAATGAAAATTTTATAATGTAAATTATTGATATTTAAGTTATTCATTGACGTTTATAATACATATGAGTTAAATACATAATGTTAAAATTTTAATGTTTTTTTTTTATTAGCTCAGATTAAATTAACAGGGTGATCATAGCTCTATTTCTACGCCTTCAGTTGTTCATTTCTTTACTCAAATGCTGTTGTATGTGAAAACAAAAAAATTGATATGTCTAAGGTTTAGAATTACTTAAGATTTTCACTTTAAAACTGGATCAGACTGAGTCACAAAGGTCTGTATTTGATAGGCTAATGTGCAAAAGAAGTGATTCTTATTAAAATGATAAGAACAAGAAGTTGCCTCTCAGTCCTGCTTAGAGTAAGAAGCATACCAAGAAAGGAAATTTTTATTATTTGAAGCAGAAAGCTTGCAGTTTTTGAAAAATAGGAAGCTGGAAAATATGTGGTTGCCATGTTGATTTCATGTTTAAAAAAAGCATCTAGCTTTTTAAATTTAACCTGTTTCCAGTTAATGACAGTCCAGGGCACTGAGGCAACATCCAGGTAGAACTGCAGAAACACTTTCCATGGTGGTAATTTCTCAAATGTCATGGAAAACAGAGAGCTAACTAAAGATGGAACAAGTTTAAAAGTTCTGATTTACAAAAAGAAAACAAGGAAATTCCAGAAATCATAGATCAGGAAACCAGTTGTTTCTCCATAAAATATGTAAAAAATATTAGAAGGCAAATTTCTGTATTTGTATACAGATACAATACAGGATAATGGAAAGGATAAAGGAAACCATAGCCCCTAAATTTGTCAAGAACATGTCATGGTCAAATAACCTCATAATCTACTCCACTTGAGTTACTACAACAGGAGAGCACAGGACATCATGTATTTACATTCAGAAAGATATAGAGAAGTATCTTTGCAGCAAAAGAACACTTAATATAAAGGCCTATGAACATACAAAACATTCTCAACACCCGTAACCTCAGCCTGCATGTTTAGCAATTTATTATTGCACAACAAACCTGAAAACAAGAAAGATTGTAAAGGTATTGAAGAGCTAAATATATATATTATTAACCAGAAAATTTTCTAAGCCCTACTGCTCAGTTATATTAGTGAACACACTTGCATTTCTTTGAGTAATACAGAAAACATTATACTAATGTTATTATATACTTTAAAATTTCTTTAAAAATAAACTTATGGATTTAATACTGATTCTACTGACTTTATACATGGAAGTCGATTATAACAAAACACAAGAATTTTGAAAGTATAAAAAGACATAAAATTTTTACTAAAGACATATTGTTGTTTTTGTTAGGAGGTTCCAGGGATTGAACCTGGGACTTTGTACATGTGAAGCAGGCACTCAACCACTGATCTACACTTGCTCCAATCCATGTTATTCTAACAATGAAGAAAGTAAGACATCATGGGGTAAATAAATTTCTCCATGTTTACATGGACAGCCAGGACAAAGGCAGAACTGAAAACCCCATCTCTATTTCCATACCATATAATCCTTTATATTGAATATGTCAGTTGGTTATCATGTGTAAACTACAGAACATGTGTAGGTAAAGTAATTAAGCAAATTGTGTCTTTAGTCACTGTCTTTTCTATACCTTTACATATTGAAGAGATCGCCTCAGTTAAACTAAATGCTGTTCTCTTATATAATACTCATAGTATAGGGGAACATGGATTCTAATTTGCCACCAGACATAAGTGTCATCATTAATGGTAACTAAAGCTGTGCAGATATACCAGTAGAAAATATACCTAGAAAGTTATAGCAAAGAAACATGACATAAAAATATTTATTTTCAAAGTTAAACTGTGGTTAATCACTAGACGTAAGAATACTCACTATTGCTACATAAAGCTAAGAATCAACATCTTTGAGATTTTTACCCTTACTTTTTTAAAGACAATTACTAAACACTGGAGTAAAATTAAAGAAACTAAAGTTAGAAAGTAATCAATTTTGTGTTTTCTCTTTTAATTGAAAAGGAAAATGCAGTTCTGGTTCAGCAACTGTGGCTTAGAAATTTTTTTTTTATTATTAATTCCAACATCCCCCTTCTTTTCCACAAAGTTCTTCATTTAGCTGGTGGAGATAACGAGTAATACAAGCATGAGTTAACAAACAAAAAGACATTAATATGAAAAACACTGCAACTTAATTTCTGATATCAGAATTATATTTTTTCACTCATATCAGAACAAAGGTCTTTACCCTTTTGGAAAGAGTCATTGTAAGCTGTCTTTTAATATTCTTAAGGATTACCTAGGTATTTTCTTCCCATTTCATTAAATTCATAGTAAGTTTTCTTTTTGTTTATAATTATTCACTTCACCAAAGATCAATGTTCTATTTTGATGTATAGATTTTAAAATTTGGCATTTTAATTATCTCTAGTTTTTGCTCAGCCTTTTTAAGAGGTAGTTTTTCTTTATACCAATGAAACCCCTATCCTTCCTTTCCAACAAAGGGGGAAAATATGGAGAAGAGATGCATGAAGGTCATCACTGAAGAGTCATAAACCATTGTGAATAATGTCAGAACTATAATTTAATTAGTGCCCCATCTGTCACTTTCTGTTTGACGAGTACTAAATGTCCAATTATCATTTAATATCTGCTCTAATCAGTTCTGGCAAATTTTTCAGGCACACAAAAGATGACATTAATAGATGAAAGTGAGGCTACTCTTGCCATATCATCAGGAAGAAATCTTGAACAGCACTGATTTACAACCAGAATTGTAAGAATTTATTCCAATTAGTGGTAAAGACATTTTATATCAAAGGTGTTGTGAAGTGTCTAAAACTAAGAATTCTCTTTGTTCTCAAAAGAAGTGAATAAAGTTGCCCCACTTGTGATTCTGCAAAAATCCTTATATGGATTTTAAAATAAAATATACAGCCATCCTTGGCATAATGTCTTTGAAAGCCATCTACTTCTGGGTTAGCCTTCTGCCTCTGATAAACTTATTTTTTTTCCTGAGACAAAGGCATTCTTAGGAATGGGTGCACTGGACCCCTAAGGAATTTTGCAAGCAAATCATATACTGAATCAATTTTGAATATTGTCTTTGTAAAATAGGAGCATGATTCAGTCAGGGACTCTCCACTTAACAAAAATGATAATACTGTAACTTTCAGTTAATTTATATGGCAGTTAAATGAATAGGAATTTCACAAATATGCTTTCCCATTGCCAAAAAATTATTCCCGCTTTCCATTTGTGGCTGCTACTGATCATTTGGTTCAATTAAAAAGCCTTGTACTATTAACCACAATCCTCATCCACCACCAAGTTCACTATGTCATACAGTTCCTAGGTTATCATCTAGCTTTCTTTGAAATGACATGTACCCAAAGACTTTAAAGTGTTGTAGAATTATTAATGCTATGCAATAACCCACATGCCATTCACTCTTCTCATCACTATCATTAACATTTTCCCCCATGATTCTTCCCTATCTTTCTCTTACTTTTAAGATGAGAGAAAAAAATAGGTTTTTATTTTTTTCAATTCTTCATTTTTAAAAAATTCATTATAAACTTTATTTTTAAAGAAGTTTTCGATTACAGAAAAGTTACATCAAAAGTATAGTGGGCTGGGGAAGCAGATGTGGCTCAAGCGATTGACCTGTTGCCTACCACATGGGAGGTTCCTGATTTGGTTTCTGGTGCCTCCTAAAGAAGACAGTGAGCTAGCATGATGGGTAGGCATGGCGAGCTGATGCAATAAGATGATGCAACAAGAGACACAAGAAGAAAAAAAAATGTAATGAGAGACACA
The DNA here is from genome assembly GCA_026826555.1 of Tolypeutes matacus. NCBI lineage: Eukaryota > Metazoa > Chordata > Mammalia > Cingulata > Chlamyphoridae > Tolypeutes > Tolypeutes matacus. The sequence continues at coordinate 52,395,956 of JAKSZT010053770.1, read as the reverse complement.
ACAGAGCCGGGAGCAGAGGTTCCTGGTGCCTTCTAAAGAAGACAGCAAGATGACGTGACAGGCAGGCGTGGCGAAGTGACACAAAAAGATGACGCAACAAGAGACACAGGGAGGAGAAACATAATGAGAGACACAAAAAAGCAGGGAGTGGAGGTGGCTGAAGTAATTAGACTTCCTCCCTCCCACATCAGCAGTCCCGGGTTTGTCTCCTGGTGCCTCCTAAAGAAACAAGGAAGATGAACAGACATAGCAAGTGCAAAACATTGAGGGGTTGGGAAGAAATAAATAAATAAAATAAATCTTAAAAAAAAAAAGTATAGCAGGCTGAATGAATATAGCTCAGTGATTGAGTGGCTGCTTCGCATGTACGAGATCCTGGGTTCAGTCCTTGGTACCTCCTAAATGTATATAGGATTCCCATATAACTCCTTCACCCTCATACACATTTTCCGCTGTTATTAACATCTCACATTAGTGTGGTACATTTGTTGCAACTGATGAACAAAATTGAAGCATTGCTACTAATCAAAGTCTATAGTTTATGGTTTACACTTTCTGCTGTACAGTTCTATAGGCTTTAACAAACATATGATGTCATGTATTAATCATTGCAGTATCATACAGAACAATTCCAATGCCCTAAAAATGCCCTGTGTTCTACCTATTCATCCCTCTTCCTCCCCTCTGAACCTCTGGTAACCACTGTCTTTATACCAATGTACAAGTTCTTTGGTTATCACATAATACCTACAATAACAATAAATTAGTCCATGGTTACCCTCCTCCCCCACTATGTTTGTTCATTACTCAGTCTTGAGTAATTTGGGATGTTATCCATCCTGACTGCTTCAATTGAGTGGGAGCTTAGATATTTTGGAGTAGATGGAAAGAACTGTTTTGCTTGTAGTGTAGATTCTCCCTGGTTTTGGGGAATGGGGCTTGTTCATCATCATCATTTTGTTAGTCGTCCTGGGCAAGTCTGAAGAACTGGAAAGTAGGTTTTGGCAACAACTCTGATAAGATTCAGGGCTCAACTAGCATACGAACAGTCCAAAGATTAAAGTCTCTGAGATATATTTAATGAGTATAGTGATAATTATAGGTTCAAATAAAAGGAGTAGAAGAATCATGATTACAGAGTTTATAAATGAGTCCATCTCTGTTATATAGGGGAAATAGATTATCATGTATTCCCAAATAAGGTCCACTGAAGGAGTGTTGGTTTCATACAGCTGTGTGCCTTGCCTATAGTGTCCAGATGTCCCAAGAGCCTTTATGAGCACTTTTGTTTGAGGTTTGGTTTACTGCAACAGTTAGTGAAATCTGCCTGAGACCTGCATAAGTGTAAACTCTGGAATGACTTCCTGTCTCACTTTGAATTCTGTTAGCCATAACAGAATTCCTTTTTATTTAATGCTTCATCCTTTTGGTCAAGGTCTATTTCCACATGCATCATTGGTTCGCTTTTGGTTGTAATTCCTCACTGCCAGGGAGGCTTATCCCCAGGAGTCATGTCCCACATCAGGGGGAAGGTAGTGAATTTATTTGCTGAGTTTGGCCTAGAGAGAGGCCATATCTGAGTAACAAAGAGTCTTTCAAGCCTCTTAGCTATTAATTTTAATTAGGCTAAGTTCCATTTTTACAGGAATAAGTTTTCTAGCTACAGGAATTATGACTGAGAACTTGGCATATTGGTCTGTATTCTTTTATTAGGCACTGCCTATATGACCCAGAGATTTTTTTTCCATTTTATTTGAGAAAGTATCAGGACTCCTCATGATGGGAGTTTAATATTTTGTTAACTATTGTGTGGGCCTCTATCTATTGAGAAAACATACCTATGACAGCATGAATACATTCACATCTCATAGAAGTATGCTTTAGGTTCATTTTCTCCCCATATCACCCCACTATCAACACCCAGTACTAGTGCTGTAACTTTGCTATAGACCCTGAAAGAACATTCTTATAATTGTATTTTTAACCACAATCCTCAGTCACCTGAGAGATCACTGATTACCCTGTCATCCTTTTATCCTCTAGCTTTCCTTCTGGCATTATGTATGGCCCAAACCTTACACTTTCAACCTCATTCGCACTCACACTTCAGTGCAACTGATTACACTCATATTGCTGCACCACTATAACTTCTGTCCATTACCAAACTGTTTCTATCAACCTTATTATAAAATCCCCCCAGAATAAGAGTTTATTGAGAGCTTAATTTGTTCAACACTGGAACAAACAAATCAGGATTATTTTGTTTACTATTTCTCCTATAATATTTTATATTAACTACAAATATTTATTTGTATAGAAATAGAATTTTGTTTGAGATATACGTCCTCAAAACAAACAAAACTGACATATAGTCAGTAAGTGAAGACAAGTAAAATTATTGAACATATATTTTATGCCTGATGTACTAAGTGTTGTAATTGGAGTTAATTTTGTTTGAAAACAAAATAGTAAAATTTTGAGTTTGAATTATTGCAATTGTGGTCTAGTTGAGAGGCTTCTGTAAAAACAAAAATATTGCTACTCTTCATATAATTATAATCGCTAACTATAAGTCACAATTTTAGGTCAGATCAAGTATCTGTATATGCTCATGAAGTAAATATTTGCTAAATATTTGGCATGTTTTCATGTGTGGTCAATTCATCATAGCCTTTTGAGCCTAGTCCTCCTCTAGCCATGTCTTTTGCCCAATAATGTCTGAACTTGAATGGAAAAGGATCAGTAATTTGTTTTTGTATGCTAGAACCTGAGCAATAATAATAAGCAAATCCTCAAACTAAACCTCATATACTTCCAAATATAAATAATTATGGCCTCATGAGAGATTAAAATTCTTTCCTCTTGCTTCAAAAGTCTGTTATCAATTTTTATAAATATGTGTTTTCATTAGCTATAAGTAGAGGCTTTCCTTGACTGATTTTTTTCTTTAATGAGAAAGTATATTTCATAGAAAAATGAGGAGCCAATCTCAATATTCTTCCTAAATCAATTGACTTATGTCTCCATAGAAAGCAACCCTTCCCATAAAAAAAAAAAAAAAAAACTTAGGAAATGGAACTCTTTATGCTACCTGGTACTTGCTAATAAGACAAAAAAAAGGTTTTTGACAGGTACTCTCTAGTGAGAATGACTAGAGTTTTAAAATAAAGCTCCTTTCCTTGTGCTATTTATTTAAATGATGAGTCTAATGGGAAAAAGTCTTTACTAAGTACATTTAAATTCCTATAAGTTTGAAGTTCAGATTGGTCTCACTGATTGTGGCTTGATTTCAGCAAAAATTTGTCAGGTTGCTGTGCTCCTATTTGACTCCTAATTATTCTTCTCACCCCAGAACACCTTTTGGCTGAAATCATTTGGAGTGGAATCTTGATTTCTGCAACTTTGGCAGTGGTAGAAGAGAGGGTTCTACATCTACTGTATAGAAGGGAGAATTATCATTATGTACATCTCTGTGTGTATCCTTTAACCTATAACTTGTAAAAACCTGCTGAGTTCATGAGGCAGAACTTTATCAGATTTTAATAGCACTAGCAGGGAGTTCTTGAATCACAACAAAAGGAAATTCTATTGGGAGAAAAATAAGGAAAAATCAAGCAGCAAATTTAAACCCCAAACAAATCTATTCCTGTGGGAACCTCTCACCCTATGAGACTTTTAATAGGCCATGGAATATTAATCTGACATATCACCTCTGCATTGTATGCCCCAAAGAGAAGCCTCTCTTGCAAAGAATAAGGTAGGAGTCTCTTTTAAAAATTGTTTCTAGATGTTTAATTTTTATGTGAGAAAATATATTTCATTTTAAGTTTGGAACCAAAGTGTTCATTAATCTAATTTATCGGGATTTGTGTATGCTCATTAACTAAGTGGTCATACTTGAAATATATTTCTCAAATAACTTTAGGAACTACTGAAATGATACTTTCCTAAATAGAAAAAGAGAATTAGTTTCACCTTGGTATGTGTATTTAGTCAACCAAAGGAGTGCTGATGTAAAGTGCCAGAAATCTGTTGGTTTTTATAAAGGATATTTATTTGGGGTAAAAACTTACAGTTACAAGGCCTTGAAGAATCCACTTCAAGGCTGTTTTCTCACCAAAGTTAGTTGCCACGTGTTGAAGCAAAATGGCAGGTGATCTATGCCTGGCCTCTCCTTCCATCCCCTCTAAAGGCTCCGTGGGGCCCAGCTTCTTCTGATCTCAGCATAGTCTGGCATAGGACTCATCTCTCAGGCCTTCTTATATCAGTCTGGCATAAGATTATTTTTTTCCAGGCCTTATCAGCTGCTCAGATGCTCTGTTCTCTTCAGCTGCAAAACTATCAGGCGAATGACTCATCTCTCCCAGGGGCACCAGGATCAAACCTGACAAAGTCCTCTCTCTCTTCTTCTGTGTGTCTTGACTGAGTCTCCATTTATATCAGCCCACCAAGGGGACAGGGACTCATACTGGCGTGGTAAAACCAAAGCCCTAATCTTAACAGGTAATTTAGTCAAAGACATGTCAGCGGAATCTAATGCATTCAAAGAGTATCACACCCAGAGGAAAAGACCAGTTTACAAACATAATCTCTCTTTTGGGGATTCATAAATAATCTCAAACTACCACACTATGGAATTCAACCTAGGCACTTCTAGGTGTGATGCTAGTAGAAACATAAACTTTATAAGCAATGAACAGCTGTCAGAAACTTAAAAGTTTACAGACACAAATCTCTGCTTCATCTACGAGTTGACTCACTAGCTTTAAGCTCATTTCCTCAGCATTACTTTTCTGTCCATCTTTGTTTTCTGAAAATCACTTAGGGCTACATGTCTAAGGGAAACTAGACTATATGCTGTGGTACATAAAAAAGCCGCTACCTTCTGGGAAAGAGTCATATGGTTATTGCAGTCTCTGATCTCAGTGTTTCCAGGGAATAGTGGTGCCCTGGGAGGTATCATGGAGGGTGAGAAACTTTAGGAAAGGCTGGAGCCCTTTATTCAAAAACCCTTCATTTCCCTCCTTTTGAAAAGTGCCAAGTTGCCTCACAATCAGAGGGCATTCACTCCAATTCTCTCTAGGATATTGCATACTAATTATAACTAATTAACCACATATATAAATCAGACAAATAACACAGTAGATGAAGTGTCAAGAAAGGGCATTTCTTAATTTTCTAAAGTTCTGTGAACTTTAATTAAGACTGCTGAGGATCTATATAATTCTGAAAATTTACTCTTTTCATTTCATGACTTAAACTTTGTGTGATTGTTCATTTGCAGAACAGAAGTCCCTAAGGGCAACAGAGAATGGTTTGGCACCATCTAAAATGCTCATCTTTTGATAATCTACAATCAAGGCCTAAGTTTTTTGTCTAATGCATAAAATTTTAAAATATTGTTAACCAAATGGTAACAGTGCCAATATCCTTACAGATTGAAAAGTATTCTCCTAACTCTTACATTTCAGAAAAAAATTAAATATCCAGACTATGACTTTCTCCTAATATTACCTGAAATAACCCAAAAGTCATCAGGACAGACCTGCAAAGAGTTGAGTTCAGCTAATATTTATGAAGTACAAGAATTCCACTATAATATTGTTATTGTTGAGTGTAATTATTTTTCTCTCACTATGGGTTTTACTTAACTCTTTAAAGCCAGTTGTTTTAGTTTTCCAAAGGGCTGCAGATGCAAGGTACAAGAAATAGTTGGCTTTTTAAAAGGGGGTTTTATTTAGGGTAAAAGCCTACAGTTTTGAGGCTGTGAAATTTCCAAATCAAGGTACTGTCAGAGATGCTTTCTCGCCCAAATCAGCTACTGGTGATTCTGAGGTCCTGCCACATGGTGAAGATGGTTGCCAATCTCTGCTGAGGTCCCTGACTTCTCCTCCAGATTCTACCACCTCCTGGAGCTAAATTGTGGGCAACCAGGCATAGGGCTTGTCTCTTACTGGGTCTCTTTGCTCAGTTTTGTCTGCTCCACTTTTTTTCTGAGTTCAGCTGTGGACTATCAGTCTCTTCAGGTTTGAGTTACTCTGTGAGCCCAGCCTCTCGGGGCCCTTCTTTCCATACCTCTGTGCTCAGCTGGTTCCAGACTCCAGTACCTCTCTCAGCCCCCAGGGCTTCTCTGTTTTCCTGCTGAATTCTCTCTCACATGGCAGGAGCAATATATCAGCTTCTTTTTCTCTGTGCATCTTTCCATCTTTTCTCTGTGTACCTTTGTGTCTCCATTTGTATCAGACACAGCAAGAGCCAAGCTTACATAGTCCAATCAAAAGCCTTAAAGAGATAATACCAAGCAATCTAATCAAAGGACCCTCAACTGAATTTAATGCAATCAAAGGATACCACACCCTCAGGAATAGATTAGTTTAAGAACATAATCTTTTGGGGATGCATAAAAGAACTTCAAACTTCCACACCAAGAAATATGCTATTTAGTGTATTGTAATTCGACTTCTTTAAATGTAACAATGCCCCAGGAACCCAAAAGATTTTCCATGGAAGTTCATCTTACTATCTCCAAGAGATATCATGGTGGACTGAATGAATCGGGCTCCTTGTTTAAATCTAGCACACATCACTTTGCATTTGAAAACATAAACCTCTCAAAACCCCTGAGCCAAACTGTCTGATTTGGTGCCAACACTTATTTCTAAGTTCTTCAGAAAGGCAAAAGTAATTTGGCCCTTTCACAGACAGAATTATAGGAAATGACAAACTGGAAAATTTGTAAGAACAAGTACAGTAAATAAATATTGTCTCATTAAAATTCAATCCATGGCTCTAAACCAGATGGGTTAATAGAAATTTATACATATATCATGAAAGAAAATAGTATATTTGCATTAAGAAAGAAAAAAAAAGAGTTTGGACAACTTTGTAAAAAGCAAAAATATCCAGATGATAACCATAACAATTTACCTTAAAGAAACACAAGCCCCATTTCTTTTAATATAGGTTTAAACTTTTGAATTGAATATAATTTTATCAGACTGAAAAAGTATTTACCTTACAGAAAATAGGACATAAAAATGTAAAAAGCTTTTTCGTTACCAAATTTCAATGACCTCAATTAAATGACTTTAAGAAATAAGAGTAAAAAGAAACAGAAGGGGTAGTGAGCACTGTGCTTTATTAAAAGGTATAAATTTTAATGTAACCTAAGCAGCATGAAAGAGAGATGCTTTAGATACAGTAGACTTATTAATAACTACCTTATACTCAATGATGACATGCACATTTTAAAGAAAAATTTGAGAAGATATGGACAAATTTTGGAAAGGGAGATAAGGAAAACTGAGAAATGGGATTTTTCCCTCATATTTTCTGTAAGAAACCTTGCCTAATATGGGAAAAAATTATGGAAAATTGGTAGGCAATTGTAACAAATTCTTATTGTTATTTTTAAGTTTTAAAAATTTTTTCATGAAACAAGATATACTCTAAGCCTCTTTTTATTATTTTAATAAGGTGACATTAATAGTCTCACTTTAATTAAGGGCATGGTGGATAAATAAAGTAAATATTATAAGATGCACCTATAATAGGCCTTTAATGTATTTAGGTATTAAATCGCAGAATGAACCAATAGTGCAATAATTTGTATATAATTTTAACCACTAAATGGAATAATTAATTTTTGTCTCTTCAAGTATACATTTTGTCTATATACAAAAATATCATTTATTTCTCCTCCCCCCCACCCCAATAAATCACAACATGTCACAGAATTAATAAAAATAATTTTATGGTAACAGTGTATGTACTTAAATGATTATTTGTTAAATACTCTGTGCTAAGCACTGATCTGGGCACTGGAAATGTAACAATAAATGAGACATAGTCCCTGCCCTCATGAAGCTCATAGTCAATTCTCCACTACTAATTTCTACCTGTCCTTTACATTAAGAAAGCATTTTAGCCATTTTATTTCTAAACTGAGACCACCAAAAAATAAATTGTACCTTAGGAATACATAATTTTAATGGTAAGATGATGCTATTTGCAAACTGCTTTACTCTATGTAAAAAAATGTAGTAATTTTCCCCATTCACAACTAAGAAAATTATTTCTCTTTTTAGAAACTAGAATTATTTGCATAATTTGTTTCATTTATTTTATTTTGCCATAAAAACAAATGATTTTACATTCAAGAAGCATGAGACACAAAGACAATTCAAATATAAACTGAATAGGATGGAGAAAATGTTCCCAAAAGCTCAAGTGTAAATTATATAAAGGATATGGTCAATTTTATGTTTTGGGTTCCCATCTTCTAATAAAAGATCTATAGGAATATCTCACTCTTTCAAAACTGCAGGAGGTCTTGCAATTGACTGAAAAGAAAAAAAAAAAACACCGGCAATCAACCTACCTATTAATAACAGCCGTCAGTCTCCACATTTTAGGGGAAAATGGCAATGAAGGTATAACACATACATATTAAGGGAACTATTTTTGGTTTGCAAACCTGTAATTTTTTTGTAACAAAGTATGCATCTGTTCTCTTATTTCCACTGAGAGAAAAACATGATCACCTTCTGAAACCATTTCAGTGTATTTTTTTAAACAAATATATTTTACCCATAATAATTCATTTGAATAGGCATAAAAAGAAAATGAAAAGAAACAGATGGGAATTTAAACTTTTCCTCTTTTCTACATTAACAAAAGAATTATTCACTTGTGTAAACCTAGGTCTACTATTGGCCTGTGAATTCATTATCATGTTCAGATTTAGGTGTTACCTTTAAGAAAAAAAGCCCTCAAGCTGGCCTTTCACATGGAAAAAAAAAAAAAAAAAAAAGATAGTCTTCTTTTCTTTTATTGAATGTTTAGGCCCTCATTTTTCAGCCTCTGCTTCCTTCTGTTTATACTACTGTGACATTGCCTGATGCTTCCACTCCTTCCCACCTATTCCTACCTCCCATCTTAATACACTCCATGCATCAAAACTTGCCTGTACTGTGTTTCATTTGCTCTGACTCTTTAAAATGGCTGATGTACTAATATCTTATATATTTAGAGATTGCCCTACAGAGCTTTAGAAAAGGTTAGGCATTCTGTTCATCGTCTGGGACCAGCAAAAAATGTCTCACCATCCGTGAAATTATTGCATCATTAGTAGGGTGCAGATAATGTTTTAATTTTCAAATGGCACACAAATCCCTAGAAATGAAACTGAGCTATCTGAGGCTAATTCTCGAGGTCCATATGACTTACTCTGTCCCACATTATTGGTTGTGGACAATCAGAAAGAAACAGAGAGGGGGCACGAAGGGAAAAAAGTAGTCAGAATGAATTCTGATTTGTGCCTCCAACAATTGTAGTAATGACTTTTTTCCTCCTAGCTTCCAGTTAATCTTGAGCTGTTTTTGTTGTTGTTGTTGTTGTTATTGTTGTTGTTTGTCACTCTATTCAGAGTGTCTTTACACATACAGAAGGCCCTACCTGCTGAAAATGTTTTCAGGAAAAAATAACCTAATTGTCCAGATGTTTCCCTGCCCTCCATCCCCCACCTCATTCCCATGACACAAAACCTTTCAATTAAACATATATACTCAGGTACATAAAAATTGAAAAGTACGAAATTTGCATTTCAATAAAATATCTTAAACTGGTCCTACTACATAGTCAATGAAAATATTTGAATCATCCAGTAAGTTACAATGGGAAGTATCCCATGAGAGGAGACGATAATAAAATTGAGAATAATTAAGAGTGATTGAATTACTGAGCAATGAAAGCAGAAAAAAGGACCATCTGAGAAAAATACAAAAGAGTTGCAGTATAAATAAGCCCTTTTGAGAGGTGGCTTTGGGACCCAGAAGCACAATGCTTAGCTAAGAATGTAAAACCTCATAACTTTTGACAAGGAAAAGAATTTTTTAGATTCAAGTCAGTTGTGAAAAATGTCACCAAAATAATCTACATGTCTTTGAAAATTACTTTGATCTCACTGGTACTCACTAGTACACTGTCACAGAAAAAGTTCACAGCAGTAAAAGATAATATACAAACAACACCAAAATTATGTTTTCTCAGATTGTTGATATTTGTTGCCTTATTCCACATCATTGAATAGGTTTCCTTGGAGCAAAATGTTGCTGTGGGACTCTAAATTTAAACCACTCATTTCATGTGATTAATTGGTAGAAAGAAGACATAAAAATTGCATACATATATAAAAAACTAAACTTCCGGTTAATATAAAAGGAAAAACACCTATCCTTACATTTCACAAATCATTTCCATTAATTTCAATATAAACACTGCATCCAAGAAGATGTGGGAGAATATACAAGGCAAGAAACATGTGGATAGGGGCAACCATAAACTACAGATTCTCAGTGGTTTCCTGAATAATTTCTTGTGTACCTTGTGGTGTACTGCAATGTAATCACAACTACTTACCAAGAAAATCTGATTTGGAGAAACTTTCTCACACTAAGAAAACATTGAAAATATTTAGACAAAAATTGAGAATATGATGAATGCTAAACCATTTGCGTTCACAGATATTTGCACTACTTGATTATTTGTCAAAGTTTTGCAATTTTTTATAGTGTGCACTAAGAAGAAATCAATGCAAGCATATAAAGGAATGATACTTTACAATATTTTACATTTGTTTTTTAGATATGGTAAATGTTGTAGAATGTTCTTGTATTTTAGTGTGAAGGAAAAATATTTTTTAACAAAGAAAAATCATAGCTGGACAGAATTTAAAAGTGTCTTTTTCCTAACAGAAATTTGGATAACATATGAAGTCAATGCATGGTGGGTGAAAATATAGAAGAAAATATTAAGTGAATAAGTAAAAAGGCAGGGTCAAAGGTCAGTGAGAATGAGTGAAAGATAAAAGAATGAAAAATTATAAACAGCATGCCTATGTAGAGCTCACCAAATGTAAGCAGTGTTACAAGCTTATTTGTGGACTTATGTATGTGCATGTGCATGTGCGTGAATATATAGAGAGTCCTAATAGCAATACTATTATCCTGATTTTGCAGCTAAGATAATTGAGGTATAGAGATATTCACTAACTACTTGCTTATGGGTGTAGACCTCAGTTTAATCCCAGGAAGCTGGTTCCTGAGTATGTGTTCTTAAGTGTTCTAATACATTGTGCCTCAAGAAATGCTATTAAAGAAGATTTATAAAAGAGAATTTTGCAAACCAAGGACATAGAAAAATACGAAAAGATCAAATATTGCTTTGGGATTGGTTATTAAGACAAGAAAAATAGTTAATAACCATCCCCATAAAGCAATGCTAAAAGTTCCATCAGTATCAAAGAAAGGGCAGGCAATTTTGTCCTTTCTCTTTGAAATCCAATTTATGATGGCCAATGCTGTAATTATCCAGCAATAGCTGAGATCTATAAATATTTAATACAAATGAAGCCATAAGTATAACTTAGATTAAATGCTAATTAAAATTATAAAGATTGGTAGTTGCCTGCCCCCCTCAAACTTACAGATGGTGTTTGATATACATGACTATATTTAACAATGACATGATTTAAATAACAATTTTTCATTTATAACAAGCAACATTAATAAAGACTGTGACATTTTCATAGTTTTTTTATTATTATCCACTTTACAACCAAGCTTCTTGCATCTAGTTTAATAATACTAAAGCATTTTTTCATTAAGACTTTGAGAAAACTTAGGAAATATATAAACCACACAGAACTTTGAAGAAGCCAGACTTATTCTGCTGCAAGCAACCTCCACAAAGAAGGCCTTAATCATCTTCTTGGTACTCTAAGAATAATATCCCCAGAGATAGTAAATCATCTCACAAAGAAATCTCAAATAGAAGATGCATGAACTCATTTAATCTGTTAAATTAAATATTCAAGAGCATTTATTAACTGACATCAACAACACAACCATCTATGTTCAGCATATTTAGGCAGATATTAGTGAAAAGAAATTGATTTGGTTACCAGTCATACCTTGTTCAATTAGATGTTAAGAATTTTTATTTTGTTTTATGCTATTTTATTTTAATTCTTATTTCAATTTATGCAGTACCTTTTATAGGTTCCTAAAGTTTTAAAACTAATTTGATCTCCACCTGAGCTTATTGAACCATAAAGTTACAAAATTAGGTCACTAAAATTCAGCTTGTGTGTAAGTTCGACCTAATCTCTACCAAGTTGATTGTGTACAACTTGAATTTCAATATGTAAAGTTTTTACATATAATGCAATGCTGCTTTTAAAAATAAAAACTTAGAGAGATTTTCTTTTGTAAAATTAGTGGAAAAAAATGTTTGGGCTTGGTTTTGTGAGACTTCTACTTTGTATAACTAAAATAGTACAAATTCTCATTAAAAAAAACAAGAGGTTTTACATTTGAATGCCCTCCTACAATGCCTGTGTTGTGTCCAAGAAAATAGTGCCTCCAAATGTTAGAATTAAAAGAATCTTAGGTATCCTCTCATGTGATGACTTCATTGTACAAATGAAGAAACTTAAGGCTAGAGAGGTTAAGTGTTGCAACAAATATTTCAAAACCATTTAGTGTTAGTGCTGTAAGTAAATGCCATATCCACTGAATCCCATTCCATTGCTCTTTATGCCATTCAAGTTTCCTATATTATAGTCCCTGGAACACTAGGATTATGATAGATGTTAGCAATCCTGAAAAGAAATTGAAAATCCATGATGAATCAGTCATGTTCCCAGTAGGAAGGTTATTTCAACTAGAGCTTAAGTATTACTAGGGTATGGACAGATTATAAAATATCCAGAAGAGATGGAACAAGGCTATGAACTGTTATGGACTCTAGTTAAAAGGATAAGAAGAGGTGAACATAACCTTATCCTGGAAGGAGAATGTCATGTATCGAAGACCATTTTGAGAAGATCACTGACCTTCTGTCAAGGAATACAAACAACAAGAGGTGACCAATTAGAGTTAGAACAGGGGGAATGAATACTTCAACCTGTTAATTCTCAACCATGAGCCAAATCCACATGGAAATCAGAAGGTAAGGAAATCTGTGGTTGCAACCCATATAGGTCAGGTGCCCAGGGCAGAAATTAGGGTAAGGAAGGGTGGATGGAAGATCTAGGTAGTATAAACAGAAGATAAATAGCAATATAGTGATACAATTTTGGAAACACTCATTTATAAAATAAATAAAGAGGTTTTCCCATAGGACATAACAGAATATTTAGTGAAATTCTATAAAACTGGCATAGAGCAATTAGTGTATTCAAAATAAATTTAGATCTAGAAATATCTTTCAAGAGATATGTATTTATATCTTGCAAACATAAAATCATAGTTCAGGAAATACATCCCACTTCTACCAGAAACTTTGAGATCTTAGTAAAATTCTTTATAAATCACATTATAGAAATATTTTCTAGAAGGTTTCTGACATCCTGGAGGCATTGTAAAGGCAATCTATTTCTAAAATTCTTGACCAGAAGAACCACAGTAACATGACTGTGAAGACCTATTCTTGGTTCTAAAAAAACAAAAATTCTCTATTAAATCTAAAGGCAATTTCAAAGGTCAATTCATTCTTTTTCAGTTCTCTGAAAACCACTTATTGAACCCTCCCAAAAAAGTCCTGCAATTATGTAGTCAACCTAATACTAAATCTTTAATTTACATAGCTGTATTTTAAAGATTTAAATCTTTGGTATATTTTGAATTTATTATAGCAACATTATGGGAAACAAGAATCTAATTCAAATATACTTTCTTTTTTTTTAACAAATCAGTTTTATGTGGGAAAGTGTGGGAGGGCTAGGGAGCAGGGCATATAGGAATACCCTATATTTTTTACGAAACATTTATGTATCTTTAAAATATATAAATAAATAAATATAAATATAAATATAAATATAAATATAAATATAAATATAAATATAAATATAAATATAAATATAAATATAAATATAAATATAAATATAAAAGAAAACTAATTCCCTGTGATCACAGTGAAAACCAACAGCCCTGGCAGCCAATGGAGGGGAATAATTGATGGAGTTTCAATTAAAGGCCATGACTACTGACAGAAAAGAAGGTCACCTTGGAATGTAATAAACCAGCTCTCCAGTCTCATGCTAATAGGAGCTGGGTGGGGAAACATCCTGAGCTTGCCTGTGAATTGCAGAAATGTGAAAGAGTTGAGTTATTGACCTTTAAGACTTGTTGATTTCAGTAAAATGTAACTGTCAAGTATCTATTGCCCTTGCACATGCTCACACATATTTCTTTGTTCTAAAGCCAAATAAAAGCCACACTTTATGAGGTGGCTGGGCTCTTCTCTCCATATCGGATGGAGGGTCCCCTGATCCCAGTTTTTCTTCTCTTTGTCTTATTCTTTCTTTCTCATCCACGGCACCGTTTTCATAAACCCAGTTCTTGAATGCCAACATATGGCGCCCAACGTGGGGCACTGAAAATGAAATTTTTCTTTCACTCAGTGAGTGGACCAAGGAGCTCCTGAGAGCGGTTTAAGAGAAAAAGAAAACAGAAAAGGTAAGCTTCAACCTTGGAATCATCAGGGTAATGGGTAATCAGCAGTCGAACTTTGAAGAGTACTCTAGAGTGTTAAAAACTTTATTAAAATGCACCGGTGTAACTATTAAATCCTTGGCTTTTGAGGAACTTTTTTCTCTTGTACAGAAATATTGTTATTGGTTTCAGCCACAAGGGCGGGATATTTTAAACCTGAAACATTGGAAGTTAGTGAAGAAAGCTTTAAAAAGGGTTTATCAAAAGGGAAAAATAATTCCCCTTCATGTATAGTCTTTGTGTAGTCTTATTTCTGTTGCTCTTCAACTCCAGCTGTGGATGTTAACCCTTCAGTTCCAGCAGCAACTTTATAAACCTCCTACTGCTTACATAATGATAAGGCTGTGGGATGATAGAAGCTAATAAAATTAAACCACTGGAAAAGTAAGAAAACTTAGCAATACAGTTTCCAGAAAAATTCTCAAAAGCAGTGAAATCAAAGATATATGTTTATATTGATGTGTTGTAACTTGTATTGTGTTTGTTTGTTCAGTGTCAGTGTATATTTTGATACCTCCAGATGGTAATATTAAACTGATGAATAAAAATTATTAAAAGAGCTCTATTCAAATGGCCAACATTAAATAAGTGCTTATATTAATAAATATGGGTATTAATTTAAAATAATAAAAATAGATATAAACAAACTAAATCATTATTCTAACAAGTTTGTTTAATGTTGATGGTAATTGCATGTTGTCAGACGTTTGTTTAATAACAGTTTCTAAAATCATTGTGGTAACTTAAGTAGAGAAGGTATATAGAATGTGCTTGTATTATTAAAGAAAAAGTAATTTTATCATAAGATAAAATGACTAAGTTATTAAAACAGAGTTAGAGTTTTGTTTTTTCTCAGGGTTTCTCAAGTCATTGGTCTGTTTCGGTGGAAGTTTGAACAGAGTTTTTCTCCTGGGTGATCAGTGTGCAAGAGGGAAAGTGTTTTATCAAAGTAGCTTCTTATGCTTTGGCTTTGATGTTTCCTTGGAGAGACAGGTTTTGTTGCTTTTGGGGGAACATGATGTTTAAACCTGCTTTCTCAAAAAAGCTTTTTGCTTCAAACTGTTACAAATGGTTTGGTCTGTTGCCTGGAAGGGGGTGGAATACTGAAAGCGGTTAAGTTTATGTGATATAAATTGAATGAAGTATTTAAAACTGTTGTACAATTAAAAGAAATTTTCTAATTTTATGACAATTAAAGTTGTATGAATAAAAAGTTTATATAAATACTTTAAAAGTGTATATTTTGCTAAAAATTTAATAATGTTTCAGTGTAATATTAAACAAAAGTATACTGTTATTAATCATAATTTTAATTATTTTAAAATATAATAATATGTTATAAAACTACCTCTCTGCCTAGAAATCAAAAGGCAGATGCTTTAACTTAAGTTTGTCTGATTTACTCCACCTCTGCTATATATAATAATAATAATAAATGGAAACTAAAATAGTAAGCACATCAAGGATGTTTTGTAACAAATTCTAAAAGATAAAGTATATTTCAAAAGGTGTTGTATTCCTCCCTGGAGGAGCTGGCCACTCTACCAGGGACTGATGCATAAACCTTAAAATATTCTGCCCAAGGAGTGTTGTGTTTCTTCCTGGGGAGGCTGGCCCCTTCCTCAGGAATTAGCAAAATACTCACAAATTGGCATATTATTATTATTGACTTAAAAGATTGTTTTTTTACTATTCCTCTTAATCCAAATGATAGAGAAAAATTTGCATTTACTATTCCTTCTATTAATCATTCAGCTCCTACTGAACGATATCAGTAGAAAGTTTTACCTCAGAGAATGATGACCAGTCCTACATTATGTCAATCCTTTCTTCACATTCCATTACAAATTTTACAAAAACAGTTTCCTAAGGCTATAATTATTCATTATATGGATGATATTCTTTTTGTCACCGAGCAATCTTCTGAGCTGAAACCACTATTTCAGCTAGCTAAAGAAAATTTTCCTCAACATGGGTTGCAAATAGCAGAAGAAAAAATTCAAAAACAGGTTCATTTTCAATATTTAGGTCATACTATTAATAGAAATATTATAACTCCACAAAAGGTCCAGTTTCGAACTGATAATGGACCTGCCTGTCTTAGTCAATCTTTCAAAAAATTTTGTGGTGACTGGAATATTAAACATGTTACAGGAATTCCATATAACTCTCAAGAACAATCAATAGTAGAAAAAAGTAATCACTTATTAAAATTAATGTTGCAAAAACAAAAAGGGGGTGATGAAGGAGAATCTGCTAAAGACAAACTATCTAAAGCATTGCTTACCTTAAATTTTCTTAAGAGACAACAAATTTCTAATACCACAGCAGCAGAAAGACATTGGGAGGTTAAAAAAAGGAATGAAAATGAAAAATGTGGACAACCAATATATTGGAAAAATGAAACAACCAATAAATGGGAAAAAGGAGAGGTAAAATTTTGGGGCCGAGGTTTTGCTCTTATCATTACAGAAACAGGAGAACAGCAGTGGATCCCCTCTAGAGGAATCAAGCCTAGAGTTGAAGATGCTGCCAAGACTTAAATGATGGACATAGTGGTTTTACATTGGATTAATTATAGGTAAAGTACTAGGTCAAGGTAAGATACCACATCATAATTACACTTATTGGGTATACATAACTAACCCACCTCTTCTAGAGCTGTTAATTTGGAACGATGAGTCTTACCCAATTTATCTTAATCAATCTCACCATTTTCCAGGACCTGTAAATATATGACTACCCTTAAAGCCAAAATAAGAAGGAAACTTATAGAAAATTTAACTTTACCTTTTATAGACTGCCCTATTTTTACTGGATATGGTTCTGTATGCATGCAACCTAAAAATTGCAGTATAGTTTTAACAGAGAAAGATCAAACTCAAATTTATGTTCTCATTTTCCCTTCCTTGCCATATAAACCAGAAAATATGGTAAATCTTACATGTCACTCTCACAACAGACTACTTAATGACAAATGGCATATTTGTCATGGGCTTACAGAGGTTGTGTTGTTTAATGATTCCTATGGAATTGTAAAGGATCGGGCCCTTACAGGGATACCAAAACCTATTAAAAACACAACCATATCTAAGTTCATTAATAATTCAACCATAATTACTAATGACTGTAATCCTTATTTCTGGAATTTTGGTAATACAGCATTTACTAACAGCTCAATAAATTGGAAAAATGAAGATACATACCACAACCATGGGACACTAAACTTAACAAAACTCAAAGTTATTTGTGGAAATTATTTTTGGGAACTGGTCCAATTTTTAAATGGCAAGGCAGCAAAACTAATATTACTATTTTAAAAAGAAAATCAACTCAAATTTTTACAGTATGTGTACGAGATCCTATAGTTTTATCATTGGAAAAGTAACTTTTGGTGAAAGGAACATTAGTTGCTCCAATTGCTCTTTATTTACATGTCTGAAGAATTCATATTTGCAGGAAAATCAAACTCTTTATAGCAAGAAGAAGAAAAGGACTATGGTTACCGGTTCGGATGACCAGACATTGGAAGCAGTTTCCAGAATCCCAGTTGCTGTGGCATTTCCTCGACCATTATTTTAAAATAACTAAAAAACTGATTGGACTTTTAATAGCAAGAATTTTGGGACTGATTGGCATCATTACCGCTGCAGCTGTCACTGGCACAGCCCTGCATCAAGGAGTCCAGAATCAACAATATGTTAAGGACTGGCATAAAATTGCAAATGAGATGTGGCATAGCCAGTCTCACATTGATATGGAACTGAATAATCGTATGAATGATCTTGAAACAACTATTATACATTTGGGTAATCAAATTTATAATTTAAACTTGTTAAGAGCTCTTGAATGTGATTGGAATGAAAGTTCTATTTGTATTACTCTTTTGGCTTATCATAATAGTGAACATGATTAGGAGGAAGTGAAAAATCATTTGATTGGATATAAGCATAATGTTTCTATAAATCTTTTAGAATTGCAAAAGAAGGCATTGAGCATGTATCAAATGAATTGAAAGAAACCACTGGTGCAGCCATTTCATTGGTGGAAACAAAAAACAGTTCAAATATCATTTTGGATTGGATTTGGAATTATTGTTACATGCATTTTAATTGTTTGTATTGTCAAGGGCAGAGTAATAACATATATTCATAGAAAATATGAAGCATTAAATCAGATAAATGCATTTATGTTAAAAAACTTGGCCATGAAAAACTAATTTTGCATTATATAGTAGAAAGATTCTACTAATAACCCCTTGATTTTAATACTAATTATCTGCACAAAAAATACTCACTTAAGGAACCAGAAAAAATATAAATATTAATGAAATTGCCTTCCATGTAAGAGCTCAAAAGCTTGACTGGTAGGCAATGACGGGTAAGAATCTCAGAGGAGGACAGCCTAAGACAGGCACAGTCACAAGAGCCTATGGAAGAAGACAAGTGTGACAGGAAGTCACCTTGTATCAGCTTATATAATGGTTTCTATGAGCTTTAACTAATAAAAAAGGGGGAAATTATAGAGTTTCAATTAAAGGCCATGACTACTGACAGAAAAGAAGGTCACCTTGGAATGTAATAAACAAGCTCTCCAGTCTCATGCTAAGAGGAGCTGGGTGGGGAAACATCCTGAGCTTGCCTGTGAATTGCAGAAATGTAAAAGAGCTGAGTCATTGACCTTTAAGACTTGTTGATTTCAGTAAAATGTAACTGTCAAGTATCTATTGCCCTTGCACATGCTCACACGTATTTTGTTCTAAAGCCAAATAAAAGCCACACTTTATGAGGGGGCTGGGCTCTTCTCTCCATATCAGACAGAGAGTCCTCTGATCCCAGTTTTTCTTGTCTTTGTCTTATTCTTTCTTTCTCATCCACGGCATCATTTTTACAGACCCAATTTTTGAATGCCAACAATAATGTAAATGAAGCTTTTCCAAATACCCATTTGCCAATAATTGTAATTGTTTGAACTATCTACCAGTTCCATGGGATACCCCACCCTCAGAATTTGTCTATTTGATTTGACTCAGAGCAATCCCAGTAGGAACAGCATTTTGCCTAAGGATATTTGTTGAAAACAATCAGCAGAAATTGTTTAACACAACTTCCTGAGGTGGCAATAATAGTTGAGATATATAGGAAAGTAAGCAAAAAGCTTTAAAAAATGGGAGGAAAAAGATACCCATAAAAGCTTTAAAAAGTTCCAAAAATATTACTGGACATCTAAGGGCCGCATATAAGACAAAAGCTGTGTGCATGTCTAGGGTTATGTGCAAGATCAAGAAAGACCTGAAAATACCCTAATCTCTCACTTCTGATTTATCTGTGCTCTCCACAACTGAAGCCTAAGGCAGAATTGTAACCTGCCTGCTTAGCATTGACAGTACCACCACAGCACACATTCCAAGCCTCTCAGGAAAGAAGGAGAGACTTATTGAGTACAGGAATTTAAATATATCTCTGTACAATCATTAGCTGAATATTAAGCTAACTGAGCAGATACATCAGTGACCACACACAACAATGAATAAAGACGTTAGCTAATTCAGAAAAATCACTAGGAAAAAAAAAAAAGCAAAACAACACAACAAACCCTGGGGAAGGGGGCAGAATCTGATTTCCAAAGTTGTCACATTTTATTATTTAAAATTTTAATTTTAATAATTAATATTTTATAGCAATAATTAAATTGTTATTTAAAAGTTCTTAAAATATTGTTTTAATAATCTAAGAATTATTAGACATTTAAAGAATAAAGAAATATGGACTACACACATGAAATAAAGCAGGATATAGAAATTGTCTTTGATAATGTCCAGATGTTGGAGTTACTAGACAAAGAATATAAATCAGCTATTTTAAATACATTCAGTGAGACAAAGGAAACCATGTCTAAAGAACAAAAGAAAGTGTGAGAATGAAGTCTCACCGAATAGAATAAAGAGAAATTATATAAGAAAAAATAGAAATTCTGGAGTTGAAAAGTATGATAAACAAAATTAGCCTTCTAAGATGAGGGAGAAATTAAGACATTCACATAAACTTAAACCAAGATTATTACTTGTTAGCTGTCCTGTCCTATAAGAAATACCAGAGGGAGGCTTGCAGGCTGAAATGAAAAGACACTGATAGCAATTCATATCTGCATGAAAAAAATAAATAATAAAGGTAAATGCAATTTCAAACAAAAATATAAAAGATAGCATTAATGTATTTTTGTTTGTACATAATTTCTTCTTCTAAATAGCTATAAACCATATATGAAACTAGTCTCAAAATACAGAGTAACACTGGCAGAATGGAAGAAAGTAATACACACAAAAGTAATAGTTGAAGACTTCAATGCTCCAATTCCAATAATGAATAGATCATCTAAACAGAAGATCATCCAGAAAACAGAAGACTTGAACAACATTATAAACCAACTAGACCCAAAGGGCATTATAGAACACTTGATCCAACAACAGCAAAATACATATTCTTCTCAAGTGCATATGAGGCCATATGTTAGACCATAAAACAATTCTAAATACTTTTAGAAGAAGTGAATTAATAAAAAATAAGTTTTCCAATCATAATGGAATGAAATTAAAAATCAGTATCAGACAGAAATTTGAGAAATTCACCAATAGTTGGAATTTGAGCAACAAACTCTGAAATAACCAATGAGTCAAAGAAATCACAAGAATCACAGGTAAGAAAGAAAATACATTAGGATGAATGAAAATGATTACACAATAAGTCAAAATTGATAGGATGCACTATAGCAGTGCTTAGAGAGGAAATTATAACTGTAAAGTCCTATTTTAAAAGAAGATAGATCTCAAATCAATAACCTAAATTTTGACCTTAAGAAATTTGAAAAAGAAGAGAAAACTAAGTGAAAACAGCAGAAGTAAGGAAATAAAGATTAGAGCAAACATTAATGAGAAAATGAATGGAAGAAAAAGAGAAAATCAAAGAAACCAAAAGTTGATTATTTGAAAAGATGTACAAAATTGACAATCTTTCATTAGTCTTACTAATAAAAAGATACAGCAGACTTACATTACTAAAATCAAGAATGAAAGAGGGGGCACTACTACCACTATCTTAGTTTGCCACAGGGCTGCCAATGCAAAGCACCAGAAATGGGTTGGTTTTTATAATGGGAATTTTATTTAGGGTAAAAACTTACAGTTCTGATGTCATGAAATGTCCAAATCAAAGCATCATTAGAGATGTTTTCTTACCAAAGTCAGCTACTGGTGATCCTGGGGTCCCAACATGTGGCAAAAAAAGATGACCGCTAATCTCTGCCAAAGTTCCTGCCTTCCCCTCCAGAATCCACTGTCTCCCGGAGCTTAGCTATGGGCAACCAGTCATAGGAATTGTTTCTTTCTGGTCCTCCTCTCTCAGTCTCAGCTGCTCCGTTTTCTTTCCAAGTTCAGCTGTGGGCTATCAGGCATATGGCTCATCTTTTCGGCCTTGAGTTGCTCTGTAGGCCTATCCTCTTAGGCAATTCATGCTTAAGCTTTGGCTGCTAGCAATACTTGAATCCATGGCAGGACCAAAAATGGCAACGCTTTCTTTTTCTGTATGCATCTTTCTGCATCTCTATTTATATAATACCCAACAAGAGGGTAGGGACTCATCCTGAGTCATGCCTCACTGATGTAGTCCAATCAAAAGGGTCTCCTACCCACAGGAATGGATTAGTTGAAAACATAATCTTTCTATTTTTAGGATTCACCAAATTCAGTCACAACCAGCCTTACAGAAATAAAAATAATTACAAGAGAATACTATGAACAATTGTGTGCCAAAAAATTAGACAACTTAAATGAAATGGACAAATCCCTAGAAAGACACAACTACTAAAACTGACTCAAGAAAAAAAATCCTAATAGACATATAAGGAACAAATTGATTTAGTAATCAAAAAGAGCTTTCTACAAAAATAGGTTCCGATTGCTTCACTGGTGAATTTTGTTAAATGTTTCAGGGAGAATTAACACCAAAACTTCACAAACTCTTGCAAAAATTACAAGAGGAGGTAATACTTCCCAAGTAATTCCATGAAATCAGAATTACCCTGATAGTAAAACCCAACAAGGACATCACAAAAAGAGAAATTCTACAGATCAATGTCCCTTATAAATGTAGACTCAATAATTCTCAACAAAATATGACAAAATATTGAATCTAGCAATATGTTAAAGGGATTATACACAATGACCAAGTGAGATTTATCCCAGGAATGCAAGGTTGCTTCAATATACAAAAATCAGTCAATGTAATACAACTTAGTAATAGAATAAGGAACAAAATACCAATAGCCATCTTAATAGATGCATGTTTTAGTTTCCTAGGCTGCTCAAACTAACCATGCAATGGGTTGGCTTAAACAATGGGACTTCATTGGCTTATAGTTTTTAGGCTAGGAAAAAGTCCAAATCATGTCAACATCAAGGTTATGCTTTATCCCCAAAGATTGTGGTGTTCTGAGGTTGGCTGCCAGTACTTAGCTTTTCTGTCACATGGCAATGAACATGGCAGCCTCCCCTGACCTCTACCTTCTTTTCCAGGCTCTGTTGAGTTCAGCTTCTGGCTGCACCCACTTTGGCTTTCTTTCTCACTGATCTTGTTCCACTTATAAAGGACTCCAGTAATAGAGTTAAGACCCATCCTGACTGAATAGCACCACACCTAAACTGAAGTAACAGCATCAAAAGGTCCTACTTAAAATGGGTTCATACCCATAAGTTTAAGGACATGTTTTTCTGGTGTGTAGAGCTCAAAACAATCAAAATGCAAATAAAAATAAAAATAAAAAAGGCTTTCACAAAATCCAACCCGCTTTCATTAATAAAAGTATTCATCAAATTAGAAATTGAAGTGAAACTTCCTGTACCTAAAAATGACTATCTTTAAAAAAACTTTCAGGTAACATCATTACTAAGGGTAAAAGATAGAACTTCCCCATCTTAAATTATAAACAAGCCAACTGTCCATTCTCATCATTTTTATTCAATATTACACTGGAGGTTGTAGATGAAATAAAAGACATCCATATTGGAAAAACAGAAGTAAAAATATCTCTGCAGATGACAGGTTCTTGTATGTAGAAAATCCAAAAGAATGCACAATAAGAGATCTAATAAGAGAGTTCAGCAAGGCTGTAGGATACAAAATCAAATGTAAATATAAATTGTATTTCTACATATTGGCAATGAAAAACTGGAAAATGAAATTAAGGAAACAATTCCATTTACAGAATCAAAGCAATCCCTAGCAATATTTTTTTTTTCAGAAAGAGACAAACTAATAATAAAATTCAAAAGGAAATACAAGAGCCCAGAATACCCCCCAAAAAATCTATAAAAAGGAAAAAAATGTTAGAGGATTCATACTTCCCAACTGCAAAACTTATTACAAAGCTACAGTAATCAAGACAGTGTAGTACTGGTATAGGAATCCACAAATATGCAATGGAATAGAATTTGAAGTCTAGCAATAGACTCATACATGTATGGGCAATTAATTTTCAACAGAGGTACCAATGCAATTTAATGGGAGAAGAACAGTCTTCAACAAATGGTGTTGGGAAACTGGACATGTAAAAGAATAATGTTGGAGCCAATCTCATACCATAAATAATACTTAACTCAGAATGGAATAAAGACTTAAATATAGGAAACAAAATTATAAAACACTGAGAAGGAAATATTTCCATTAATCTTTCAGGTCAGTATTGGGCAAAGTTTTCTTAGATAAGCTACCAAAAGCACAAATGACAAAAGAAAATAAAGATAAATTTATTTCATAAAATTTATTTTTTATACTTGAAAGAACACTAACAAGTGAAAAGACTACCTGCATAATGACAGCAAATATTTGCAAATCATAAATGTGATTACAGACTAGTATCCAAAATATATAAATATCTCTTATATTGTAAATATGCAATAAAAATATATTGTAAATATACAATAAAAATATAAATAATTTTTAAAATGCTCAAAGAAGTTGAAAAGACATTTCTCCAAAGAAGACATATAAATGGCCAAAAAAACATTTGAAAAGATGCTCATCTTAATTAGTCTTTTGGAAAATGCAAATCAAAACCACCATGGGATACCAATTCTTACCCTTAGGATAGCTAAAATAAAAAAGACAATAAGAAGTATTGATAAAGATGAGCAATAATAAGAACCTTAACACATTGCTGTTGTAAAGTGAAAATGATACAGCCATTTTAGAAAATATTTTGGCACTTCCTCAAAAATTCACATACAGATACTTTATAACCCACAAAACCATCATCCATTCCCAAGGAATATACTGAAAAGAAGTGTTAACATCTCTCCATATAAAAACTTGTACATGAATATTCATAGCAGATTTATTTATGATACCAAAAAGATGGAACCAACCTAAATAATCATCAGCTGATAGACTGATAAATAGTAGTATATCCATACAGTGGAATAATTATTAAGCCACAAAAAGGAATGAAGTACTTATTCATGTTACAACATTGATGAAACTTGAAAATATGACAAGTAAATGAAGCCAAACACAAAGTCCAAACATTTTATGATTCCATTATATGAAATAGCCAGAGTTTATACATAAAGAAAGTAGGCTAGTGGTTTTCAGGGTGTGGGGAGTTGGAGGAATGTAGTCTGACCACTATTGAAGAGAAGGGTCCTTTTAGGGAGAAGGAAATATCTTTGAATTTCATAGTGTTAGTGGTTACACAACTTTGTACATATATTGAAAATTATTGAATTTTACCCTTTGAAGTGTATATATTATGTTATCTGAATTATCTAAATAATATCCAAAATCATATATGAATTATATTATTAAATGTGTTTATAACATGATAGAAATAAATAAGAGAGTGGTTAAGAGTGGGGCCTTTCTTATATTAAAATAAATACCTCAGGTACCACCAAATTGTCTTCCACAGGGGCAGCACCATTCTACATTCTCACTAACAGTGAAGGAGTATTCTTATTTCTCTACATGCTGTCCAGCACATGTACTTTTCTGTTTTTAAAAGAATGACCATTCTATAAGGTATGAAATGATATCTCATTGTAATTTTGATAGCATTTCCCTAATAGCTAGTGATGTTGACTATTCTTCATGTGCTTTTTGGCCATTTGTATTTCCATTTTGGAAAAATGTCTACTCAAGTCTTTTGCTTATTTTTAAATTGGGTTGCTTGTCTTTTAATCATTGAATTGATGATCTCTTTATAAAACATGGATATGAAACTTTTACCGGATATGTAGTTTCCAAATATTTTCTCCCATTGAGTAGGCTGAAGTTTTACTTCCTGACAAAGTCTTTTGAAGAACAAAAGTGTTTAATTTGAGTAGGTCCCTTATCTATTTTTCTTTCTTTGCTCATGCTTTGGGTGTAAGATTTAAGAAATCACTGCCTACCACAAAATCTTGAAGATGTTTCCCTACATTTATTCAGGAGTTTTTTGGTTGTACTTTTTAAAATGTTAGTCCCTGATCCTTGTTTTGTTTTTTTTTTCCAAGGAGGTACCAGAGATTAAATATGTGAAGCACTCCCTCAACAACTGAGCTACACCCTCTCCACCCATGATCCATTTGATATCCAGTTCTCCTAGCACCATTTGTTGAATAGACTGTTCTGGCCCAGCTAGGTGGGCTTGAAAATCATGTCAAAAAATCACTTGCCTATAAATGTGAGGATCTATTTCTGAACTTTCAATTCAATTCCATTGATCAGCATGTCTATATCAATGCAAGTACCATGCTGTTTTTACCACTGTACCTAAACAATATGCTTTAAAGCTGAATACAGAACAGCCATATGATCCAGCAATCCCATTACTAGGAATACATTCAGAATAACTGAAAGCAAGGAAGCAAATTGACATTTGCATGTTGATGTTTGTAGCAGCATTATTCAAAATTTCTAAAATATGGAAACAATCCAAATGTCCATCAAACAATGAAAGGATAAACAAAATGCAGTATATACATACAATGGAATACCATTCAGCTGTAAAAAGAAATGAAATTGGAATGCATATGACAACATGAATGAATCTTGAAGACATTATGTTGAGTGAAATAAGCCAGACAGAAAATAACAAATATTGTGTGGTTTCACTAATATGAATTAAATATGATGAGTAAACTCACAGAGATAAACTCTAGAGTACAGGTTACTCAGAGATACAATGTGGGTTGAGAATAGGAGCTGATGTTTAATGTATGTAGAATTTTAAATAAGGTTTATTGTGAAAGTGTGGAAATGTGAATAGAGTTGATGGTAACACAACATAGTGAGTATAACTAACACTGCTGATTTATACATGAGATTGTAGATGAACGGTATAGTCTAGGGATGTAAATGACAATTGAAAGTAAGCTAGAGGATAATCTAGGTACTGTATGACATAATGATTTTGGTGGTGGATGAAGATTGTGGTTAGTACTATAAATAAAAGAATATTCATTTACAAAGTGTTAAGAATATGGAGGGCAGATGTGGCTTAAAGGGGGGTGGATATGTCTCAAATGGTTGGGTGTCCATCTCCCATATGAAGGGAACTGGGTTTGATCCCCAGGACTTCCCAGTAAAACAAAGAAAAATATAGATGTCATGTGGGCTGCCATGCCCCACATGTGGGCGCACTGCCAGGCCCCACCAAGCCATGCAGCAAGATGATGACATAAAAGGAGAGTGACACAAGGGAGAGCCAAGATGAGATGTGCCAAAAAAACAGGAACTAAGGTGGCTCAGGTGGCAGAATGCCTCTCTTCCACATTGGAGGTTCCCAGGGTCAAATCCCGGTGAAAACAGGAGAAGGATGAGAAGAGAGGGCAGGAAACAGACATAGAGAATTGCCCAGCGAATAGACACAGAACTGCAAAAATGGAAGCAGGGGGTGGGGGGAGGTTAAAATGGATAAAAGTAAGTAAATAAATAAATGAATAAATAATTTTTTTAAAAAAAGAATATGGTGATACATGGGGAAAATTACAACAAATGTAACTTATGGATGCTGGTTAACAGCAATATTGTAATATTTTTGCAGCAATAGCAAAGAAGATATTTCATCAATTCTAAGGGTCAACAATAGATGGAGATAATGGGATTTGGGATTTTTCTTTTTGGAGTAATGAAATGTTCTAAAATTGAGGACTGCCATGATAAATAATATGGTTGGTTGGGGGAAAATACACCAAATGTAATTATGGACTAGTTAGTAATAATATTTTCATGATGCCTTTTCATTATTTGTAAGAAATGTTTCACAACAATGCAATGTGTTCATGGTGGGGTGATATATGGAAGTCCTGTATGATGTTATACATGTTTGTTTTTTAAGTTTACAACTTCTACTATACATTTATTTTTTATATTTGTTCATGTATGTTCATGTATGAATTATATTCTTCAATAACATTTTTAAAATAAAACTAAATAAATATATAAATAAATACCTGAATTGTAGTAATTGCTCAATCTAAACATTGAAATCTAACAGGGGACATTAGTTACATAGATGATAGTATATGTATAAATGGGGATCTTTAGTGTCTCTCAATATGTGGAGAATTTATGACATTAAGATATAATAGATACTTCTATAGCCTACAAGTATCTTCAAATGGCATCCTGAAAATTACAGTATCATTCAGGAAATGCAATACCCAAAAGGATTGGGTAAGTTTACTAACGGAAAAGTGATAAAAGGAAACCAGATATCATGAAGGAAGAGAGAACGTGGTAAGCAAAAATATGGGTAAATACATTAGCCTTCTCCAGTCTTCTAAATTGTTTGCCAGTTGAAGCAGAAATCCTAACACTGTGGATCTAAATGTGTGCACTAGAACTATTTAAGACAATTATATTATAAATGGAAGAAGGTAAAGGTACGTAAAGTGAAGTAGTTTTCTATACTTTATTTTAACTTATACAATAATGGCACCAGTAGACTATGATAAGTTGTTTATCTGTAATAAAATACTTAGAAAAAGTATAAAAGAAGATAAGTGATACAGTCAAATTCTATAGGTAAGTCAAAATAGAAATCTACAATATGTTCAACCATACCATAGGAAAAGGAAAAGAGAGGAACATAAACAGAGTGAACAAATAAAATTAAAAATAAAATGACAGTTTTATTGTCTAACATATCAATAATTACATTAAATAGGAGTGGTCTAAATACAGCAATTAGAAGGCAGAGATTGGCAGGTAGTATTAAAAACCATGGTCCAGCTAGATGCTGTCCACAAGAAGTTAATTTCAAACACCATCAACCATTGGATCTATTGATCTTTATAGAATACTCCATCCAACAATAACAGAATATAAAATCTTATTAAGTTCACATGGTATATCCACCAAAATAGACCATACCCTGGGCCATAAAACATACCTGAACAAATTTAAAAGAATGAAAATCATACAAAGTATGTTCTCATACCATAATGGAATAAAACTAGTAACAATAACAGAAAAACTGTTAGAAAATCCCAAAATATTTGGAGATTAAAGAGCAAACTTCTAAATAGCACATGGGTGCAAGAAAAATTCTCAAGATAAATTAAGTAATGTTCTGAACTAAACGAAAAGCAAAATAAAGCTAATAAAAATTTGTGGGATATGGCCAAATCAGTTTAGAGAGAAATGTGTAACATTAAATGCATATATTAGAAAAGAAGAAAGATCTAAAATCAATTATCTAAGCTTCCAGTTTAGGAAACACCAAAAAAAAAAAAAAGTATAAGTTCCAAATAGGCAGAAGAAAAGAAATAATGGAAAATAAAGCACAAATCAATATAATTGAAAACAAAAAATAGGAAAAATCAATTAAATGTTTTAAAAAATCAATAAAACTGACAAATATCTAACCAGGGTTACCAAAAATAAAAAAGAGATTGAGAAAGATGGAGAAGGAAGGAGAGAGGGAGAGGAAGAGAGAGAAGAAGCAAATAACTAATCTCATAAACAAAAGAGAACTCATCACAACTGATCCCATGTAAACTAAAAGGCTAATAAATGAATATTATGAAAAACACTGTGCCCCAAAATTTGATAACTTAGATGAAATGCACCAATTCCTTGAAAGCCCCATACTAGCAAAACTTACACAAGGAAAAATCTGAATAGGTCCATGTCTATTAAAGAAAGTGAATCAACAATAAAAACCTTCCTAAACAAAAAACACCAGGTCCACATGGTTTTACTGGTGAATTCTACCAAACCTTTAAAGAAGAAATGGTACTAATTCACTATAATCTTTTCCAGAAAATAGAAGCAGAGGAATCACTGCCTAACTCATTCTATAAGGCATATTAAATTCAGCAATGTATGAAAAATTATACACTACTGTTGGGAGCCGTCACTGGAGTCTTCCAAGAGAGGTGCCAACAACCTAAGCGATAGCAACCAGTGGTCACATGGCGCAACATGGCGGACGCCACAACATGGCGCAGACACAAAATCTGCTTTGTCACTTCCTTGTTCTTCTTCCTCCTTACTCCTTTGTTCTCCGGTTCCCGCCACTGCCCAGGTGAATACAACAGTACGCAGGCGCAGGGCGCGAAAGTAAGATCTGCCCCCTACTCCAGCGACAACACCCTCCAATCCCGGAGCGCCACCCGGCCCCGACTCACTTCCTCTTTCCAAACAGCATATAAGCCCTGCTCCCTCAATAAAGTTTGCAGCTTGATCAGAACACTGTCTTGCTGTCATTCTTCGCGTCTCTTGTCCCACCATTCTTTCTCGGCAGGTTTCGGGCCCCCGTTGCTGTCCCGCGGGTCGGGACATACTGGTGCCCAACGTGGGGCTCCATGATTCCCTGTGATCGAGAAAAGAACGCCGCTTCACCGCAGAAGGAGAGTGCTCTCCAGCACCTCAGCCGATGAAAGGCTCCCAGCGACGGAAGAGAGAAAGCGCTGCACCAACCCGCCGCTTCTTCAGTCTGGCCCCGTAGTACCAGTCTCCAGGCGGGTAAGTGAAACTCTCTGTTTCACTTCATTCCTTAATCATGGGACAAGCAGAATCTTCACATTTGTTGTTTATTAGTCAAGTAAAGGAGGCACTCAAAACGCGAGGAGTTAAAGTTAAAAAGAAAAGTTTAGTTGAATTTTTCAAATTCATACTCAAAACCTGTCCATGGTTTCCTGAGGAGGGCACAATAGATAATCGATGCTGGAAAAGAGTGGGCGACTGTTTAAATGATTACTATAAAGTTTTTGGACCTGAGCGTGTTCCTGTCACCGCCTTTAGTTATTGGCGACTGATTCAGGACATGATTGGTGCGTCTCCACCACCCCCAGATATTAAGCAACTCCTTGCGGAGGGTGAAAGTGTGTTGCAATCTAACTCCCGCCCCCCCTCAAGTTGCGAGGGGAAGGCCTCTGCCGCTTCGCAAGCCAGTTCGCAGGCTGGTTCGCGCCCGGAGTCGCCGGTTAGCCTAATTTCCTTTGAAGACCAACCCTCATGCCCTGTCGCGCCCTCTGCTCCCTCTGCTAAGGCTGAAACCGACACCCCTCACACACATACACCAAATAAGGAAGTGAACCTTAGCCCTAACTCACTTCCGCCCTCCTCTCATCACCCGCCTCCCCCTTACCCTCCAGCCCTTTATCCTTTAACCCTCTTGCCACCTTTCACAACCCCTCCAAACCCCCTTCCGGCATCCTTTGGCTTTGGCAAGATTTGCGCAGAACTGCGCAGTGTTCGAGAGCTTACTCAAACCCTTGTGAGCATGACGCTATCTAACCCAAGCAACACCTCAAAGGGCAGCCCTCTCGCCTTCCCTCTTCTCCGAAGTGGACACTCCGTCCCCGCTGAGCCCCTCCCTCCTGCAACCAATACCAATTCAGAGGAGTCTGGGGAAGATGAACCAGGAGAGTCAGGAAAGTCAGGCAGAGAGACGGAGGGGGATGCAGCAAGGGATAATGATGATCAACCCCGACAGCGTTCTCGCTCTTCTAACAGACCACAGACAGTTGAATATCGCCCCTTAAATTTTAAAACAATAGAAAAACTAAAGAATGCTGTTCATTCATATGGCCCTACTGCCCCGTTCACTCTCGCTCTAATAGAAGCGTTGGGTGATAAGGAGCTAACACCTAATGATTGGTTTCAACTAGCAAAGGCCGTGCTTTCTGGGGGAGACTTCATTACTTGGCGCTCGCATTATGAGGAGGCGGCAAGAGAGCGCGCCATACGCAATGAGAAAAAGAAAGAAACGAAAGGGTGGACAATAAAGAAATTTTTGGGTCAAGGTTCTGCTCAGTCCAACGCCGCCCAAGCCCAGTTTAGCGCAGGACTCATCTCTCAGATTCAGAGAGCCGCGCTTATAGTATGGGAAAAATTACCACAGAAAAACCACCCTACCTCTTCCCTAGCAAAATTAACTCAGGGACCGGAAGAGCCATTTGCAGACTTCCTGAGTAGGCTTCAGGCCACTGCCGAACACCTGTTCGGCCCAACGGACCCTGGATGTGACTTTATTAAGCAACTTGCTTTTGAAAATGCAAATGAGTCTTGCCAGCAAGCCATCCATCCGTTCCGCAATACTGATCTCTCTAATTGGGTGCGCCTGTGTGCAAATGTAACCCCCGCTAAAACCATGGGTCTTGCCATTGGCGCGGCGCTCCAAAACTTCACAACCGATTTAAAGGCAGACTTAAAAAAGACCCTGATTAGTTCTTCCTCTTGTTATGGCTGCGGACAAACAGGGCATTTTGCTAGAAATTGCCCCACAAAAACACCACCGCCGCATCCCCCACCAGCAACACCCAGTGGCAGGCCGTGCCCCTCCACCATTTGTCCACGATGTAAAAAAGGATATCACTGGGCTTCTGAGTGCCGTTCCCGTACTGATATCAACAATCAGCCTCTAAGGCCTCAATGGCAGGGAAACTCCCAGCGGGGCCAGCCCCAGGCCCCACCCAGAACAAACCCCGGGGCTTCACGGTTTGTTCAACCCACAGCGCCAACCCTCCCAACCATTCACCGCACTGCTGCATCTCCGACTTATGGAGAGCAACAGCAGGGAGCGCAGGACTGGACCTCTGTGCCGCCTCCGAATCGGTATTAACTCCAGAATCTAGTCCCCTCCTCATACCAACAGGAGTCTATGGGCCATTACCTCCAAATACTTTTGGCCTCATTCTAGGAAGGGCTAGCATTGCCCTTCAAGGAATTCAAGTCATCCCAGGCGTGCTAAATAATGATTTTAAAGGAGAGGTAAAGATAATTGCAGCCACCTCACATAATATGGTTCCCATCTTCGCTGGCACGCGAATAGCGCAGCTTATTATCCTTCCTTTACATCAAATTAATTCAAATTTTAAAAGGCTGCAACGTAACACCGAGAGCCCTGGTTCCTCTGATGTCTTCTGGGCCCAAGCCATAACCCATAATCGGCCCACCTTAAAACTAAAACTGAATGGCAAACCTTTTGAGGGTATATTAGATACAGGAGCCGATGCTACTGTTATCTCCTCATATCACTGGCCTAATCCTGGCCCCTTACTGCTGCCGCCACCCATTTACAAGGGATAGGTGAAAGCACCAACCCTCTCCAAAGTTCACAAACTCTGAATTGGGAAGATGACGAAGGAAATAAAGGCACGGTTATTCCGTATGTTCTCCCCAATCTTCCTGTTAATCTGTGGGGTAGGGATATCCTCACCCAAATGAAAGTCTTTATGTGCAGCCCCAATAACACCATCGCTGCGCAAATGCTTAATATGGATTTCCTCCCGGGTAAAGGCTTAGGTAAAAATGGCCAAGGTATAAAGCAACCTATTTCTGTAAAATCCAATATAAACAAGACAGGGCTTGGGTTCTCGCAGGATTTAGCATAATGGCCGTTGACATCCCTGTACCCCATGCTGAGAAAATTTCATGGAAAACTACACAACCAGTATGGGTTGATCAATGGCCCTTAACCCTGGAAAAAACCCTAGCAGCTATGAAGTTAGTGCAGTAACAGCTCGCTGCTGGACACATTGAGCCTACCCAGTCCCCCTGGAATACCCCTATTTTTGTCATAAAAAAGAAATCGGGCAAATGGAGACTGTTACAAGATTTACGGGCCGTCAATAAAGCAATGGTCCCCATGGGGGCTTTACAACCTGGCCTTCCCTCACCAGTTGCAATCCCTTCAAATTTTCATAAAATAGTCATAGATTTGAAGGATTGCTTCTTCTCAATACCCCTCCATCCTGAGGATAGGCAGCATTTTGCCTTCAGTGTTCCCCAAATTAATTTCCAAGGCCCTATGCCCCAATTTCAATGGAAGGTTTTTACCACAAGGCATGGCAAATAGCCCCACCTTGTGTCAAAAGTTTGTTGCCACCGCAATTAATCCAATCAGACAGGCTTGGCCACAGATCTATATTCTTCATTACATGGATGACATCCTGTTGGCAGGGTCATGCTCAACTAGCCTCCACTCCTGCTACACAAGCCTGCTCAAGCACTTAGCTTCAAAAGGCCTCACGGTAGCCCCAGACAAGGTACAAATATCTACTCCATTTTCATACCTTGGTTTTGAGCTTTGGGATCAGCAAGTTTTCACCCCCCGCATAAAATTACAAACCTCTTATTTGCGGAAATTGCATGATTTCCAAAAACTTCTAGGGGATATCCAGTGGCTCCGTCCTTATCTCAAAATATCCACCGCAACTCTCCTCCCACTTTATAACATCCTCAAGGGAGACACCAACCCCTCCTCACCCAGGAGTTTAACCCCCGAGGCAAAACGTGCACTTGATGCCATTAATAAGGCCATTAACACCCAATCCTGTTACCAAATAGACTATCACCACCCATTAATGTTTATAATCTTGGCTACTACCCATACGCCAACAGGCGTCTTTTGGCAGCCTCTCACCAACCTCCTAGGGAAAAAGGGACGCCCAATCCTCTGGGTCCATTTGTCTGCTGCACCACCTCGGGTTCTTTCACCATTTGTTTCTCTTATGGCAACCCTTATAATAAAAGGCAGACATGCCAGCCGCCAGCTTTTTGGAAAGGACCCAGATTCCCTTATTGTCCCGTACACACAAGATCAGGTTGATTGGCTTTTCCAAACTAGTGATGAATGGGCCATAGCATGTTCCTCCTTCGCAGGCAGCATCGACAATCATTATCCAGCTGATCCATTAATTCAATTTGCAAACGTCCACCCATTCATTTTCCCAAGAGTTACTAAGCAGGAACCCATTGCCTCCGCTCTTTCAGTTTTCACAGACAGCTCAGCAAATGGGACCGCCGCTTACGTGATACAGGATCAGGTTTTCTCTAAACATTCCCCCTACACCTCCGCTCAACTAGTTGAACTTTTTGCAGTACTGCAAGTCTTCTCCCATCTTTCAAATCAGACATTCAATTTGTATACGGATAGCACATACATCGCTCACTCAGTACCACTATGAGAAACCACCCCTTTCATCAAGCCATCTAGTAATGCTGTGCCACTATTTTCTAAACTACAAAAGGCCATTCTCGCCCGGCAACATCTGTTTTTTATTGGACACCTCCGTGGTCATCAAACCCTTCCTGGGCCTTTAGTTAAGGGAAATACGCTAGCCAACTCCGCCACCCGACTGACGTTCCTTTCTCTCTCAACCCCCCTAACATCAGCCACACAGGCTCATGCACTTCACCATCTAAGTGCAAACACCCTCCGCAAGAAGTTCAAAATCACCAGAGAGCAAGCCAGGGAAATTGTTAAAGCTTGCAAGGCTTGTGTCATTCAGTTGCCAGCTCCTCATTTAGGGGTTAACCCTAGGGGGCTTATCCCCAATGAAATCTGGCAGATGGACGTCACCCATCTCAACAGCTTTGGACAGCTTAAATACATTCACATTTGTATCGACACTTACAGTGACTTCATAACCGCTAGTCTACAATCAGGCGAAGCCTCGAAACATGTCATCTCCCACTTGTTACATTGCTTTTCCATTCTAGGCCAACCCAAAATTATAAAAACCGATAATGGTCCTGGGTATACCGGAAAAAAACTTTCAAGCCTTTTGTCAACAGCTGCAAATCAACCATATTACTGGTATCCCATACAACCCACGGGGCCAAGGTATTATAGAACGTGCCCATCGCACTCTAAAAAATACCTTGAGCCGTCTGGCTGAAAGCTCTCTTGGCCTATCCAAACAGCGGCCACGAGACCTCCTACATCATGCTCTCTTTGTTCTCAATTTTCTCACTTTGGATGTAAATGAACAATCTGCAGCTGACAGGCATTGGCACCCCGCCTCACAAACACAGCAAGCCACAGTCATGTGGCGCGATCCCCTAACATCACAGTGGAATGGACCCGACCCTGTAATCATTTGGGGACGTGGTTCCGCCTGCATATATGACCAAGAGGGAAACGGCCCTCGCTGGCTACCAGAGAGACTAATAAAACATGTTAACCCTCCATCTTCTCAACCACAAACCAATTCTTCCAGGGAGGTAGCCCCCCCCCCCCCCGAGAAAACACTCTCTTCTCTCTTACAGCTCACCCAAGGGTCTACAAGAAACACCTGTCGCCGCGGCAACTGTGGGATACGTGCCTTCCAGACGCACCTAGTCCAGCCTTCGCAAGCCCGCCTCGGAAAAGCCTTCTGTTTCAACACCATGCACCCTCTTGTCTTCCTTCTTGCCGCTGCTCTTGGTTGCCTTGTGAGATTTGCCCATGCAGGCTTGGGGCCGTCCGTCAGCTCACAGCAAGCCAGGGAGGCGCTGTTCGGTAAACCTTGTGATTGCAAAGGAGGTCAGGTTGCCACCGCACCCAATACGTATACACAGTCTGTGCAGTGTAATAATAATAAGGTGGCTTATTTGCAGGTCCCGACTAGTCATACTGGAGGCTATGGAAAACAGCGATGGGTCTGCCGAAACCTACCTAGAGTAATTCCCTCCACAGACGGCCACCCTAGACCCTGCCACTGTAAATCTATATACTCATCCATGCACAGCAGCTGTTATACTGAGGTACAATCATGCACCGAAAACGATAAGACCTATTATACCGCCACCTTAGCTCGTACCAAATCTGGCACTGCTGGAGGAGACTGGAGCAATAACCCCAGTCCTCTAGGAAATAATAAGCTAACCCAAGCCGGCTGCCAAGGTACCGTGGGAGATACTGTTTGCTGGAATAAAATTCCTCCGGTAGATATTTCAGACGGAGGAGGTCCACAGGATCAGGTCCGGCAGATAATGATCCAGGAAAGAATTGAGGAAATCATAAAGAACACATTTCCTCAAATTGAATATCACCCCTTAGCTTTGCCTAAGGTTGGGGACTTAAACCTAGATGTTCAAACCTTTAATATCCTTGAAGCCACATTTAATTTGCTCAATGAATCCCAACCTTACACTGCACAGGACTGCTGGCTATGCTTACGCTTGGGAAACCCCATGCCTATAGCTTTACCTGCGACTAACAACTCCTTCTTTCCCAATAGCACCTGCCCCATTATCCCACCCCTTAAGGTACAGCCCCTCTTTACTCATACTCGCACCTGCCTGCACTCTCCATCCACCAATACCAGCGAGGAAATCCACTTGGGCCATCTCACTTTCGCCCTCTGTAACTCTACACAAAACACGTCTAACGCCATTTGCGCAGATAATGGCACAGTGTTCGTCTGTGGCGGCAATCTTGCTTACACCTTCTTGCCTTCCAATTGGACAGGAACATGTACTCTTGCCACCCTCTTCCCTGATGTTAGCATCATTAAGGGAACTGAACCTGTACCTATCCCCAGCATGGACTATATTGCTGGTCGCTCTGGGAGAGCGGTACAACTTATCCCACTTTTTGTCACCTTAGGTATTTCCGGAGCCCTAGCCGCTGGTACGGCAGGTTTGGGGATTTCTATGACTCAATATACAAAATTATCCAAACAATTGATTGATGATGTCCAAACTTTATCGAGCACTATACAAGATATTCAAGACCAAATAGACTCTTTGGCAGAGGTAGTGTTGCAAAACAGAAGAGGGCTAGATCTGCTTGCAGCTGAATGCGGGGGAATTTGTTTGGCCTTACAAGAACAATGCTGCTTTTATGCCAACAAATCCGGCATTGTTAGAAATAAAGTCAAAAAGCTCCAAGAGGATTTAGAGAGAAGGAGGAAAGAATTAGCAAACAACCCTCTCTGGAGTGGGCTGCAAGGCCTTTTGCCGTATCTACTCCCCATACTAGGCCCACTGATAACCATCCTCCTAATACTTTCCTTTGGGCCATGGGCTGTAAAAAGAATTATCCAGCTAGTCAAAGATCAGATTGACTCCGCTCTTGGCAAGCCCATTCAGGTACATTACCACCGGCTCCACCTTGCTGATCAAGGCATGCCAACAGACCATCTGTGTACTGCTCCCTCCGTTTAAGGCTGCTGAGTGCGTGGCAAAGCACCGCAGGAGACAGTCAAAGGTAAGCACAACCTAACTGTTCTCTGAGAAGCACGCCTCATTAGCACAGGGGTTTGCTCTGCTCATAGAACTTGCCAGGCAAAAACTCTCACAGAGGTGCTGGACTGGTTAGCCAATGACGGGCAACTGGACTGACCCATCAGTCAACCTAAGACAGGGACATGGCCTTTTGCTGCCATGCTTCCCAATGACAGGTAAGACTGATCACATAATGGGTAAGGTACACTGTTTCCCGGGTGCAGTTCCTTACGGGGCACAGTTCCGACCTAAGACAGGCACAGCCCCCCTCCCCTACGCTGCGTTGCCTGTGCTACCCCTTCCAGAAAAAATCAGAGCCATCTACATCAGGGAAATGAGGCCTCTACTTCCCTCAGCTAGCCTACGGAGAGTACTGTGCTAAATAAAGAAAAAGGGAGGAGATGTTGGGAGCCGTCACTGGAGTCTTCCAAGAGAGGTGCCAACAACCTAAGCGATAGCAACCAGTGGTCACATGGCGCAATATGGCGGATGCCACAACATGGTGCAGACACAAAATCTGCTTTGTCACTTCCTTGTTCTTCTTCCTCCTTACTCCTTTGTTCTCCGGTTCCCGCCACTGCCCAGGTGAATACAACAGTACGCAGGCGCAGGGCGCGAAAGTAAGATCTGTCCCCTCCTCCAGCGACAACACCCTCCAATCCCGGAGCGCCACCCGGCCCCGACTCACTTCCTCTTTCCAAACAGCATATAAGCCCTGCTCCCTCAATAAAGTTTGCAGCTTGATCAGAACACTGTCTTGCTGTCATTCTTCATGTCTCTTGTCCCACCATTCTTTCTCGGCAGGTTTCGGGCCCCCATTGCTGTCCCGCAGGTCGGGACACACTACAACCAAGTGGTATACTCCAGGTAAGTAAAGTGGATTCAATATTTTAAAAATACAAGTAATCCATCACATTAAAAAATTAAAGAAGTAAAATCATATATTCATATCAATAGAGACAAACAAAGCATTTGACAAAATCCAACACTCATTCATGGTAAAAAAAAAAAAAAAAAAAAAAAAAAAACAAAAACAAACAAACAAAAAAAACGCTTTCAGCAAATTATGAATAGAGGGGACCTGCCTCAAATTGTCACAGAACATCCCCAAAATCCTACAGCTAACTTTATACTTAAAGGTGAGAAATAAGATGCTTTCCCCAAAAAATCTGAACAAGATAAGTATGTCCCCTCTCACCACTCCTATTCAAAATTGTATTGGACGGTCTAACTAATGCTATTGGAGAAAAAAAAGAAATAAAATTTTACATATTGGGAATGAAGAAATAAAACTGTCTTTCTTTGCAGATGACATAATTTTCTATGTAGAAAATCCTAAAGAACCAATAACAACAAAATACACCTGTAACTAATAAAATAATTGTAGCTCAGATGTAGGATGCAAGGTTAATATGCAAAGTCCAATTGCTTTCATATATACCAGCGATGAATAATTGGAAACTGAAATAAAAATGGCAATACCATTTAAATTACTATACAAAAAAGGAAGTACTTAGGAATAAATTTAGCACAATAAGAAAGCTACAAAATGCTGATGAATGATATAAAAAATGATTTAAATAATTAAAAAGAAATTCCATGCTCATGATTGGAAAATTCAATATTGTTGAGATGTCAGTTCTTCCCAATTTCATCTATAGATTTAACACAATGTCAATCAATACCTCTGTAAATTATTAGGTGCATATCAACAAATTGATTCAAAATTTATATAGAAAGGCAAGAACAACCAGAATAGCTAAAACAGTACTGAGGAAGAACAAAGTCAGAATACAAACTCCACCCATGTCAAGACTTATTAGAAAGCTACAATAATCAACACAGTGTGATTTTGATGAAAGAATAGGTACCTAGTTAAATTGTACAGGATAAAAAGTATGAAAATAGATACATACAAATATAGTCAACTGATATTTGACAACAAGTAATGGCATTTCAATTGAGAAATGATAGTGATTTTAACAAATAGTGCTGGAATAATTTGACATCCACATGCCATAAAACTAAATCTAGACACTGATCTTACACTTTTCACAAAAGTTAACTCAAAATGAATCATAGAACTAAGTGTAAAACACAACTGTAACAGTTCTAGCAACAGGAGAGAACCTGGGTGAAGTTGGGTTTTGCAATGACATTTTTGATACAGCACTCAACACACAATCTATTAAAGAATAATTTACAAGTTGGACTTTATTAATGTTAAAACTTCTCTGTGAAAGAAACAGTTACGGAAATGAAAAGAAAAGTCACAGATTGTGAGAAAACATTTGCAAAACACATACATGAAAAGAAGTACCTATATGCAAAATATGCAACAAATACTTGAAACACAATACAAAATGAACAACCCAATTAAAAAGTGAGCAAAAGGCCTGGATAGACACCTCACCAAAAAACATACATTCAGGCATGGGGTCTGCAGGATTGGTCCTGCTGTATGGGCTCATCACGGCCTGCAAATTCAATATTCCCATGGTGCTCAGCATGGGATCTGGACACAGGCCTCTCACTGATATATCATGCTCATCTCACCAAGGATTACATGGTACATGGTCTCCTGGGCAAAGCCACAGACAACTTCTGTGAGGATGGGCAGCTGGTGGAGAAAATAACATATGACCATGTGACCAGAGAAAAGCTGGATCGAATTCTGGTGGAGAAAACAACATATGACCATGTGACCAGAGAGAAGCTGGATCGAATTCTGGCAGTGAACCAAGACTTCCATTAGAAGGCCCTGGTGAAGTACTCCAACCTCGACCTAAAAACCCAGGAGGCTTATTAGATGGCTGTGAGAAGCTTGGTCCAGCCCGATGCTGATAAATGGCATTGGATGCCTCCATTTAGCACCTCCAGAATTCCTCTTACAGTTTCAGTGCATAATGAGACCCAGAAGCAGCTGCAGAAGCTAGTGCATGAAATCGGCCTGGAGCTAAAGACCATCACTGTCTGTTCCCAAGTGTGGTGCACATGTGATAGCTTCTTCATGTTAGATGCTGCCCTCCTAAGGACCTAGTGGGACCTACACAGTATCCAAGATGCCATCCAGACTTTAGCCCCCAGAGTGGCAGCAGAGCTGGAGAGAATTTAAGGCCCTTTTTGGGTACCCAATAGCTCCCAGATCCAGGCCAACCTTGAGACTCTGCAGAGCCATGCTCTGCCTTGGGGCTGGAGAGCTACAAAGGGCATTGAAAGACCAGGCAGCTGGTGAGGCAGGGGGTGTCAGAAGGATAAGAACTATTCATGAAACCGAACTACTGACTATATAAAACATAAACAAGAGTAGGGGAAACTTTTCTATATGTAGAAAAATCTCTGAAACTGTAAGAGAAAAGACTGACATACTTGAACCAATAGAAAAGGAAAAACTTCTGTGTAGACAAAAACACTGTAAGTAAATGACAGACTGAGAAAAATATTTGCAAAATGTTTGACTAAAAATTAATATCCATAATATATAATGATCTCTATATAGTAAAAGAAAAAGATGACAAGAAAATTGGGCAAATGCTATGAACTGTATGTGTACCAAAAGAAATCCAAATGGTCAATGTATTAGTCAGCCAAAGGGGAACTGATGCAAAACACCAGAACTCTGTTGGCTTTTATAAAGAGGTATTTATCTGGAGTAGAAGTTTACAGTTACCAGGCTATAAAGAGTAAGTTATTCCCTCACCAAAGTCTGTTGCCACATGTTGAAGCAAGATGGCTGCCAGCATCTGCAAGGGTTCAGGCTTCCTCTTCTTCTTAAGGCTCTATGGACCCAGCTTCTTTCAATATTAGCTGTAGGCTGGGATAAGTCTCATCTCCCTCCTGGGGCTAATTTCTCTTTGGGCTCAGCTGTTCTGTTCTCTCCACAAGGTCAGCTGTAGACTATAAGGCTCTCTCTCATCCCAGGGCCTCTGCCATGTCTATGGAGCTGTCTCTATTCCTCTGTGTTCTTCTCCTGTGTGTTTAGTTCCTGGGGTTCCAGCTCAAAACTTCAACTCTCTCCTCTGCCCTGTAGTTTTCTCTGAGTCAATGTCCTACTGACAGGCCCAATCAAAGCCTTAATCATAATTTAATCAAGTAAAAGTGAAACCTCTGAATCCAATACAATCTAATATGCTCAAGGGAACAGACCAGCTCACAAACATAATTCAATATCTATTTTTGGAATTCATGAACAATATCAAACCGCTACAGTCAGTAAACCAGTATTGATGCACAAGCTCTCTAATATGAAAAACATGCACATTTAAACAATAAGATGACTTTTCTTTCCTTTTCAAAGTGGAAAAATTAATAAAAAAATAATATCCAATATTGGTCTCCAATATAGGAGGATCTCCTGTACTGTTGGTAATATAAAACTATGCAACCTTTTAGGGCTAATTAGGCAGTATGTTTCATAATATAAAATGCTCCTGTCCTGTGACCCAGGAGTTTTGCTTTTGGTTGCAGAAAGTTATAGGTAAGTAGATATTCATAGCTGCCTTGTAACAGTAAAAAACAGGAAACACTATTACCATTCATTTGTAAGGGACTGGTTAAATAAATACTGGTTAAATAAAAGCACATATAGGGTCAAAGGCTCTATTCTAATATGTTGAAGAAACTTACAAAGAAAAAATATTTTTCAGCCTTTTCTCTGCCAGTTTTATTCCTGTAGGCTCTAGACACCTTGGCCTTATGTTTACCTTTTTCATTGTTTTGTTTGTTTGCTTTGTTTTGTTATGTTTTGTTTTGCCAGTTGTCCCTTAACTTCTATCTGTTTCAGGTATTTCTCACCCTCAGACCACTTAGACTAGAGAAAGTAGATGGCCTCTGGCTAGAACTCAAGTTTGGGCCCACCAGGGCTTCCTCAGCTTCACACAGGGTTGCCTGCCTTCGGGGCATCCCACAGCCAGAGCAGGGCTGAGCAGGTCTGACTCTGCTGCTTCCTAGCTGTGAGGCCTCAAAATCTCAGCTTCCTCATCCATAAAACGGGAATAATGATTTTTGCCTCCCTCATGCTGTTGTTGTGGGGACGAATGAGGCCATTGTGTCAGTGTTCATGGCACCTGGCTTGTAAAGACATGTTCTTTGTGTGTGAACTATCCGCTGGCTGTGGCTACTTTCACCTAAGTCACTACTTAAAAATCAGGGTTGTCTAGCAGGTATGCACTCAACTCCCATTGTTCAGTTCTTCTGGCCTGCCCTGGACAACTAACAAAATGATGATCATGGACCATTCCCATCCCAAAAGCAAGGAGTCTCTTCAACTGCAAGCAAAACATTTCCACTCCTCTGCCCCATAATATTTATGCCCCTTATCAGCCTGAAGCAGTCAGCGAGACATTGTCCCAAATTCCTCAAGATTGATGAATGAACAAAAATAAGAGGGAAATGTAACCACTGGTTAAAGCAGATTTATTGTTATTGTAGTTATTATCTTGTGTTAACAGAGTAATTTGCAATGTTGATATAAAAATACAATTAAATTTAAATAATAAAAATAATAAAAAACAACCAGGGTGGTCACAGAGCCTAAAGTCCTCTCCATTGCCTCTTGTTTCTCTGGCAGCAAAATCACCTGGGAGCCTAACAAACACAACCTCAGCCAGGGGATCAAGGCAGATAATGACAGCCATATGTGGATAGTATGTACCTGTGATAAGATGTGGTGAACATGGCACTTACCCTCTGTGGTCCTCCTACCAGTAAGCCATAACCCTGTCTCATGAGAAAAAACATCAGACAAGTTCCAATAGAGGGCCATTCTACAAAATACCTGATCAGTTCTCAAATCTGCCAAGGTCACCAAAAACAAGGGAAGTCTGAAAAACTGCCATAGCCAAGAGGAACCTAAAGACATTTGACAACTAAATGTAATATGGGATCCTGAAAGGGATGCTGGAACAAAAAAAGGATGCTAGGTAAAAAAACAAGGAAATCTGAAGTATGAATTTTAGTTAATAATAATGTATCACAGGGAACGGATGTGACTCAAATGGTTGGGCGTCCGTCTCCCATATGGAGGGACCTGGGCTCGATCCCCAGGACCTCCCGGTAAAATAATAAAAAAAAAAATAATGTATCA
This sequence comes from Tolypeutes matacus, assembly GCA_026826555.1. Classification (NCBI taxonomy): domain Eukaryota; kingdom Metazoa; phylum Chordata; class Mammalia; order Cingulata; family Chlamyphoridae; genus Tolypeutes; species Tolypeutes matacus. Next base: position 52,351,842 of record JAKSZT010053770.1, on the reverse strand, counting down.
CTACTGGCTCATTAATTATAATAATGTATCATACTCACTTGAGATTATAATAGTAGGGGAAACTGGTGCAAGGCATATGGGAATTCTGTACTATATTCTCAATTTTTCTGTAAATCTAAAACAGTATTAAAAATAAAGTCTATTTTTAAAAATATATGTAGATGCAAATAAGCATACGAAAACATACTCAATATGAATTCTAATTAGGGGATTTCAAATTCAAACAACCAAAATGATACCATTACAAACTTATTAGAATGACTAAAATCCAAAACAATGACATTACCAAATGCCAGTGAAGATGTGAAGGAACAGAAATGCTCATTCATTGCTGGTGAGGATTCCAAATGATACAGTCACTTTGGAAGACATTTTGGCAGTTTCTACAAAGCTAAAAATATGATTACTATATAATCTAACAATTGCTTTTCTAGGTATTTACCCAAAAGTGTCAAAAACTAATGTCAATGCAAAATCTTGCACATGAATGTTTATAGTAGCTTTATTCATAATTGTCAAAATTTGGAAGCAACCAAGATATTTATTCCTCATTCAAATAATGGATACACAGACTGTAGTATATCCATGCAATGGTATATTAATTAGCAGTAAAAATAAATAATCTATATAACCATAAAAAGTTAGACAAGAACCTTAAATTATGCTAAGTGAAAGAGGCTAGTCTGAACAGGCTACACCTTGTATGATTCCAAATATGTGATATTCTAGATAAGGCAAAGATTAGTGGTTGCCAGGAATTCAGGGGAAGAGGGAGAGGGATGAATAAGTGGAGCACAGCACATTTTAGGGCAGTTTATAATATTTTAATGGCAGATACATGAAATTAGCATTTATCAAATCCTATAAAACTTAACACAGAGTGAACCTTAATGCATGCAAATTTAAAAGAATAATTTAAGTGGTAAGGGATCCCAGGAAAGAATGCAACCTGTGACAAGTGAATCTTTTGGCATTACACATATATGAAACAACTTCATTGAAGAGGGTGGGGAAATGGCGCTGACCTAAGTAACTGGAGATGAATGGAATGTTTAAGACTATTGGGGGAAAAAATCTCTGCATATTATTACTGTACATGAATAGGATGGTTTAACAATTCTGATACTGCTATACGTTTACTGTATACATGGAATTAAACAATTAAGTAAATGGATGATGAATAGTGAGAAGGAGTTTTCTCACTGTTGCAGTGGAAATTTATAGATCAGCAATGGGAGGAGTATAGGATAATCAATGTGTTAATAGATTAGATTTGGAGACATAAGTAAGACCTCATGTTTAACCTATATAGAAAAAATGGTTACATATACAAATATTTATAGATATGTGTACATAACAGCCCAAAACTGGAAACAACCTAGAAGTCCTACAATGAGTGTAGGGTTAAGCAAAGTTTAGTTTATCCATATTATAGAATACTGCCAAGCAATAAAGACAACAAACTATTGAGACACAAAACAAATTGGATGAATCTCCAGAGAATTATTCTGGGAGAAAAATAAATCCCAGAAGGTTACATATTGTATGAATATATTGGCATAAAATTCATGAAATGGCAAAATAATAGAAACGAAGAGCATATTAGCAGTAGACAAGTTGTTAAGGAGGGATAGGGGTTGAGAGGGAAGTGAGTATGGCTATAAAAGGGCAACATGAGGGACTCTTCTGGTTATGGAAATGCTCTGTATCTTGACTGTAGGGCCAATGACAATATCCTGGTTTTGATATAATTTTGTAAGATGTTACCATTGGAAGAAACTTGGTAAAGGATTCACAAGGACTCTCTGTATTATTTCTTACAACTGCATATGAAATGATTATTATTTTAAAATTTAAAAATTATAACTAAAAAATAGTCTCAGTAAGTGTTGTTGTGAAGACATCTGGTTTGTAATTATAATAGTGGACATTAAATGCAAAAATCTTATATTTTTTAAGTACTTATTCTTGTCTGGTAACTAACTCTTGGGCCTTTGTTTCCTTATGTTTTGTTCAAAACTTGCAGATATAGATATTACAAGACAGGGGTCTTACTTCCATAACCAATTAAGAAGAGCAGTTATATAATCAAACCAAATTATGTCCTTTCCTTACAATACTTTTCTCCCATTTGTTGCTGACTCACAGGTCCAACTCAATGCCTTGGTGATAAACTTGACCAGATTCTCAGGATTGTCATATTTTATTCCCAAAGCTAGCGTTTTTCAAAGGCCTTGGGAGGGTGGATCAAGATTCATGCAGATATTGGCCAACTCACAGGCAGAAACTACAATCCTCTTTCTTTTTTGGAATATAGGTTCATAAAGATCCTACAGTCTTCCTTTTAAACCCAGACTGTTCTGATCATATATTTTTTAATGCTCCATGGGTGCTGCAACTTCCACTCTGTTCTACCAGCAGCTATGGACTCAGATTTATATTGATATTTCAATTCATAAGATTCAATAGGCTTTAATAAACACCAAGTTTAATTGGCTTTAAGAAAAGATCAAGGACGAGTTACATCACAGTATCACAACAGCAAAGTAGAGGTTTGTGATACCCAGATACAGTTTCTGATGTATCATACTCAAGATTTGGTTTTGATCACAAGAAATGAGGCTGAATGTGTGCAGACAAAACCATGTCAGGGAAGCTAAAAAACCCCCAGAGTCTCATGAGTCTTTATAACTATCTAGTCCCATAGCCCTTTCAAAGGTACTTGACTAAGGTTATATGACCAGTTCCCATTCTCAAATGCAGCTGCATATCATCAAAACTGGTTATTCCTTAAAAAACAAACAAAAAAACAAACAAAAATCAATATTGAGCGTGTTTGGTTCAGTAACTTGTCAAGAGTCTTATCTATCTTGGATTTAGTATATGTTATTTTTTTCTAAAAATGTATTGAGTTTATGTTGAAAGGAGAATGGGCCAAGCATTAAATCCTTAAATATCCTTAAAGCTACAGGAAAAGGCATAGAGCTAGCTATGAATCCTTTTCTTCAGATATTTAAACAGGTTTCAAAAATATGTTGCTCTCAGTGCCTGCAGGGGACCCTACACTTCCTAGCAGACAGCTTCCTAGCACCCAGCAAAGATGCAGCCTGCCCGGCATGGGACATCAGAGACAGATAAGGGTGAGGAGCTAGGTGGCCCAGCACAGGATGTCAGAGCCTGGGGGGGAGAGGGTGTGTGTGGAGGATGCACAGGTCGAGGGGTAGTCAGGCGTAATATATCAGAGCCTAAGTATAACAAGAAGGAAATGCAAGGGGCAGGGCAGCCAGCACAGGGTGTCAGAGTCAAAAAGGGTGACAAGGGTGTTAATTAGAGGTACAATCTAGTAAGAGTTGTCACAGACTGAGCAAAATGAGGAGGGCATCAGCGTGGGAGGCAACCTAGCAAGAGATGCCAGAATCTGATCAGGTTGAGGAGAGCATCCCTCCAAGGGGCAACCAAGAGATGTGAGTGCCGCAGCAGAATGACAAGGGAAAAGGTGGGGAGACAGGTATAGTGCACAGTGTCAGAGTGGGGTGAGGGAGGCAATCACGTACAGGGAGGCTGGTGGCAGCAGCAGATATAGGAGACTGGCTCTGTGCAGAGGAGCTAAGATTAAAAAGTATATTTAGAATAATGGTTTATTCTCCCAGTGTTCTTTTTTTTTTTTTTTTTTTTTTTCATTTTGTCCTCAAAGAAGTTTTAGGTTACAGAAAAGTCAAGAACCAAATACAGGGGACTCCCATATACCCAATATCATCCCCTTTTTCCCCCTTCCCCTATTAATAACATTTTATATGTAGATGGTATGTTTCTTACAACTGATGTACAAATATTGAAATGTAGTTACCAATCAGAGTAAATGATTTACATTACAATTTACATTTTGGACCATACACTTCTATAAACTTTGATGCAATTGGCCTGTATTCATCAAATCACGACCATGTAGAACACTTCCATCTCCCCCAAAATGCCCCCTGTTCCATCTATTCTATTCCTCCCTCCCCATACCCTCAGGACCTGCAACCACCAGGCTTCACTCCTTGAAGGACAAGATTCATAGTTACTTGCAACAACACTGAGGGCTTGACACACTGGTCTGCTCTCTCCTATTAGGCACCACCCATGCTCTCGAGAGACTCCTGCCCATCTATTTGAGAATATAGTGGGCCTTCCCAAGATGGGAGTCGACCACTTTGCCACTCATTATGTGGGTCTCCAGCCATTGAAATGACATACTATGGCAAGATGAACACTCACACCCAAGTGTTCACCTGCTCCCTCCCTCCAGTTCCATGGACAGTCCAACCCACCCTCCCCAACACACACCCCTGACAAACCAGCACCACCCCACCTAAAAGTATCATTACACCACTGTCATGGCCCCCCACTGTACAACTACACAACTCCACCTTATATATTTTGCCCATTTGGGCATTGATTGGCTCACAACCTTATTCTCCCTTTCTATATCCTCTAGACCTATCTTCCAGACTCTAGCTCTGTGAGCCTGCTCAATTTGCTTAATTCATCTCAGTGAGGTGGTGTAATATTTGTACTTCAGTACCTGGCTTACTTCACTCAACATAAGGTCCTCAAAAAAAAAAAAAAAGTAAGACACTGGGGGAATAAACTGAAGAAAATGTCACTGTACATGTAGGACAACAGATCCTACAGTGATGAAAGGCAAAATGTCCAAAAAAATTTAATATTTTTTCATTATTCCAAAATTTTTTAATTTTTTATATTTTATTTTGAGTTTTTAAAACTATCATTATTATTTTATTTTCTTATTAATTGTATTTGGCTATTTTATTGGCTTTATTTTTGCAGAAGTTTTGGATCACAGAAGGGTTACAATTGTGATGGGGGATACATGGGAGGAAGCTCACCTGGGCATATATATAAGGCATATAAATGTGTTCAAATGTTCATGGGGCATTGTCACGGTGGGTGGAGATGTACACAATAACTGAAGTAATATCAAAGTCCCATCCTGGGGAGTTCTGCCACATTCTCTAACGGATCAGCAAGAATCCTCCAAGTACAGGGCAATGACTAGTGAAGGAGGATGGTCTGTTGACAGGCCCTTGATATTGATGACTGTGCATATTATCCTTTGTTCTTGAAATTGAAACTTAGCCTAGTATTACAGGGTGCCTACAAGTTGCCTCCTGGGAGCCTCCTTTTTGCTGAAATGTGTCCTTTCTCTAAACCAAACTCAGCATATAAATACATTACCTTCTCCCTGGCATGGGAGATGACTCCCAGGGATGAGCCTCCCTGGCACTGAGGGAGTACTACCAAGACCAACTAGCAATGCAACTGGAAAAAAAACCTTGACCAAAAGGGGGAAAAGGTAAAGACAAATGAATTTATATGGTTAAGAGGTTTCAAAATGAGTGGGGAGCTCATTCCAGAGGTTATGCTTATGCATGTCTCAGTAGGATCTCTTTGACTGTCAAAGTAGATATTACCCCAAATAGTGGGACTTAAAGGGTTCTGGAGACATCCAGACACTATAGTCAGGGCAGGTAGCTCAGGAGTTTAGCTATCTAAAGTTTCTTCCACTGGCTAAATCATGACCATTTTAAGCATCAGAGTTAATAAAGATAGTAATGGGGTTTAATCCATTGACAAATTAGGAAACTATGAGCCTAACCTGATATAATAAATGAAAAAAATTGAAAGTTTTATGAGAAACAACATACTCATATAGTTTCATTGTACCTGCTCACAAAATATTTGTTAATCACAAAGGAAATAAGAGTTATTTACCCTAGTGAAGGCTGGTGGGCACCACCTTAATCAAGTGATCAAAGTGAACACCATTAGTAGCAGGAAAAATTGAACCAATGTGCCACCTAACACATTGCAATGGAGGAAGATAGGATCGTCTCTGGGGTATTACTGCTAAAGTTGAGTAACCTGAATCTAATCAAAAGGATACACCATAAAACCCCAATTGAGGTACATACTACAAAATAACTGACACGCAAATTTTTAATCATGACAATCATGAAAAGAAAGAGAAACTCTGGCAGAGTGAATGAGACTAAAAACACGTAACAACTAAATATAAAGGGAATATCTCTGAGAGAAAGAATCATAGATAAGTTTTAGCATTTATACTACATTTTCTAATTTCTCTACCAAGAAAAAATAATAAAGCATTTTCCTAAGAATCAACAAAATAAAACATATACAAGTAAATAGGATGTTTGTGAAGAATTTGAGCAGCAGGTCAAACAAAAAAAGCAAATATAAAACCCACGACTTGCAGTATATTTGCTCATTTGTCAATTGCAGTAGTTGGTTCAGAGTCTTCAGGTATATTGACACCAGCACTCCCAAAGCCCCTCTTTCCATCATGACTTGTGGGAAAGGAAACATTTTTAAACTAATTTTCTTTTCTAAGTTCTTGACTTGGACAGTGCTTGAGCAAGACAAGACTATTTAAATTGTTTGGTATTTCACAGGTTATGTTAATAAACATCGACGGGTAGCACCATGTCTTGAAAGGGCAAAGGCTTTGGTGATGACATCGCTCTGATACTCATCATCTCAGTTCCCTTGTGTGTTTTATTGGAACTTTCCTTTTATCATTTAAAATTAGTGTATTGCCCATATGGGCATTGGCTCACAACCTTATTCTCTATGGTTGCTAAAGGAATTTCTACAGAAAATTCTTTGTATTCAACTTTAAAAATATGCCCGGACTCTTTAAAAACTATTGTACTTCTATATTTAAAATGAATGTTTGATAATGAGATAACATTCTGACTACTATTACAAGCAAATTAGTATACATATTTAACAATCATCAAATTTTGTCTCTTTGCAACTTTCTTGTATAAAGTTAATATTTTACTGACCATTGCTAAAAGCCTGGATTTTTGGTTTTTTGTTTGTTTGTTTGTCTTTTTATCCTGAATAGTTAGTTGAGGTTTGTATTACAATCTTAAGGTAATGTGGAAATGGAGTTACGTCATTTCAAATGATCTCATCACTCGAGTAGGATTTCTTAACCACATATGAAAATTCTTTTGAGTGAAGAGATCAGTTTTCTTGTAAAATTTGCTCCAGTAGTATAGAATTTGTCTCTAGTACTAGTAGGTATCTGTTTTTCAAAAAGTCAGAATTGAAAGCCTCCTTGCTCAAAACAAATTCATAATGAAGAACGTGAAATAAAAACAGTCCTCCAAGGTCAGGGCCACAATTAGGTAAGATCCATACAATTACTTATTCCAGTTCAGCCTTTTTAAATGAGCTCAGTTCTCCCACAAGATATGAACCAGGAGTATAAAAATATTAACATTATCTCTGGAAATAATATAGATAATATCCATATTTTCTGATCTGTTTTCCCACTTTTGGGGGGATTTCCTAGCTCTTACAGACTGCTTATTTTACTCTGCATTCTGACCCAGCGCTTGGCACTTTTTGATAACTACATTTAAACTTGTTTTACCTAAGTAGATTTTAGCACTACTTCCAGGATGTTATTTTAGGTTATCATTCATTTACCTTACTTTCTCAAATTTGGTTAAAGATATCTGCTTCAAAAATCTTGTTTTGAGTCCCCCCAAAACAGACTGACCACATCTACCAAAATCTACCAAATCTACTTCCTGAGGTGGACTATTATCTATTATTTATGCTCTTTCAGCATACTTTCTCATTTCGGTAACACCTAATCTTCCTTTAAAAATCTCTTTCCTCCACTCTCATTCCTGCTGGCCATTTCTGATTTGCTTAGCTCTTTCTTTTTATTTAACACCATTCTTATTTCTCCATTAATGGCTTCCAATATCTTTTTCCATTAATCACTCTATTCTGCCTTCTACAAATGTCTTGTGTGCTGACTTGTATTGTCATACACATTATGATGTCTAAATTTATATATACATATATGTATCCTTCTGAAATTTGAATTTCTCAAGGGCCCAGGAGGTTTTACATTCATGTTTATTTCCCCCTTGATCACTAATTCCTTTGCTCCGAATGAAAAAACAGACCAAGGGATGGAACTAAAACTCCAGAATTCAATTGTATTTGGAAATGTATTCAATGATAAAAACAATATCTCAAATCAATGGAGAAAAGTTGGGATTTTTCAAAGTTGATAACCAAAAGTAGAAATATGAATAAGATCCATAACTCATACCAACACGAGGATAAATTAAAAATGGACCTGAGATTTAAGGGTTAAAAAGAGAACCCAAACAATAAATATATTCACATATGTTTAGAATTCCTCTGACTCCAAAATACAGAAGCCAAAGGAAAAAAATATTGATTAATTTTATTACATAAAAGAAAATTCTTCTTGGTAAGACCATAAAAAATGTAAAAACACAATAGAGAAGGTAGAAAAATATTTTTAACTTATATCATAGATAAAGGTTATTGTCTCCAAAACATAAAAAACTTCTAAAAATACAGAAGAAAAAGGCCAGGTAATCTACTTGAAAATAAAAATCTAGAGAAAAATTTGGCTATTTACAGAAAAAAATATTTAAATGAATTTAACCATAAGAAAAAATGTTTAATCTCATTCAAAATAATGTAAATACAACTTAAAATTAAACTGAGATAGTATTTCTCACCTACTAGATAGGCAAAAATCCAAAAGTTTAAAAACAGACAGTTAGTGAAGCTATGGGACAAAAGTAATTCTGATATATTGCAAGTGAGAAAGTAAAATTATAAACCTTTTATTCAAGAAAAATATTTAAGTGCTTAGAAAAAAATCCCTATGGGTATACAGTTTGACCCAACAATTCTACTACTAGGGATCTATATCAAAGATTCTCTGGGAAAAAAAAAATCCAAAAATAAGGATGCACAAGACTATTCATTATGATATTATTTATAAAAGCAAAAGACTAGAAACCACTCTAATGTCCAAAAACAGGGACAGACAGAATACACCATGAGGCAACTACAGACCATCCACATAACAGTTTAAAGAAAAGTATGTGAAATATTTTTATTTACCACTATGGAGTAATCTGCAGGATATATGCTTAAATGAAACGCCAAAGTGCACAAAACTCAATAAAGCCAGCTGTCTTAATTTCCCAGGTTCCTATCGCTACACAATGGTTTGGCTTAAAAATCAGGAATTTATTGGCTCATGGTTTCAGAGACTAGAAGGCTTGCTTGTTCTCAGGAGCAGCATCTTCCAGGAACACAAGAACATGGTCTTTTTGGTTTTTATAGTCAAAGCATGGCTGTATTAGTCAGCCAAAGGGGTGCTAATGTAAAATACCAAAAATGGGTTGGTCTTTATAAAGGGTATTTATTTGGGGTAGAAGTCCACAAATACCAGGCCATAAAGCATTAAGTTTCTTCTCTCACCACAGTCTATTGCCTCATGTTAGAGCAAGACAGCTGCTGGTGTTTGCCAGGGTTCAGGCTTCTGGGGTTCCTCTCTTCCCGGGGCTGCGTTTCTCTCCGGGCTCAGCTCCTGTTTCCTCCACAAGTTCAGCTGGAGACGATCAGGCAAACGGCTTCCTTCTCTTCTCCTGGGGCCTTCTTTCCAACATTAAAACTGCTTCTCAAAAGACCGCTTCAACTTTCCTTTGCTTTGCCTTTTATATTCAATTCCCCACCCACCAAGGGGTGGGGCTCAACGCCCTAATCCTAACCTAATCATCCCTAGATTAACAGATCAGTTTACAAGCATGATTCAATTATATTTTTGGAATTCATAATTACATCAAACTGCCACAATGGCCCTTCCTCTTAAGCTTTCCTTTAGTAGTAAAATTCAAAGGTGACATTCTTATTTTAAATGATATAAAAATTAACTTTGTTTAGACTCTATTTAGATCAATATGCAGAAGAGCGAAAGTATCTTCACTGCTAAAAATATTGGCTAAACTGAACACCATATATTCTATGGGACTATCAAAAAGTGGAAGATGCAAGGTGAATTCCATTGAGAAACCAACTAGTACTTTAAAATGAGCTTAGAGCTACAGCAGCCAAGTATGTGGATGAAGGAGAAGCCCTGCCATAGTTAGAAATAATTTGCAGAGATAAGAATCAGCTGACCTTTACACAACAGTATGAACTTTTATCAGTTCATAGATTAGGATGACAAACCCCAAAACTAATATAAACTTCTCAGCCTGACAACTCTCCCTCTACCCCGACACCAATTTTAATGAGGGGAAAAATGGCAGTGAGGAAAGAGGTAGAAGATACAGAAATTACATACATCTGCATATCATTTTAGTGCTTGGAATCTGGAGCCCTGCCAAAATTGAATCCAAAGGTGAACTAAAATAGTCTGGAATAGTGTGTCCAACCTATTCCCAGTTCAAACAAACAAGGTCAAATGGCAGGAGTGTAGGAAATCTTGGATTCAGCTCAACTTCACTCAAGAACATACCTGAAAAGTAAACACCTCACTGAGACTAACCACTCCCTGGAAAATAAACAAAACAAAACAAAACAAAAATTTATTTAAATCTCCACTGTTCTTTTATACACAGTTTCCTGAATATACTTTTTAAAATGTATGAGCTGAAAATGGCAAGTAACTGTGACCAATAATAATAATAATTTTTAAAAGTCAATAGAAGGAAGCAATGCCCATAGTGCAGAGTTAATTATTTGGAAGAAATTTAGAAGAAATATCACCCAATAAATACCCCTAGGAATTTACAATTTCCCAATGTAGATAAAACATTCCATTGTGTCATAAGCACTGGAGACACAATCAAAATACTGTTTAAGGAAGTTGGTGACTACTACTATCATTATTGGAATTACATTCCTGTTACACACAATTGGGAAATGGAAGAAATTCCTCTATAGGGAGAATTTAAACTTTTAAAATCCTGAAAAGATTTGTGTGTGTGCCTAGGGAAGGTAATTGTCTCTGATAAACAGTCAAAGTTTAATGAACAGTGGAAGTTAGGAACCAGGCATTCTGTGTGATGGATATAAAACAACAATGGCAATGACTATGATGATGATAGTTACTTATTTATCAAACTTATTTAATAAAAGTTACTTATATGTAGTACTTTAATATATTTTTTTGATTTAGCACCCCAGAAGTTTACTTAACATTACCATAATTGTTTTCTTGAAATTCAGTAAATTTACTTAGGTAAATTGTCCAGGTTCAATGAGTTGGTATGATATCTCTTTTAAAATGTAAATCATTTTCGGTGTTTGGGAGACCTTATTTTTATTATTATTATTTTTTTAGCTTTAGCATCTGCTTTTCAAATCTATGCTCTGGCAGAAGAATTGGTGTTGGCTTCAAAGATGAAGGCTGATGTCCATAAAAGAGTGCCTTGCAGAAGTGTCCCAAGAAATAAAAATATTCCTAAGAGCCTGGACATAGGTGAGAAATTGTAGGGTTATTCCTCCCAGATAGAAGAGCTCATATTTGATTTAAAGTACGGAAAACACATTTCAAAGTATGTGTTTAAATATCTTTCAGAATTTTGCATCTGTGCTTCATGATATTACTTCATTGATTGATTCATTCAACACAAACTGAAAGTGCCTCCTGTAGAGATCATGCTACTGAGTGCTAGAAGCATAGATGTGAGCAAAACCAGTGCAGTCCCTGTCTTCATGCAAGTAAAACTTTAGTTCTAGCACCTGTTATACATTCTAAGACTCATTTTAATTTAGACTTTATTTTATAGTTTTGCTTTATGTCTGAAATACTTACTATAAAGTCCCAAGGAATCAGTATCCAAAAAAGCAAACCCTGTTATGACAAACAATATTAATTGTTTTCATACTTTTCTACAGTGATAGTATGTCTCTTGCAGACAAAGAAGTGACTTCAGAATAATCAACTATGCATCTGTTTGTAGTTGTGAAAGCATATATTGAAAATATAGCCTTTTTTATAATTTTAGCTATATGCTAAAATAGACAGTCTATTCTGTAAAAATGGGAATTTATTTATTACCAAAATATCCATGAATAAAACTGTAATCTATTAAAATGAAACTCTTATGTGTACATTGTATATAATAAACATTCAATAAATCAGTATATATGTAAATTTTCTCCATTATCAGTTACTGTTGTTAATGAAGCAGTTTTACATATGTTCTGGAATATTGAAAAATGCAAGAATTTTCTAAGTGGAACTGAGTTATATTCCTAATGTCCAACTTAGTAGCTTATAAAGAACATTATTAAGACGCGCAACTTACTGAAAGTAAAATGCTGATATAAGTATAAAACTATGGCTTTGAGGATCTGGCAAAACAATCTCATAGGATTTTGTTTTTTGTCAATTAAACAGACAGAAAACAGTGGCATGCAAAACAATATCAGGCTTGCTTTCCTCTCTCATTATAAGCCACAGTTGTGAAACTGTTCTCTTTTCCCGTTTAGAGTCAGTCAAACTTTGCCTAACTAAGCTTATGTTAGAGAGTATGAAATTGAAGTTTGGCCATTGATTTAGTTAATCAATGAGTTATATAGCCAACTCAGAAAATGTGTTACCAAAAATTCACTTGAAGAGCTGCATTATTCAAATCAGTCTGAGTTTAGCCATCAACACTGATCAGATTAACTGAGTAATTGCTAAATCACTGCTTTGTTTTGAGGTACAAAGACATGCATTTAGAGCCCCTCTGCTGCATATTTCAAAGCACTGAGAGCATTTCTAATCTGGATCATACTGCAGAGCCAGAAAGACTTCATGCTACCTTAGAGGCTGACCTACTTGCTGGGAATAATGCAATTAATAAAAATTCCCTTGAGTTTGAATTGAAAATGTAGGATATCTTTCTATTTCTCTGGTTCACTGAGCTTTTTTTTTTTTAAAAAAAACAAACAAACAAAAATAAAAACTTATCTCTTCAAAATATTCACAGTCAAATAAAATAAACCATTCAGAAAGCAAAGAAAGTCATTTTAATTAAAACAAGTGCATAACTTTTGTTTGTTTTTGCCTTTTTGAAAAATTCCAAGCTGACAATAAACCTTAATAGCCAGATTGTCTTATATGTGACATTTGCTTTCATAAACCATGCAGTTATCAGGAGCTAATCCTGTAGAGAAACTAATCAAGGAAGGTGTTACACAAATGCAAAACATATGATTAAAGAGGGGGAAGGCAAAGCTCATGCAAAGAACTGAATATTATAATGAAATTGCCACTGAATGGAGATGTGAAGACTTCAAGCTCAGTTTAATTAGGCCACTGAGTGGAATCCCCTAAGACCAACAAAAATTGAACAGCTAATAATCAGTTTGTTCTTTACTGATTACCAGTTAATCATGTCCCAAACACAACCCTGGTCCCCTCTCTAATTATGAATACATATTCAGGCCTCTCCTTTAATCTCTGCACTTTTTATGGGGCAGAAATCTTAATCAGCTAAATGTAAGAGTGCCTACAACCAATGTCTTGAAAGGCCTTCCTACTGTTTAGGAAGTAAATATTTGCATTCTTCTGTGCCACAGTGGTAAACATTAGCTAATCTTATGAGAGAAAAAAGGAACATATGAGGCAATTGCACAGCAATGAAAGGCAGATCCTCTCTAAATAAAGGTTATTTTTCTTTATAAGGTGTTTGCTCCTTAAGAAAATTTAGAACATCACATGCATGTGCACACACACACATACACAAACCTACAAGCAGAAAGGAGGGGAAATATGTCCATGGGTCTACCATGAAAGTAGAATCACTGACAATATTTTAGTTTCTTTTCTTCCATAAATATTTGTAGAGGGGGGTGATATGTGGTTCATCTGTGTTTATAGCTTGTATAAATTCATCCTACTATTAAAATTTAACAATATATGCATTCTCTAGATATACTTCTTAGCTATTTAATGATTGCACAATTTTTCAAGTGAAAATAATATAATTTATTTTAATAGTCAGTTATTAGTAATCATTTAGTTTATTTTCTATAAGAGTAACTAAGTAACTCAGAATTTAAACATTTTAAATTTATTATTATTTCTTAAAGATATATTTTTAAAAAATGAAATTTGTACTCATTATAAAGTTCCTTCCAAACACTAATTTCAAAGAAACTACAGCTTTCTGGACTCAGCTCTTTCATATAATTGTAATAGCTGTATTAAACAGAATTCTATTTTTTTTCTTCATTAACTTTTGCTTTTTCTTCTTCTGGATTTTTAAAATAACTCAAATGTTTAGATTCTGAACTTTAAGTTGATAACTCTTTCAAATATCCTAACCCAAATACTCTGCTCATCTTCATTCCAAAAAGTGCTGCCATATATGCATAGTTCAAGCTTTGTCAGTGTTGATACAGCAGTTTAATACTTGCAAAAATGATTGTCAATATGCCTCTTTATTGATAGCAATAGCTATTATTTATTGACTGATTTCTCATTATACACCAGAATGTTTGCAGCTATTTTTATGAAGTTAGTTTTATTGTCATCATTTTTTCAGGTGAAGAAACTGAGGCTCAGAGAAGTTAAATAAATTGCCTGCTTAAGCCAGCTACCGAACAGCAGAGTTATGCTTCAGACATAGATTTGTGAGTTGAAAGCTTATGTGGACTTTGCTGCATGATGTCCTCTCAGCCTCGATGGTTAACAATAAAGTAGTATGGGATGATGGTAACAAGTGGGATAGTTACAGGGAAGGTGGGGTGCTGGAGTGGGTTAGGTGGCCAGGAAAGAATACAGGGGAAAAAGACATAAAACTGTGAAGGCTCCTTTTTTCACTTTTTAGTTTGAATATTTCAAACTTACAAGACATTTGCAAAAATAATATAAAACCTATACACAGAATTGCAACATTCCAACATACTGACACCCTGATACCCAGATTCAACATATGTACTCATCCACCCATCTCTCTCTCTCTCTCTCTCTCTCTCTCTCTCTCTCTCTCTGTGGCTGTGTGTCTGTCTGTCTGTGTCTCTATTTCTCTTTTGCAAAACTGCTTACCTGTCTGTCTGTCCATCAGGCATACATACATAATACATACACACATTTATCTATCTATTTTTTAAATATGGAGAGTAGGTGGTATACATCAGTCTCCTTGAACACTTAATACTTCCATGTATATGACCCAAGAACAGGGATATTCACTTATGTAACAATCTTAAGTACAGTTATCATATTCAAGAAATATAACACTTATATATTTCTTATATACAGCATATGGTCTATATTAAGTTTTTTCATATGCCCCAATAATGTCCCTTTGAGCATTTTCTCCTCCTTTATTAGATCCAGTCCAGGATCATGTATTGCATTTAACTGTCATTGTATCTTTATCTTTTTTTAAATTGTGTAAACATATAAGCAACATAAAATTTTTACTCTTACTCCCAAGCATTAAACTCAGTGGGATTAATCACATTTACAGTGTTGTGCTACACTCACCACCATTCATTACTAGAACTTTCTCAACACCCCAAACAGAAAATTTGTACCCATTATGCATTAACTCCATATACCCCCACCTCCCCATCACTAATATTCTATATTTTACTTTCTGTGCCCATGGAGTTGCATATTTTTGTTATTTAATATAAGTGGAATCATACATTCCTGTGTACCTGACTTATTTCATGCAACATGATGTCTTCAAGGTTTACCTATGTTGTAACATTTATCACAACTACATTCCTTTTTATGTCTTCATAATATCCATTGTATGTGTACACTACATTTTGTTTATCAATTCATCTCTTGATGGACATTTGAAATACACCCACCATTTGGCCAAGTGAGTAATTTTCTGCTATGAATATTGGTATAAAAATATCTGTTGAAATCTCTGCTTTCAGTTCTATGGGATATATACCTAGTATTGGGATTACCAGGTCATAGGACATGAACCAGGAGTGGTGAAGAAGGTAGAATGCACTTATCAACACTTCTGTAATAATCTCTTAGTCACATTGGCCAACCCTGATACAATGTGAGATAAGACTACAGAAGGTCAAGCACCAGGAGGTAGGAATCAATGGGGCCATCTTGGAGGCTGGTAACTGTATCTTCCCTTTACCTACTTGCTCTTCTAGCCCCTTTTAACATATTTTTAATTAATATTTCTCCCTCCTCTCTCTCTCTTCTTCTCTCTTACCTACCCTCCTTCTCTCTCTCTCTCTCTCTCTCTCTCTCTCTCTCTCTCTCTCTCTCT
>JAKSZT010053770.1:52316015-52335693 GCA_026826555.1 Tolypeutes matacus | reverse complement strand
CTCTCTCTCTCTCTCTCTCTCTCTCTCTCTCTCTCTCTCTCTCTCTCATACCTAGAATAGTTTCTGTTTTCCTAACTTGGTCTTGTCTGACACTCCTACTTAGTAGTTAACTAGCAAACAATGTGAGAATGGAAAATAAGTTGGGCAAAAACCTGGCCTACTGGATGGCAAATAGTAGGTACTATTACACCTACTTTGATAAAGTAAAACTGTGGATATTTGCCTTGTAAGAACCCTCAGAAAGAGTTAGACCCTTTATACTTTATGGTATTCAAAGGACTTAGCAGTGCCTCCATTATAGCACTCAGGATATAGTGTTGAAATTAATCCACTTATATATCTGCATCCCAATTAAAATATGAACTCTTTCAAGGCAAGAATTTTATGTTTATTTATGTCTATAGTACCTATAACAGTGTGGGTTTTATAGTATGCACTTTGCAAATGAAGTGTTGAGGAATGTGCAGGCTGTGTGTAGGGAGAGGAGGGAAGGAGTGGCCTTTCTATTCTCCTCCTGAATGAAAAAGAACTAGGTAAATTGAACTGAAAATGTGGAAATCACTTAATGAGCATTTTCCAGGAGAGTAATATTTAGACAATTTTTAGTCTTTGTACCAAAGAGGGAGGTGGAAATATTTTTTCTATTTTCTATTAAAAACTTAAATGTGCCTTTACAAAATTACTTCAGTATGCAATTATGCTTACAGAAAGATAATTTTAATTCAGATAGTCAAATAATAATGTTTGAGTGGGAGGAAGGCAAAAACAGGACTTAATTTTTTAAAAATCTTTCTCAAAAAGCAACCTTGAGATTGGAATCCCTTTGAAACTACTCATCAATTTTGAAATACCTAGCACAAGATGGCAAATAGCAACTGTGTGATTAAGGGTTGACTGGTTATCTCTTTAGTTTAAATGTACTTTTTAACAGAGGACCTGACTCATTCTCACATCAAGGAGTGACAGACCAAGTCAACAGCCTAACAAAATATCCATAAATGTGTGTATGTGTGTTCGTACACACATTCATGGGAGAGGGGTTTAGTTAGAGAATAGGGGCTGAGGTTAGGTGAATGCTATAGAAGAAGTCAAAGAGATATTACTATTACGTGACAAAATGCAGGTAAGTGTTTCTACCTAATTTCTACATTCCAACTTTTTGTGACCATATCTAATTGGAAGAATTTAACCTATACACAGAATCTTACCTACAAGGGTATCAGATAAACCTAGTTCTTTTCCTTTTAAGCATTCTATTTTCTGCAGGACAAGAAAGCATGTAGAAAAAAAGTAAGGATGGCTTCCAAGTACCAGGAGATCATATCTAGCACATCTTAAATTCAAATTTTAGGTTTGTCTACAACTGTAAAATACTAAATATTTCACATTCCAAATGCTGATGTTTTATTTTTACCTGATTACACAACTATGATTAATTAATGAGCTTAAATCACATTTTGACATAATAATGCATTTTTTTTCTAAAAGGGAATTAATTTTTCAGTAACAAAGGACAATTTTTTCAATATGCTACCTTTTTCAATTTTATATATAACTAGAAGTTTAAATTGTCCATAACTGAGTAGAAATTATGGCAGAGAATATGCTCTCCAAGTTTTCATTCTCCCCTTGTTTTCTAGTAATATATTCTTTGCTAAACACATTGCTACTCATCCTACATAAGCAAAATATACATCTTCCCTTGCAGCTAGATATAGCCACATCTGCTTAGTGAAGTGGAAAAAGAAATTTTGCATGATTCTTTCAAGATGTGTTTTTCTGAGACTAGCGAGGGGCTGTGTAAAATGACAGCTTTCCACTGAACTGAGAGGGGATATGTCAGACCAAGGAATAACATGACAAATAAGTGATGGTTTGTTAGGGGACTAACCTCGGGTCCTTGTCCTCAGTGGCAGGAGGAAAGATGACATTGGGAGCTTGATCGTCTACACTCACAGCAAAACAAGAGGGGTCTTTTATAGTATGCATTTGCATGCAGATAGGGAAGACACATGAGAGGGAACATGACTTTTAAAGAATACAGTGATTTGAATATATAAAAAGGACATGGACATTCACAATGTTTATCAGTAGGAAAGAATTTATATATACCAGAAAAACGGACATTCACAATGTTTACAAGTAGAGCAGAACTTACATAGTCACATGAAGACCTATTGGAATGGGAGTAATCAAGCACCAAAGGAACAAATGTTCCTATAGTGTTCTAAAAGGAAGTTTAAGCAGTAATGATACAAGGCATATTGATTAGTCATGATCTCACAAATAACATCTCTGAGGCTTGCTTTCTAACTACTTAGGAATTGAATACTGCTGCAACTGGAAAGGGGGAAACACTGGAAAAGTTGAGGGAGAAATGCAAAATCATCTATGCCACACTCCCTTATAAAGAAGGAAGAGTGCCCATCTCTGGCCTTACTTTATTTCAGCAGCCTGGAGCTTTAATGTGATGATCAGAACTAGCTCTAGCAACTCTAGCAACCCTATTGGATTGTTATCCTCGACAAAATACTAAAAATGGCAAACAGTGAGCTGGAAGGAGTGTGGAATCTTTCTTGTGCAATACTCAAAGAAAGAGAAGTTTATGATCTTTGAAACTTATATCTCGCTTTTGTTCTCAGTCCCAGGACAAAATGTAAAAGTTCTCATATTGAGTAATTCTTGGAAGTTAATGCAAATTGGATGCTTATTGAGAGTTAACCTGCTGCATATTGAGCACTATACCAAAAATCTATAAGAACTGCTACAGATGCATTATCATCAGTTATTCATTCATTCCTTTATTTGTTCTTTTACTGAGAAACTATATGTCAGTTCATCAATATGCCAGAAACTGATCTAGGCTGTAGTCATCCATATCTATTTCAAACAACCACTTGGAAATCTATGACTTCACAAGGTTACAACATTTTTCTGACCTATCAAGTTGTGCTACCCAAGATTATCACACTTGTTAGGAGCAGAGGTAGCCTTTTTATACTATAATGTAACAGATATTAAGGCTTATTATTTTAAATCTTTGAAATAGGGAAGGGGAGGTGATGAAAAGAAAATTTCTAAAGTCCCTTCAAAACTAAAAAAAATAGAGGATTCTGGACTAAGATTCAAAGTGATATCAGTAATATCTTCCCCATATGATTGCCTAGAACCTCAAAATCATTTCCAAAAATACTGTTAACTGGGGTGAATATATCCTGCTGTTGAACAATCTCAACTATTAGCAGATAGGGAAGGCCTTTGAGGGAGAGCATGACTTCTAAAGAATGCAGTGATTTGAACATGAAACAAGACTGGGATTCTAAGGAAATGTGGAAAATTTAAGTGTCAATACAGGGGGATATTGGGAAATTGTGAAGAAAAAGGCCAGCCTGATATTGAAGGTGGTGGTGGAAGGAGTAGATGGACCAAGACAATGCATTAGGGAGGAAGAGAGAGCCAACAAAATATTCCTACTTTAAAATTTTGCCAGTGAAGGATTTGTGTACTTTCACATATGGACAATTTCTGCAAGGTAAAATGTGAGGGCAATCCATGTGCTTGAGGGTGGGGAGCATTGATTCTTACACTTTTTAATTTTATGCAAAGAGCTGTAAGTATATGCCTATATGCATTTGGGGGATCCAAAAAGTTTTTAAAAATCTCTCCATAGACTTATAGTTTGTGATCTCAGCCTAGGGATGACACAACCTTCTTTTTTTCATCTGCAATGACCTCCTGTACAGACCTTCAGATTTACTCTTAATTTTTTTTTTAAGTAGATATTGTTAAAAGCCAGGGAAGAATCTAGAAGATAAATTATCCCCAAGGAGAGTTACAGGAAGCATTACTCTATCAAATAGCTGACAGGATTCCTCTGTTAAATGACTATGACATGCAGGAGAGGTTTGCAACACACAGGGATCCACAGCCCTGAAAGGCATTGATGCAGGGACAACTTAAGTCTGATGAGACAGAGCCTTTATGTAAGTTCAAAGCCATATCCTCCAAGGATTGCTTTTCATATTGACTGACACCTGAAACATGGGGATCAACACTGGGACTTTGTCGAGATGGAAACAGAAGGCAGATGGGAAGCAAAATGACAAATTGAATTAGTGGGATGTGCCATACTTTCAGCTTCTTGGTGACACAAAACACTTGTAATACAGGATTATAAGTCTTAAGCCCTAAAGAGAAGAGATTTATACAATCTTTATGGGGGAAAATAAAAGATTCAATGCAAACAAAATACCAGACCATTTGTTTCACAAGCACTTTGTATAAAAAAGTTGGAGGTAGTTTTGCTGTAAATATTGGGAACCTTTACAAATACATGTACACTTAATTGCATATATTTCTAATATTCTTGCTGCAGTTCATGTAACAATCGGTGTCCTCTAGCGTCACATAATGCATGACTATTCCACTTGAACTTAATGGACCACAGCAAGTCACATGGCCATGCCTGAGTTCAATGGAGAGGAAAAGGACAATCTTACTGCATATCTGGAAGGAGCATAGGATGAAATATTTTAAAGAGACATAATTACTACTGCACCCTGCATCCAAATTTTAATGAGGAATGAAAAACTAGCAACAAAAATTAGAAGCAAAACACAAAAAGTACTAATTTTAAACAAAATTTTTTCAAGTTAAAATGTTTAAAAAGAAATTCTATAAATAAATAAATATATATATATAATATATATACATACATAAAGAAGAAGGAAACATTACCTATAATAACACTCTGTCCAAAAAATAAAAATGACTTTTTAGACTTTCTGTTACATAAAATGTACCACCATTTATTTTTATAAAGTGAAAATAAAATTTGCATATCATATGTGTATGTAAAATATCAAGTGTACGAAATATACAATATTTGAAAATATAAATGCAAAGGATATATAACCATTTTATACATAATTTTTATTTTAAATAGCATACTATTTTTTTAGGAAACAGACATGGTTATTATTTATTTATTTAGGTAGCAGACATGGTATTATTACTTCAATGTAGAGATGTATTCATACATATTAGTATGAGGTTCTCTGTGTATATAAATATGTATTTATAATATACATACAGTATTGTATCAAAGCTGTAATCATTTGACTTTCCAATATTTCCCATGCTGACAAATGTTGATTAAAAATTATGTTTAACAAAGGATTTCTGGGAACATGACATCCAAATAGTTAAGCAGGGCACAACTCTTTCACAAAAACAACAGAGGAAGGGCCAGCTTTGGGACTCTGCAGACCAGGACAGTGCTGTGCATACCCCAGAAGAGCGAGGGACAGAGAGACAAAGAAGCAGAAATGAAAACTATGAATTCCTAGCTGCTGCAGCCAGGAACAGCATCCATCCCCCACTCACAACTGTAACAACTGTAACAGCAGCCAACTGCAAAACAGCAAATGAGATTAAAAATACAATAAATGCATATAACAGAAAATTTGAATTGGAGGACAGAATTAGTGAAATCAAAAACCAAATATCTGAACTTGAATAGACAGGAAAACAGAGTCAGAAAAGAATGGAACAAGGCTTTAGGGAAATGATTGACAATGTGGCATGCAAAAACATACATGTTATCAGTAAACCTAAAAGGAAAAGAATGGAACAGGGGCAGAAAAAATATTTGAGGAAATTATGACCAAAAGCTTCCCAACCATTATGAAATACATAGATATTAATATCCAAGATGGAAAACACACCCCAAGTGGAATAAGTCCTAATAGACCTACACTAAGACACATACTATTCAGAATGAAAAATACCAGAGATAAAAAGAGGATTCCAAAAGCAGCAAGAACAAACTAATGCATCATATACAAGGGAACCAATAAGACTAAATGCCCATCTCTTGCCAGAAACCATGGGGGTAAGAAGAAAGTAGTATGATGCATTTAGGGTACTGAAAGAGAAAACTGCCAGGAAATAATTCTTTATCCAGCAAAACTATTCTTCAAAAATAAGGGTGAGTTTAAAGTTTTCACAGGCATAAAAAATGAGAGAGTATGTTACCAAAGACCTTATTTACAAGATATACTAAAGGGAGTGCTACAGACTGAAAGGAAGAAACAAAGACAAGAGAGTTGGAGATCAGTGAAGCAATAAAGATTATTAGTATGGGAAATATAAAGGGCAAAAAGACAGACAATAGTAAGATATGACAACAGAAAACCAAAGGATAAAATGGATGAAGTTAAGTAATGCCTTTACAGTAATAACATTGAATGTTAATGGAGTGATTCCTAAATCAAAAGTCATAGATGGGCAGAACAGATTAAAAAATATATATATACAAGTCATATAAGGTGTATACAAAAGACTCACCTCAGAAGTAAGGACACAACAACGTTGAAAGTGAAAGATTGGGAAAACATATTCCACACAAATAGTAAGCAAAAAGATCTAGAGTAGTGATACTAATATCAGACAAAGCAGATTTTAATGCAAAATGGTTATAAGAAATGAAGAAAATCATTATATATTAATAAATGGGGCAGTTCATTAAGAAGAAATAACTATAATAAATATGTATAAACTTAACCTGGGTGCTCCAAGATATATGAGGCACACAGTAGCAAAACTGAAGGAAGAAAGAGACATCTCTACAATAATAGTTGGAAACTTCAACACGCCATTCTCAGTTTTGGATAGAACATCTGGATAAATAAGGAAATAGAGAGCTTTAATAATATGATAAATGAACTAGACCTAACAGGTATTTATAGAGCATCCCACCCCAAACAGTAGGATATCCATTCTTTTCAAGTGCTCATGGATTTTTCTCCAGGATAGACAATATGTTGGATCACAAGACAGATCTCAACAGATGTAAAAAGTATGAAATTATACAAAACACTTTCTCTGATCATAATGGAATGAAGTGGAAAATCAATAATGGACAGAAAAAGGGAGAATTCACAAATATGTGGAGATTAAATAGTATACTATTAATTAACCAGTGGATAAAAGGTGAAATTGTAAGAGAAATCAGTAAATACCTCTAGACAATTGAAAAAGAAGAACACAAAATATGAATATTTATGGGATACAGCAAAGGCAGTGCTGAGAGGAAAATGCATCACCATCAATGCTTATATTGAAAAAGAAGAAAGAGCTAAAATCAAAGACCTAACTGCACACTTGGAGGATTTAGAAAAAGAACAGAAAACCAATCCCAAACCCAGCTGAACGAAAGAAATAATAAAGATCAGAGCAGAAAAAATGAGATCAACAAAATCAAACCCTTAGCTTGACTGGCAAATCAAAAAAGAGAGAAGAGGCAAATAAATAAAATCAGAAAGGAGTGGGGAGCATTACTACTGACCCTGCAGAAATAAAAAAGATCATAAAAGGATACTAGGAAGAACTATATGCCAACAAATGAGACAATGTTAATGAAATGGAAAAATTCCTATAAACACTTGAACAACCTACACTGACCTTAGAAGAAATAGAAAACCTCAACAAACTGATCACAAGTAAAGAGACTGAAACAGTCATCAAAACCTCCCAAAGATGACAAGCTCAGGACCAGATGGCTTCACAGGTGAATTTTACCAACCACTCAATGGTGATCTAATACCAATCTTACTCAAGCTCTTCCAAAATATTGAACAGGAAAGAATGCTACCAAACTCATTCTATGAAGCCAGCATCACCCTAATACCAAAACCTACTGAAGATGTTACAAAGAAAGAAAATTATCAACTAATTTCTCTAACGAATATAGGTGTAAAAATCCTCAACAAAATACATGCAAACCAAACTCAAAGCATATTAAAAAAATTATACGCCATGATCAGATGGGTTTTATCCCAAGTATGAAAGGTGGTACAACATAAGAAAACCAGCTAGTGTAAAGAACATTATACATTAATAAATAGAAGAAGAAAAAAATCACATGATCCTCTCAATTGATGTAGGAAAGGCACTTGAGAAAATACAGCATCGTTTCTTGATTAAAAATACTTCAAAAGATAGGATTGGAAGGAAGCTTTCTCAACATGGTTAAGTACATATATGAAAAACCCACAGCTACCATTTTACTCAATGGTAAATTACTGAAAGCTTCCCCACTGAAATCGGAACAAGACAAGGATGCCCACTATCACAACTGTTAATCAATATTGTGCTAGAAGTTCTAGATAGAGCAATTTAGGCAAGATAAAGAAATATAAGTCACCTAAAAGGAAAGGTAGAAGCCAAACTGCTGCAATTCACTGCTGATATGATCCTATATCTAGAAAATCCACCCCCAAAATACAACAAAGGTACTAGAACAAATAGACAACTTCAGCAAAGTGGCAGGAGACAAGATTAACATGCAAAAATCAGTAGTGTTTTTATACACTACTGATGAATAATCTGATGAAGAAATCAGAAAAAAAAATCCATTTATAATAACAACCAAAAAAATTAATATTTAAGAATAACCTTAACCAAGGACATAATGGACCTGTATTCAGAAAATTATAAAACAATGCCAAAAGAAACCAAAGAAGACCTAAATAAATGGAAGGATATTCTATGTTCAAGAATTGGAAGAATAAGTATAGTTAAGATGTCAAGTTTACTCAAATTAATTTATAGATTCAACGCAATCCCAATAAATATCCCTACAACCATTTTTGCAGAAATGGAATAGCCAACTATTAAATTTATTTGAAAGGGTAAGCGAAAATCTCTTTATAGCCAAAATCTCTCTAAAAGAACAAAGTTGGAGGACTCTCAATTCCTGATTTTAAAGCATATTCCTTAGCTATGGTGGAAAAAACAGCATGGTACTGGCATAAAGATAGAGAGATTAACAAATGGAACCAAATTGAGAATTCAGAAATTGACACACATCTATGGTCAAGTGATTTTTTTAAAAGGCATTCAAGTCCAAAAAGCTGTGCCATAACAGTCTATTCAACAAATGATGTTTGGGAGAACTGGATATCTATTTCCAAAAGATAGAAAAAGACCCTTATCTTACACATTATTAAAAAAAATAAAAACTTAAAATGGATCAAAGACCTAAATGTAAAAGCCACAACAATAAAACTTCAAGAAGAAAATGTAGGAAAACATCTTCAAGATCTTGTGATAGGCAGTCGTTTCTTAAACCTTATACCCAAAACATGAGCATCAAAAGAAAAACAGATAAATGAGACCACCTCAAAATTAAACATTTTTGTTCTTCAAAAGACTCTATCAAGAACGTGAAAAGTAAAACTACTCAATGAGGGAAAATATTTGGAAACCACATATCTGACAAAATTTTGATATTGATATTACATAAAGAGATCATACAACTCAATGATAAAAGACAATCAACCCAATTTAAAAATGGACAGAAGACTTGAATAGACATTTCTCCAAAGAGGAAATACAAATGGCCAAAAAGTACATGAAAAAAATGTTCAACATCACTAGCTGTTAGGGAAATGTAGATCAAAGTTCAATGAGATACTATTTCACACCTTACATATTGACCATCATTTAAAAAAAAAAAACAACCACAACAACAACAGAAAACATTAAGTGCTGGAGAGGATATGAGGAAATAAGAACACTCCTTTATTGTTGGTGGGAATGTAGAATGGTGCAGTCTCTGTGAAAGTCAGTTTGGCAGAACATCACGAAGTAGAATATAGAACTGCCATGTGATCCAGCAATCCCATTACTAGGTATATATTCAGAATAACTGAAAGCAAGGATGTGAACTGACATTTGCACACCATTGTTAATAGCTGCATTATTCACAATATGGAACGAGACCAAGTGTCCTTCAACCAATAAATGGCTAAAGAAAATGTCATATATATATATAATGCATACTATTCAGCTGTAAGAAGAAATGAAATCAAGATGCATAGGACAACATGGATGAACCTCAAAGATATTATGTTGAGTGAAATAAGCCAGACACAAAAGGACAAATATTTTATGGTCTCACAAAATATTAACGACGAATAAACTCATGGAAGTAAGCTTTAGATTATAGATTACTGGAAACAGAATGTGGGCTGAGAATGGGATTAGTGAATGTGGGTTAGTGAGTATAACTAACACTGCTGACTTATAAATGAGATTGTGGCTGAAAGCGGTAGTGTATGGGTGTAAATGTCATTTTAAAGGGAACTAGAAAATAATCTAGGGAATGTATAACAGTGATTTCAGTGTGGATGAAAATTGTGGTTAATAGTATAAATATAAGAATGTTCTTTTACAAAGTGTTAAGAATATGGTGATACATGGGAAAATTAGAACTAATGTAACTTATGGATAATAGTTAACAGTAATATTGTAATATTTTTGCAGCAATGGCAAAGAAGATATACCAATTCCAAGAGACAATAGTAAGGGGTTATAAGATGTATGGGATTTTTCCTTTTGGAATAATGAAAATGTTCTAAAATTGATTGAGGTTATGATAGCACCACTCACTGTTGAAAATGAAAGTCACTGAGTGTACACTTTGAATGAATTGTAGAAAACATAGGGCTGTATAACACAGGGAATCCAGTGGTGGAAGATTGCCTGTGCTTAACAGGAAAAATATGAGAACCTTCTCTCATGAACTACACCAAATGTAAAATATGGGCTATAGTTAGTAGTAATATTTTGATGGTGCTATTTCATAGTTTGTAACAAATGTTTCACAGCAATGCAAGGTTGTGGTGGTGGAGTGATGCCTGGAAGCCCTGTATGATGATATGCATGTTTGTTTTGCAAGTTCACAACTTTCACTATAGACTTATTGTTTAGGGATTGTATTAGTCAGCCAAAGGGGTGCTGATGCAAAATACCAGAAGATAATTGGTGTGCAGATGTCTGTTCGTGTCACTGCTCTCAGTTCTTCTGGGTATATACCCAGTAGTGGTATTGCAGGGTCACGTGGCAAGTCTATGTTCAACTTCTCATTACTATGAACCAAATATATTGTGTAATATAGTTTGATTCACACACACAAAAAAACTAAAAAACAAACAAAAAACAAAAGAACAAAAAAATTTACATGTATCCATTACATTTAATTGAGAAATGTATATATTTATTCATCTGTGTTTACTTTTTAGTTTTTTATTGCTTCTGTTTTCATTATTAAATGTACAAAATAAAGTTAAAAAAAAATTAAAAAAAAAAAAAAAAAAAAAGAAGATAATTGGTCTTTATGAAGGGTATTTATTTGGGGTAGAAGTCCACAGGTACCAGGCCATAAAGCGTAAGTTTCTTCCCTCACCAAAATCCATTGCCACATGTTGGAGCAAGACAGCTGCCGACGTTTGCCAGAGTTCAGGCTTCTTGGGTTCCTCTCTTTCCGGGGCTGCGTTTCTCTCCGGACTTAGTGCCTCTGTTTCCTCCACAAGGTCGGCTGTAGACTGTGAGGCTCTCTAGGCTTTGCTTCTCTCCACAGGCCAGCTGTGAAACTGTCAGGAGAATGGCTCCTCTCTATTCCGGGGCCTTCTTTCTTTCCTCACGACCAGACTCCTCCGTCTGCTCGCCTCCCTAGGCTCCAGCATCAAAACTCCAACATCAGAACTGCTTCCTTTGTCCTTTGCCTTGACTTATATATTTGATTCCCCCACCCAACAAGGGGCGGGGCTCAATGCCCCCCTGACATGGCCCAATCAAAGCCCCAATTATAACTTAATCATGCCCAGATGAACAGATCAGTTTACAAGCATAATCTAATATAGATTTTTGGAATTCATAATTACATCAAACTGCCAAACTGCAACAGGGATGTTCATGGATGAATAACATACTTCAATAAAATTTTATTTAAAAAATAAATAATATAATTATTTAAAAATATATTTAACAGCAGCATATTCTAGTGTGCAGATATAATATAAATTATTAAATAATGCTTTTGTTTTTGGAGATTTGAGTGTTCTTTATATATTTTAGATACTGGTGTTTTGTCAGAAATATGGTTTGAAAATATTTTCTCCCAGTCTGCAGCATCTATTTTCATCCTCATAATGTCTTTCACCAAACAAAAAGTTTTAAATTGGGATGAAGTACAATTTATCAATCTTTCCGTTTATGGAACATACTTTTGGTGTCAAGTCTGAGAACTTTTGTTTAGCTGTAGATCCAAAGTTTTTCCTTTATTTTTTACTCAAAATTTTATAGTTATACATTTTACATTTAATTCCATGATCGATTTTGAGTTAATTGTGTTGTAAAGTGAAAGACATAGGTCGCGGTTCTTTTTTTTTCCCCCTATGGATATATACTTCCTCCAGCATCTTGTTGAAAATGCTGTAATTCTGCCATTGAACTGCATGTGCACCTTCGTCAAAACTCACTTGGGCATTATTTGTGTAGGACTATTTCTGAATTCTCTATTCTATTCCTTTATATATCTGTCTATGCCCCTACCAATACCACATAATCTTGATTACTGTAGCTATAGAATAGATCTTGAAACTGAGTAGCTAAAAATGTTTTGAACTAGCTCTTCTAGTTCATTTGTCTTTCTGTATAATTTTTAGATGCATCTTGTCTATATCTACAAAACATCATGCTGGTATTTTGATAGGAATTATATTAAACCACTACATATTTCAGGGAAAAATTGACATCTTAACTATATTGTGTCTTCCATTTTATGAACACAGTATTATTTCTCCACTTATTTAGATCAGCCTTGATTTCTTTCATCAGCATTTTGAATTTTCAGTATATAAGACCTGTAGACACGTTTTGTTAGATTTATACCTAGGTATTTTATTTATTTTGTAACAATTGCAAATGTCATTTTGTTTTCAATTTCAGTGCCATGTGTTTGTTGCAAGTATACAGAAATATATTTGACTTTTGGAAACTGGCCTTGCATAATGTGAACTTGCTGAATTCACTTATTTCTAAGGAGTGGTTTTTCTTTTTTTTTTTTTTAAACATCTGTGGGATGTTTTACAGAAACAATCATGTCATCTGCAAAAAGGGAAAGTTTTATTTCTTCCTTTTCATTGTCTACCTTCAATTTCTTTTTCTTGCATTGGTGCACTGGCTAGAATTCCCATCATTTTAACTGAATTGGTGAGAATGTACAGCCTGATCTTAGGATGAAAACATTAATTTTTTCACCATTAAGTAAATTTATTAATATGACCAAGTGATTTTCCTTCTTTAGTCAGTTAAACTGTTGGATTACACTGATTGATTTTGTAATACCGAATCAAATGGACATCCCTAGAGTAAACCCTACTGAGTGGATAATCCTTTTTATGTATTCTTGAATTCTATTTGCTAATATTTTATAAAGGCTTTTGGGGTTTATATTAATAAAGGATATTGGCTTATATAGTTTGTTTGATTTTGGGGGTTACTGTCATAGTCTGGTTTTGGTATTAGGATTATATTAACCTCATAAAATTAATGGAGAAGTGTTGTAATATCTACTATTTTTTTAGAAGAGATTGTGTAGAGTTGGTGCCAATTATTCTTTAAATATTTGATAGAATTTTTCAGTGAAACTATCTTAATTGGAGATTTGTTTTTTGTAAATCTCAATATTACAAATTCAATACCCTTAATAGTTATAGGGCTATTCAAATTATCTATTTCATATTGGCAATTTGTGGTGGTTTGTATTTTTGAGGAACTGGTCCATTTTATCTAAGTTCTCAAATGTATATGGGTTATTTTATTTTTTCCTTATCCTCAGCAGGGTGATATTTTCACTTTAATTCAGGATATTGTTAATTTATATTTCCCTCTATTTTTCTTGCTATATTCTGCCAATTTTATTATTCTTTTCAAAGAAAAAGCCCTCTGTTTAATGGATTTTTTCTATTTTTCTGCTTTCAGTTTGATGAATTTCTGCTCTTGTCTTCATTATTTCCTTCATTCTGCTTGCTTTGGGTTTAGTTTTCTCTCCTTTTTAAAAGTTTTTGGTCTTCATATCTCTATTCCTTTGCTTTCTCTTTCTTTGCTGATACTTTCTATATTTTCCTTTGGTCCAAGCTTGTTCATAGAGGATCATTGGAGCATTTTTATGATGAGTGCATTAAAATCTTTTTCACATAATTCTAATATTGTTATCACTTCGATGTTGGCATATATTGATAGTCTTTTCTCATTCACTTCAAGATCTTCTTGGTTCTTGGTATGATAAGAGATTTCAATTGAAACGTGGACATTTTGCATATAATGTTATAAGCCTCTGGATCTTATTTAAAACCTGTTTTAACTGGTTTCCTCTAATACGGCTCCAGCAGGGGAAGAAGAGGTACCACCTCATTACTACCACATGTGGTGAATGAAGTCCAGGTTCTCTACCAGGATGCTCTTGACACCCAGTGGCTCATCCTTACTGCTGGGTGAGAATGGACACCATCCCAGTGGAGAAGGGGTAGGATGACTCAATACTGCTGGGTGGGGTGGAATTCCCTGCTTCAATATGGTTTCCACTGATATTGCATAGGTAGGGGGAATTCATTTACTGCCCAGCAAGTATGAAAGTATTGTCTTCTTACTAAACCTTTTCTGAAACCACAGAGGAGGGTGGGGGTGGTAATGTGAGTGGTAGAGGTAGGGGGATGTTGTACCAATCTTGTAAGAGTGGAAGTCTACACTCACCACTCAGCCTTTGCTGGCATGGGTAGGGGTGTGGCTTCAATTTTTTCAGTAGTATTTAGTTGGAGTGGAGCAGTTACTGTTTAAAAGTTTTCTGCCTTGCTAGACTGCCCCTATTCTGGTCCTTTGGCTGAGAAGGTGGGTTTTATTTGGGACTTATTTTTTTTATACCCATTGGTTTTTCAAGTGGTTGGCTTTTTAAACTTCAAATCTGGGATATTCAAGGCAAAAAGAAAACCCAGGGAACTCACCACCATGTTGTTACTTGGGTCTGAGATTCTTAGTTGATCTGCCTATTCTAGCCATCAATTAGAGCCATCCAATGTTTGCTTTATATATTATGTCCAGAGATATTAATTTTAATAACTGCAGAAAATTGCAAAAAGGAGGGTTACCCCCTCTTCTGTGAAGTGAAAGTTCTATGTATCTTCATAGTTCCTTGGTACCAGATGTCGCTAATAAGAGGAGAGTCCGGTATTGTTTTGCTTATAATAGCCCTTTTATCCCATCATATATGAAAAGAGGGAAGTTAGGTATGTTGTCCAGTTTGACTTTTGGATATAAATTCATATTTTCAAATTAACATTTTACCTATATGACATTTGTTAAAATGGGAGAAAAGTTTTGATGATTTTGCTTTAAACTATAGTTATGGAAATGTTTTACTAGCATGGTAGAGAAGTCAGAGGCTCTCTATATGCTCTCTGTATTCATTTGCCAAAGGCTGCCAATGCAAACTTCCAGGAATGGGTTGGCTTACAATTCTGAGGTCATGAAGTGTCCAAATCGTGGTACCATCAGAGAAGCTTTCTCACCAAAGTCAGCTACTGGTGATTCTTGTGTCCAGCCACATGGTGAAGGAAGATGGTGGCTGATCTCTGCTTAGATCCCTGCCTTCCCCTCAGTGCTCACTATCTACCATAGCCCAGTTATGGGTGATCAGGCATAAGGCTCTTCAATCTTGAGCTGCTCCATGTGCTTAGCCTCTTGAGGACTTCGTGCTTTAGCTTCTGATAGTCCTCGAGTCCTCTCTGTCATGTCACCATAAATGGTGGTGTTCCTTTTCTCTGTATCTCTCTGTGTGTTCTCAGTTTATATAAGACCCAGCAAGAGGGCAGAGACCCAACCTATGTCATGCCTTACTGACATAGTCCAATCAAAAGTGATCTAATCAAGTGATCTAATCAAGATCCCCTAACAAAATCTAATGTAATAAAAGGGTCTCACACTCCCAAGAATGGATTAGTAAAAAACAATCTTTTTTGGGGAGGTGGGAGGAGGAGGGATTCACCAAATTCAAACTGTCACAGTGGCAAAGTAAAATCTTCCAAAGTAGGGTGAAGTATTGTTATCTTTTCAAAGCCTTGGAAATTTAAGTGTAAATGGCTGCTGTAATTAAAATACTTATCGTATAAACTTTCCAAATATGAACAGTAATTGATATGCACTGTTTTTCTCATTTGCATCTGTGATACTTCAGAAATCCCCCCATTTACTTGAGGCCATTAGCAGGAAACTGCAAAGACAGGATAAAAGTCACTAATTAAGCAGCTGCATACCCACAGTCAAGACCATAACATGATGATGATGATTATTATTAGATATTCTTGGTTGACTCCAGAAATTTAAATAGCAAGTGCATACAGAGCTTGTGCATATATAATGTTAAAAGGAATTAAAACAGAACTTTACAAAATTGCAAATGTTTCTCTTATTATAAGATTTATTTTCAAGAACTTTTGGGGGTGGAGAAGGGAGAGATTATTTCAAATTCCCTTCCTGTCTTTTCTTAGGATTTAATACATGGCCAGTTTCATTCAATGGGGTATTTTGGGGCATCTCTTGTAAAGGGAGTACACATTGAAGACTAAGGGACAGACAAAAACAAAGTCAACCTCCGAGAGAAGTTGATTCATATCTCCATTTTATTATGAAATTTTTACATCATCTCTGACAAATAATTTAGCTTCACTTTCTTCTTTTGTAAATTTCTGACATTACCTAAAATTCAGGGAAGAGTAAGAATATTATAAAGAAATGTATGTAAAAATATGGCACAGAATAGATATCAAATAAATCATACTTATTGGATTTACTAGTATATAAATATTTGAAACTCATTCACAGTTGTTCTTCACGCAGTCAGATGCTAGGATGAAGTAGCCAGGGATTTTTCACTTTTGTAACTGCATCCTGTAGCATACTGCCTAGAAAAACTAATTTGCAGCAAATAATCATTATTATCAATACTGTCACTTCAACACAAACTTTTCTTGTTATAATTTACTCATTAGTAGATCATTAAATAATAACTTCATCCAAAGGATTATTTACAAAATACTTGTAGAGCATAAACAATAAGAATATAAGGAATATTTATGTAAACACATTTAATTTAAAGAAATCAAACACAACCATTAACTTGAGGTTCTCCTTTCCTATGCAAAGTAAAGTGTGAAGAGCTGCCATCCACTGACCTGACCTGAGCAGTTGGCTTCCCAGGGAGACTGACCACAATGGGACCGCTTCCTCTGCTCTTTTGGACCCTTTATGTTATGTAAGCAATAAAGCAATCATTTGCTGAAAGTTTCTGTTGTGCCTGAACCCGAATTCACACAACACACCATATGCAATTCACTCCACAACAGTTGCAATGAAAGAAATATTAAAGGAAGTTCTTCAGGGAGAATAAAATAACAGAAAGTTGAATCTACACAATAAAATTATTAGCAAATTGAATTCACCAATATATAAATAGGATAATATAACATGATCAACAGGAGTTTACCCTAGGAAAAAGGGTTAGTTTTATATTTGAAAATCAATGAATGTAATACATACTGACAATAAAATATTAAGGAAAAGCTGTATGATAATTTTAGTAGATATGGAAAACCCATTTATAAAATTCAATATGCATTCTTCAAGAGATGAATGGGTAAACAAATTGAAGTATATACATACAATGGAATATTACTCAGCTCTAAGAAGGAATACAGTATTAACACATAGTTTAACATGGATGAATCTTGAGGACCTTATATTAAGTGAAGCAAGCCAGACACTAAAGGACAAATATTACATGACCTCACTGATATGAATTAAGCAAATTGAGCAGACTTACAGAGCTAGAATCTGGAAGATAGGTTTACAGGAAATAGAAAGAGAGAAGACTGTGAGCCAACGCCCATATGGGCAAAATATATGATAAGTTGGAAGTGTGTAGTTGTACAGTGGAGGACCATGACAGTGGTGTAATGATACTTTTAGGTTGAATGGTGCTGTTTTGTCAGGGGACTGGAGTAGGGAGGGTGGGTTGAACTGTCCATGGAACTGGGGGAATGGTTGTGGGAGGGAGCAGCTGAACACTGGGATTGGCAGGTGCATGGTTGAAACTACAATGCTGGGAATGTCCTTTTGGCAATATGGCAAGTGAGGGTTGCTGGTTTGGGGTGTTGGATGTTGGGGGCATTCAGGACAGGGCACACCTGGGACAAGTTTCTAGGGAGTGTGTGACACACATCTTGCCACAGTGTGTTATATCATTGGGTGGAGACCCACATAATGAGCAGCAAGGTGGTGGACTCCTATCCTGTGAAGGCTCACTATATTCTCAAATAGAGGGGCAGGAGTCTCACAAGATCATGGGTGGTGCCTAATAGGGGAGGGCAGACCAGTGTGTCAAGCCCTAAGTGTTGTTGCAAGTAATTATGAATCTTGTCCTTCAAGGAGTGAAGCCTGGTGGGTCCCAAGGGGAGGGGAAGGGAGGAATAAAATTGATAGAACAGGGGGCATTTTGGGGAAGATGGAAGTGTTCTACGTGATCTTGCTATGAGGAATACAATAAGAATTCTTAATAATAAGAAGAAAAATAAAAACTTTCAGCAAACTAGGAATTCAAAGGGACATATAGCTAACATCAGACTTAATAGTGAAGACTGAATGCCTAAATGAGTTCTACCTAAGAGCAAGAACAGGGTTAAAAGCATGGACTCTGGCAATGGACTGACTTGGTTCAAATCCTTGCTTTGGCACTTGCTAGCTGTGCATCCTTGGGCTAGTTACTTTGCTTTTGTGCACATGATCTGTAAGATGGTGGTAATTATGACCCCTACCTCAAAGGGTTATTTGAGTGTTAAATGAGCTAATATATGTAAAGGGCTTAGGACAGCCTGGAATATAGTAAGTGCTACATAACTCCCATTACTCCCAATATAGTCATAATGTGCAAACATCCTCAATTGTAACAAAAGAAAAGTATGCTGTGCTCCCCAGCCTCATGGGGTGAGAATGCAAAGGGAAATGAACAAATAGACATTAATAGATGACTCCCAAAGCACAGGCAGATATGACCGAGAAACTCCCAATTTATAAAGACCTTATGAGCTGGCAAGGTGGTTCCTCCCTCAAGAATATCTCCCATTGTGGTAGTCAGCCTCCATGATGGCCCCCAGTGATTCTTACCTCCTGGTGGTCATGTGCTGTTGGTCCCTTCCCACACTGAATAGGGCTGACCTGTATAAGCAATGGGGTGTTTTGGGAATGATGATATGTGGCTTCTAAGCTAGGTCATGAAAGACATTGCAGTTTCCATCATGCCTTCTGTGGTGGATTGCATCATGTACCCCAGTTTGGGAATGTTCTTGGTCTTGTTCCATATTCTAGTGACTGTGGACCCACTATAAACAAGAGCTCTTGATGCTATTTCAGTTAATGTGTGGGCTTAACTGTATCAGGCTGGGCTTTAATCCAGATTACTAGAGGCTTTTTAAGCACAGTGAAAGTCAGTTGGAGAGAAAAGCCACAGGAAGCAGCCAGAAGCAGGAAATCGACAGAACCTGAAAGAGAAAGAAGATGCCACCATGTGCATTGTCAGGTCAAAAAAGCCAAGGAACTCCAAAGATTGCTAGCCAGTCAGAAGATATTGACCCCAGGAGGAAGCAAACTGTCTAGCCTCTGAAGCTGTGAGCCAGTAAGTTCCAGTTATTAAGTTAAAAGGAAGGAAGGAAGGGAGGGAAGGAGGAAAGGAGGAAAGGAGGAAAGAAAGAGAGAGAGAGAGAGAGAGAGAGAGAGAGAGAGA
>JAKSZT010053770.1:52255077-52315915 GCA_026826555.1 Tolypeutes matacus | reverse complement strand
GAAAGAAAGAAAGAAAGAAAGAAAGAAAGAAAGAAAGAAAGAAAGAAGAAAGGGGAGAAAGAAAGGGGAGAAAGAAAGAAAGGGGAGAAAGAAAAGGAAGGAAGGAAGGAAGGAAGGAAGGAAGGAAGGAAGGAAGGAAGGAAGGAAGGAAGGAAGGAAGGAAGGAAGGAAGGAAGGAAGGAAGGAAGGAGGGAGGGAGGGAGGGAGGGAGGGAGGGGAGGGAGGGAGGGAGGGAGGAAAGAAAAAGAAAAGATGTCAGCATGCATCACCACTTTTCAACTGGCCAGTATGTTAAGGCAAGAAAAAAATAAATAAAAGCCATATAGATTATAATGGGGGAAAAAACTGTCTTTATTGGCAGCTTACATGTTAGTTTTGGCAGAAAATTAGAAATACCAAATGAGTGTGAGAAAAAAATAACTGCCATATAGAATGAGGGAACATTTTGTGGTGATGGAAAAAATCTATATTTTTACTATCATGGTAGTTACACAACACTACACTTAAATCTGTACACTGCACACATTAAATTGCTGAAATTTAAATTAAATTATCATATATATATATATTACATATAAAGTATGATTTAATGAAGATAATTTTTTTTAAAAACCCAAGTGTGTCTGTTTAGATTTCTACTAGCAGTGCATGAGAGTTTCTCTTGATCTACATCCTCAGCCGAACTTTGTACTGAATGGCAGTTTATGCATGGCTATTCTAGTAAGTATAAAATTGTACCTAATTTTAGTTTAATTGCTTTGTCCTCATTATTGACAAGGATGAGCATCTTTTCAGCTGTTTTCTGGCCATTTTCATGTTCTCTTCTGAGAAGTGCTCTTTCAATTATTATACTCATTTCATTAGATTCTTGTTTAATTTTTTCACATTGATTTGTAGCAATTATAGTCTGGATACTATTTATTTAATAAAATACATGTCATATATATTGCTTGCATTGTATTTATAATGCCTTTTGATGAACAAGATTTCTTAATTTTAATGTAATAAAACTGA
Source organism: Tolypeutes matacus (assembly GCA_026826555.1). Lineage (NCBI taxonomy): Eukaryota > Metazoa > Chordata > Mammalia > Cingulata > Chlamyphoridae > Tolypeutes > Tolypeutes matacus. Next base: position 52,314,901 of record JAKSZT010053770.1, on the reverse strand, counting down.
TCTCTATTTTCATATTAATTGTATTAATTTATAATTACTGTTTAGTTTAGATATCATTCCTTGTCTAAAAGAAATACATACACTGTCTTCCATGAATTTATAGGTTTCACATTTAAGTTTTAACCCATCAAAATAGAATTTTGGTCATGAAATAGGTAGGGGTATATGTTTTTTGTACTTGTCCTGTGCATAAACAATGGTGCAGCCACATTTATTTCCCCACTTATGTGCAGTGTCACTTCTATCATATATTAATTTCCATATGCAAATAGGTATATTTCTGGACTTTGTATTCTGATCTACATTTTTATTTATTTATCTCAGTGTCATTACCACACAATCGTAATTGCTATTTCATAAATAATGCTGTAATATCCTATTTTATATAGGAAAATCGAGCAGTGATATTCAGAATTTATTCTTGTCTTCTTTGCTAAATAAGTTATAAAATCAGCTTAAGTTTCACAACCAAATGGAGATTTTATTACAATTACATAGAATTAAAGATCCATTTTTAGAGAATTTTCTTTCTTAGTCTTCATGTTTCATTGTTTTATTTGTTTGGTTTTTTTTTTTTTTATGTAGTTCACCATGCTGCAAGAAACCAAAGTCTCAACACAGTCTTGAAAATGTTTATGATATAAACTTGCCATTTAATAAAATACGAGTAATGGATTGTTACATTCACCAATTTATGAAGCAAATCTCACTCTTTTCCCCCTCAGACAGTGCTCTATATGCAAACCCAGAAACAGACTGTCCATGAAGAACATAATTCTGAATATAATTGAACTCTGATTTAAATTCGATTATTTTAAAGTTTAAATTATTGTCACAAATTATCATCACTTTGATATTAAATTTTGGTTTTGATATTGATACTGGTTAATTTACCTGCATTTTATCTATACATTCATGTTTTTATATGCCTGGGAGATAAATGAAGTGGAGATATGGAATAATTTGTATAGATTCACATACACAAAGGTGCAGTGGTGGGTGAAGGGTTGTAAAAGTGTAGGCATGACAGTATACTGATAGTAATTAACTCAAATAAAAATGCACATCAATAAAATGGTGGGAAGTGGCTGTGGCTCAAGCAATTGAGCTCCTGTTTACCATATAGAAGACCTGGGTTTGATCCCCGGGACCTCCTGGTAAAAAAAAGAAAAAAGGTGTCCCAGACCTGGGCAAAGAGGAGTAGGACCCCACACAGTGCAGCGATGCACCAATAAAGACGATGACACAAAGAGATAGGAAAGAAAAAAAAATGATGGTGAAATTCTTACAGTAGTGATCATCAACTAAAAAATAAAATACTGTGACTGTACCCTGAATATCAGTATTCAAATTTAATTGAATGCAAGTGGACATAATTCAAAGATCACAGAATAGAATTTATGAGTTCAAATGTAAATCTCATTTGCAATGATCTTCTGAAACCACACCATTTTGTTGCTTGTTTCTTTGCTGTTTGGAGGGGGCTAAGAGATTCTGGGTGGGGTTGTGTTATATTAGTCAGCCAAAGGGGTGCTCATGCAAAATGCCAGAAATCTGTTGGCTTTTATAAAGGGTATTTATTTCAGGTAGAAGCTTGTAGTTACGAGGCCATAAAGCATAAATTACTTCCCTCACCAAAGTCTGTTGCCATGTGTTGGATCAAAATGGCTGCTGACATCTGCCAAGAGTTCAGACTTACTGGGTTCCTCTTTTCCTGGGGCCCTGTTTCTCTCCCAGCTCAGCTGCCCTGCTCTCTCCACAAGGCCAGCTGTAGACTCTCAGGCTACCACCTCTCTCCCTCTCCCCAGGGCCCAATTCTCTCCAGGTTCAGCTGCTCTGTTAATCTGTGTGCTAACTTCCCTGGGCTCCAGCATTAAAACTCCAAACTCCCTTCTCTGTGGTATGGTTTCTCTGTGAGTCCCCTCCCACCAAAGGAGCGGGAACTTAACATTCTACTGACATGGCCCAATCAAGTTAAAGCAAAACTTCTGAATCCAATATAATCTAATATGCCCAGAGGAAAAGAACAGTTCACAAGCATAATCCAATCTCTATTTCTGGAATTCATAAATAATATCAAACTGCTACAGGGGGTATATCATTCTCTCCTTTTTAAAATGATTTTTTTTTCTTTATTAGAGAAGTTGTGGGTTTCCAGAATCTATAAATTGCTTTTGATAGTATTGACATCTTAAAGATATTTAGTTTTCTAATCCATGAATATGGAGTGTCCTTCCATTTTTTAATGTCTTCTTTGATATCTTTTAGCAATGTTTTGTAGTTTTCTGTGTACAAGTCCTTTACATATCTGATTAGATTTATTCCTAGATATTTGATTCTTTTAGTTGCTATTGTGAATGGAAATTATTCTTGATTTCTTCTGGTTGTTCATTGCTTGTGTATAGAAATTCTACCGATTTTTGCTTGTTGATCTTATACCCAACCACATTGCTGAATTCATTTATTACTAGGAGCTTTGCTGTGGATTTTACAGGATTTTTTGTATGTAGCATCATACCATCAGCAAATAAAGAAAGTTTTAATTCTTAAGTTCCAACTTGGATGACTTTTAAAGTAGTTTTACTGAGATATATTCATATATCATACAACCCATCCAAACTGTGCAAGATGGCTTTTATTTCTTTTTCTTGACTATTCCCTCTGGCAATAACTTCCAGTACAATGTTGAATAACAGTGGTGACAGTGGGCATCCTTCTCTTGTTCCTACTCTTATCAGGAAAACTTTCATTTTTTCACGAATGAATATGACTTTAGCTGTGGGTTTTTCATATGTTCTTTATCTTGTTGAGGAAGTTTCCTTCTAATCCTAGTGTTCTAAGTGTTTTATCAAAAAGGGACTGGGTTTTGTCAAATACCTTTTCTGCATCAATTAAGATGCAATGGAAATGCATCTCCATCAATTGAGATAGAGTTACATACCTAACAATACACTAAAATAATACTGGCATTTATAATTAAACAAATGGTTGCCTTTACAACTGGTCTCGTATCTTTATGCACTTTGAACCACTATCTAGCATCCTTTCCTTTCAATCTGAAGAATTCCCTTTAACATTGCTAGTAGGGCAGCTTTAGTGGTGATGATTTCCCTCAGCTTTGTTTCTCTGAGAATGCCTTAAACTCTCCCTCATTTTTGAAAGAATGTCTCACTGTATCTACAATTCTTGGCTGGCAGTTGTTTTCTTTCAGAACTTTAATATTCCAACCCTCTACCTTCTTGCCTCCATGGTTTCTAGTGTGAAATCAGCACTCAATCTAATTGGGACTCCCCTGTCCTAACACATTGCTTTTCTTTTGCAGCTTTCAGAACTCTCTCCTTGTCCTTTACATTTGACGGTGTGATCAATATATGATGGGGTGTTTTTTTGTTTTTGTTTTTGCTTTTCATGTTTATCCTGTTTGGTGTTGTCTGGGTTTTTTGGATGTGCATATTCACATGTTTTGCTAAGTATGGGAAGTTCTCTGTCATTATGCCTTTTAACATTCCTTCTGCCCCTTTCTTTCTTCTATTTCTTAGACTCCCATAATGCATATATTAGTGCACTAGATGATATCCCAGAGGTGTCTTAGGCTATTTTCCCTTCTAATTATTCTTTTTTGTCTCTGCTCCTCAGCCTGATTCATTTCAAATGTTCTGTCTTCAAGTTTACAGATTCTTTTTTTCTGCCAACTCCAATCTGCTCTTGAAACCCTTCTCGGCAATTTTCATTTCAGTTATTGTGATATTCAATTCCAGTAATTCTGTTTGGTTCCTTTTAAAAATTTCCATCTCTTTACTAAGGTTCTCATATCACTCATTCATTGTTTTCCTGATATCATTTACTTCTTGCTCTGTATTTTCCTTCATCTCCTTGAGCATTTTTAAGATCATTTTTAAAGGATTTGTTAGTATGTCCACACTCTTGTCTTCTTCATCGGTGACTTTGAATTTTTATACTCTTCCTTTGGATAGGCCATCATTTACTATTTCTTTGTCTTGTACTCTGTTGCACACTATACGTTTTATATTTTAAAGTGTTAACTCTGAGATTTAGTCCCTCAGATGCCTGTTTCTTTGATTTTGTAACCAGCTGGTGATAAGACAGAGATTTTCTTGAGCTTCAGCCTCCTATCAGGAAGGTCTGCCCAAGTTGAATGCTGTATTCAGGGTTTCTCTGTCTTGTCCTGGGTTTTTGCTTGTTAGTTGTTTTGGAATTCTATTTACAGGAGTTGGATTGTCACCTTTATTTCCCAGGAGACAGACCTCCCTCTCTGGGGCTTTTGAAGCTGGCACGCCTTTGTTCCAGACTGTTCACTTCTAAAGTTTTTTACACTCCTTTCATTGTTTCCAGCTGCATTTGCATGGAGGGCAAATTCTGGGAGAGGGCATATCAGAGAGGGCTTTCCCCAAGTCAGTCTTTCCCAACCAAAACAGGGCCAGGGACCTATGAAAGGGGAGCAGACCTACCCTAAATTGCCTGGGGCAGGAATCAAGAAGAGTGCTGAGAGCTTCTCTGATGGTTCCCCACAGATGAGCTTTCCTAGCCTTCCAGTAAATGCAGCCTTTCAGTTAACTGTCTCATGCAGCCTGAGGAACTATAACATCTTTTAAGTCTCCACCACACAGGCCCTGTTTGGGAAGGGTCGAAACAATGGCTGCCACCACCTTTGTCCAGGTCGATTGAAACAATGGCTGAAATGCTGTCCAGAGCAGGTTCAAACAATGGCTGCCCTCAGAGCTGGGACCCCAGCGATCTGAATTGGCTAATCAAAAGCCATTATCAGTGATTGATTGCACCCACTAGTGGTCTTTGGGAAGAGGATTTTTATGTTTCTTTCTGTCACCAGCAAGTGGCTGGACCCCACAGTGTCCTATCATAAGTACAGGGGTTGGGCACCGGTGGCTGCCTTGCAGAGAGAGCAAGTGGGTCCAGTAAGTGGCTGGACCCCACAGTGTCCTATCATAAGTACAGGGGTTGGGCACCGGTGGCTGCCTTGCAGAGAGAGCAATTTATTGTTCCTTACCAAAATTTATCAGCCTCTTCCTCTTGCTCTTCCCTGAATGCTGTACAGTGTTCCTCTGGCTTCTGGAGTTTCAAAAGAGTTGTTTCAGGCAGCTCCTTCCTGTTTAATAGTTGTTTTGGTGGAAGGGCTACGTCCTGGGGCTCCTACTTCGCCATCTTCCCCAAATCCTCTCCCATATTGTTTCTTATATTTTTGCATTCACATTATCACATACATTTTAGAAGAAAACTTTAGGGAAAATAAACATGAGATTTGGGCTGTTCTATATGAGTAAATTAATTTGATGATCTTTGGATCACTTAACTTGATCTAGTTTTTTTCCCAACTATTTTATTTATTAATGCATGCAATTCTTATTAGAACAAAGCAGCCAGAAAGCAAAAAAAACAACATAAGCCTAATTCATGTAATATAGAGTTTATAGTAACTATTTTATTATTTTTATTTTCCCTCTGCCATCCACTATTCAAATATACTGCAAATAATTTTGTACTGCTCTTTCCATAAAGACATCCAATCCTCCACGGCCCATTCCCACCAAAAGTCCTTCTGCTTTCCAGTTCCATTTTCCCTCCAATCTACCAATGTCTACCAGAGCTCTAGACCTCTGCCATATGACACTTAGGAATGGGGAAGGCCCAGTTACCTCCATTGCTCCCAGTGTAAAGGTATCCCACTGATTTCCTCAGGAAGATCCACCCAAAAACCTATCATTATTCCCTCTATCCAATCCTGTTTAGGGGAGGGGTATGATAAGGCATTCACAGGTTAACAATTTTTGTTCTGCTATATATTAAAGTTTCATTTTCTCAATTAGATATTTCAGCTATTTAGAAACCTGGTTTAATTACCTTTTTAAACTATAATTTTTTATGATTTATCATAAAAAAAGCTCATGATCTACCAACAGAAACAGCTTCTATCAAAGCAGATGCTATGTTCTAGAGAAAATGTTATATATTTTTATATTTTGATGATAACTTTGTAAAAGAGTACATTTTAGCTTGAAATATTTCGCAATGTGTCTGGTACATAGTTAAGCACTCAATGAAGTAAATATCACTATTATTGATATTGCTAACGTGCTGTTTAAAGTTCTGCCCATTTGTTGGTGTGAAGAAACTTAGAACACAGTGCAAGGAACAGAAAATTTGGGGTTTGAGTCCTGGTTTTATAATTTAGTAGGTAAGGGGCCTTTGGAAATTCTTCATTGTGTTTTTCTCTCAGCTAAAGTATGGAGATAAATTTTATATGCCCAATTAATAAAATTTTATAGAGTAAACCCCAATGCCATAATGTATATGAAAGCATTTTCTAAGTTATAAAATACTTAAAATTTTTTAAGATGTCATGATTATTCATGTTAAGAGTTTAAAGAAAAGTGAGCCAACCATCACAGCCAGAGATAACAAGAATATGTAAAAAAAATTTTTAAAAATAAAAATAAATTGAACCTTAAAGTGCATGTTTTCATCAAGAGAACAATTTCTTTAAGGTATTAAAGCAAATAGAACTATTCTAAACTATTTATAACTCTATCATACACTCATACATTCTTTGCAGTGGCTGAAATTTAAAAGCAAAAATTTTAAAAAATATTTTGCTACATATAAAAAGCAACGAGAAAATTACCTTTTACCCATGGAAACACTATTGGATTTGTGCTTTGACATCCAATAAATATGTGGGCTTTAAACTATTTCTTAATTATATACTGAATTTAAAAATAAAAAAGCTGTTTGTAGAAAAATGTGACCATATTTAGATGAATTTCACTTCCTTCTCTATATTATAATAAATTTGGCTAAAATAATGACAAGAGAACCTTGAATAAAATTTTAGGGTAACATTAAAATCAGATCAAGTATATTATACATTCCTTATTCTCACAAATTCAGCCTACTGTAATTTATTTTTCAGGATAATTTTGTCCATCATAATTATTTTGACAAGTGTTACTGTTATTCATCTAAAAGTACATACTTGATGTACTCTCTGTTAATATTATGGGAATATATATTTTAAAAAAGAATATTATAATTCACTAGATTGAACTGAAAGATTACTTTATATAAAGAATCTAACTGCTATAATTTCAGAAGCTAAAATTTTCTGAATAAATTTTAAAGAAAACTTTGAACACTGACTAAAACATGATTTAGCTACGGCTCAGTTGTTCCTTTACTCTATTTAATTTAGCTCAATTATGTCACTTGCATTAAGGTAAATAGTGTAATTTATTAAAAATGTCAAACTTCACATTTCACTTCCTTGATTGATTTCAGCTATTTATAAATTATGGCATGGTGCTTGTTCCCACATTTTAGTAAACAGAGCTTGCAACATTTCCACTTTTTAATCGTTTGTTTTAACTAAAGTAGAGACACTTTAAGATATATTGCTTCTTTTTTTTTTTTTTTTTTTTTTTTTTTTTATTGCTTCTTATGATGTAAATATTATACTTTTAAAATGTCAACAAATTGACTGAGTTGCCTTTAATGACATTTGCTTCCTACAACTTTTCTCACCACCCAGGATTACTTTCCAAATCAGATGAGGCAAAGTAATTTTTTTTCTTCTACTCCGAATTTAGAGGATTTAACTAATAGAGCATGCCTGATAAGAAATAAGCCAGAGTCTATGTCCAAATAGTTTATGAATTCCAGACACAGAAATTACCCTATCATTTAGTAAGACCCAATGTCTGAAGAATTAAAACATAAAGGAAATAACTGCCTGAGAAATAAAACTTCAACATTTTTCATTTCATGGTAGAAGCTAGGTTTGACCAATATTATTACCAATAAGAGTTTTAATATTAATACAGAATTTCACTGCTCCAAATATGAAGCATCATACTTCAATATAAAATTGCAAACAAAACTTGTGTCTTAATAAATGTGTAACTATTTCTAAATCAAAATACCAACATCTTTTTGAAATGATTATTGCAATTGGTATAAAATATTAACTTCAAGTTTAAAGGCTATTCATTCACAAATGAAGTTTGACTATTTTATTTTTCATTTATTTTTCATTAAAGAAGCTGTACGTTTACAGAAAAATCATGTGCAAAATACTGAGTCCCCATATATACCACCCTTACACTTGCAATTTTCCCTATTATTAACACTTTGCATTAGTGTGTACCTTTGTTGCAAATGATGAAACAATATTATAATTATACTATTAACTGTAGTCCATGGTTTACATTGAGTTCATTCTTTCTGTTGCACAATCTTATCATTTTCTTTATATTTTTAATCTAATAAAACATGTATATCCTGAATTTTTCCCCTTTACCAACATTCAAATTTATAATTCATGGTATGAATTGCTTTCACAATGTTATGTTAACAATCACAATCATCCATTACTAGAACTTTTCCATTACCCCAAACAGTAATTCTGTACCAATTAAGTATAATTTACCCATTCCTACCCACACCCTGGGGCCTGGTAACTTCATAACTGAGTCTATGAATCTTCTTATGCTAATAACTTCATATTAGTGATAAAATACAGTATTTGTCATTTTGTGTCTGGCTTATTTCATTCAACATGAGCTCTTTAAGGTTCATCTGTATTGCCACAAATACCAGAACATCATTTCTTTGATGGCTGAATAAGATTCCATTGTGGGTATATACCACATTTTTTTACCTATTCATTAGTTAATAGACACTTGGGTTGCATCTATCTTTTGGCAATTCAGAATGATGCTCCTATGAACTCACTGGTGTGCAAATAATTGCTCAAGTCCCTGCTTTCAAATGCTTTGGGTATATACCTAGAAGTAAAATTGTTGGGTCAAAGGGTAATTCTATACTTACCTTTCTGAGGAACCACAAAAGTGTTTTCCACAGTGGTTCCACCATTTTACATTCCCACCAACAATGAAAGAATATTCCCATTTCTCCACATCCTATCCAACACTTGTTATATTCCATTTTTTTTTTAATAGTAGCCTTTCTAGTGAGTGTAATCTGAATTTGAATTACCCTAATAGCTAATCGTGTTGAACATCTTTCATGTGCTCATTGGGTGTTTCATATCTTCCTTGGAGAAATGTTGATTCCATTCTTTTGCCCATTTTTAATTGGTTTGTTTGTATTTTTGTAGTTGAATGGTAAGATTTCTTTATATATTCAGGATATGAAACACTTATTGGACATGTGTTTTCCAAATATTTTCCCATTATGTAGGTTGCCTTTTTACTTCCATGATGAAGTCCTTTCATGAACAGAAGTTTTTAATTTTGATGAAGCCCCATTTATCTACTTTTATTTTGTTGCTCATGCTTTTGGTCTAAGTATAAGAAGCTATTGCCCAACACAACATCCTGAATATACTTCCCTATGTTTTCATCTAGGAATTTTAGAGTTTGGTTTCTTACATTTAGGTCTTTGATCCATTTTGAGTTAAAATTCTATGTGGTGTGAGGTATGGATACTCCTTCAATGTTTGCATATGGATAGCCCATTTTCCCAGAACTATTTGTTGTAGACACTGTTTTTCACCATTGAATAGACTTAGTATCTTTGATAAAAATCAGTTGGTCATGGGTATGAGGATTTGTTTCTGAAATCTCAATTCTATACCATTGGTCTAAATGTCATTGTGCCAGTTTCATGTTATTTTGATTATTGCAGCTTTATAATAAGTTTTAAAATCTGGAGCTGTGAGACCTCCAACTTTGCTCTTCTTTAAGATGTTTTTAGCTATTTAGGGCCTATTACACCAAAATATAAATTTGATGATTGGATTTTCCATTTCTGCAAAGAAAGTTGTTAAAAATTTGAGATAACATTGAATATATAAGTTGCTTTGGGTAGAACTGACACTTTAACAATATTTAGACTTCCAATCCACAAACATGGAATATCCTTCTATTTATTTATGTCTTCTTTAATTTCTTTTAGCGACATTATGTAGTTTTCTTTGTATAAGTCCTTTACATACTCGGTTATATTTATTCTAAGGTATTTGATACTTTTAATTGCTATTATAAATGGAATATTTTTGGTGATTTCCTCATTAGACTGTTCATTACTGGTGTATAGAAACACTTTTGATTTTCGTATGTTGATATTTTAACCAGTCACTTTGTTGAATTTGTTTATTCACTCTAGTAGCTTTATTGTGGATTTTTAAGAAACTGTGTAATAATTACATAGAGCAGGGGTTCTTAACTTTTTTTGTTCCATGGACCCCTTTGCCAGTCAGGCGAAAACACATTAAATAATAATCTAATACATCAAAAATATAGGAAAGTTAAAGTTAAATTTTATGTTTTAAAGACATGTCAATGTGAAGACTATTGTTGTTTATCCTGAATAAGAACATTAAACTGTGGTGTAGTGTTTGAAAAGGCAACATGCATATCACTTTGGACATCTCATTGCTTTGATTTCTTTTTCCAATTTGAGTTCAAAGACCCTCTGAAATCTTTCCACAAATCCCTTTGCAGTCCATGGGCCCCTGGTTCAGAATCCTTGTTCTAGAGAGTAGTACTAGCCTGACTGCAAGAAATGAAGAGAAAATATAAGAAAATTTAGTTCAAAGCATACTGGTACCAAGGATGTTTAAGGTTAGGACAACCAGCTTTATGTTCATTAGTACAGGAGCTGTTTATTCCTAAAGTTTGTATCCAGCTAGTGCTATGACAGAAATTTCCTTGAGTGCCTGGAGCTAACAAAAACAAGCAAAAAAGCTCAAAAGCACCTTTCACAGTATTTGCAAATAGCATTATGATGTCTGTTCAGAGTTTTGCCCTACTATCAAAAGAATCAGTCTGAAGTGAAAGTAAATTACAGGTCCTTTCTACTTTTCTTAGCATATATCTTGTCCTGGGCTTTGCTTGTCCTCCATTTAGTAACTGAAATATCCCCTGTATTCCCTATGAAAAAGACTTTCTTCCTCTCCTGGGAGTTCTATTTTAAGTCCTAAAGTTGATAACCCTTTGCCCCAGAGCACTTCAACTTAATTGATTCTTGCATTGCTTTAGTTGTCTACAAGCAGCTTCTGCCAGCAGGGCAAATTCTCAGAGGGTGACACAGGGAAAGTTTCCTGTTTCAGTCTTTTAGGCTGCTCCCCAAAAGATTGGTGCTAACCTACAGGCAGTATAGTATCTATATAGGGATTACTTTGCCCCCTCCAGAACAGGACCAGGGATCCACAGTGGGGGCTCAGAGTGGCTCCCCTCCGCACTATGGATGGGTGGTAAGTGGCCACCAAAGGGTACTATGAGTGTCTACCATTTTTTAAAATTGTCTTGATTTGGCACTCACCCAGTTACTGCTATCCTTTAACTGTCTTCTGTAGTTTTGAGGATAATGGCTTTGCCAGTTTTTTCTGTTTGTTCAAAGAATCTATGGAGGGATGGCAACATGAAACATCTTATATTGCCATATTGGCTGACCAGAAGCCCTGTTTTTGAGAATGTTTATAAGTGGTTGATTTCATCATTCTGCTAAACTAAAGGTGCTTCTTTGAAACACCTTTGATATATTATTTAGTTTAGCCAATCCTGAGACATTGAATGTCAACAAAGAATTACCATTTATATTGAATCAATGTTTATAATGATGAATTATCTTCAATTGTTGTTCTTCTACAAAGTACTTATCTTCTAGAAAACTTTTTGATGAGATAGGGAGAAATTATCTTATTGACTTTTAAATAATCCTTCCCTCTAAATAAGACACCATAGGTCCAAGATACCAACAATAGCACTTGTTCATTCTCAATATCCTTTTCCCCACCCCTTGCCTTTTACAGTAAGAGAAATGGAAAATTATGTATTCAAATTCCCCCTCTCCTGCAGCTTACAGAGTTGGATGGGTTCCATGCAACAAAACTCTGGCCAGTGAGATGGAGGCTAAAATAAGTCCCTGTTTCCAGAGAATATATTTGCTTTCATTTATCTCCTACATACTTCTACCTGACTGAAATGCAGATTTGATATCTAGCTATCTTCCATATCAAAACAAAGGCAACGTGCAAAGAAGGCATATAAGATAAGACTACTTTACTGATGAATATTTTTAACATTCCCTGGTCTACCTGGCTCTGATTTTCTCATTACATGAGAAAATAAACTCCTTACTTGTTAAGCCACTTTTTTTTTTTAAGGTATTCTGTTGCTCATGGATCCAAATGCAATTCCAGACAGTGAGCTAACCCTTCTAGACACATCTATGTATCTATGTGCATGTATGTATTAGTTAAGGGATTGTACAATTATAATCATTATTTTTAAAATTAGATGTGCCTCTCCATTTCACACAAGGAAGTGGTAGAGCATTTCTAGGCACATGTGAGGCTGCACTGAAAGGCAACTGAGGATTGTGATTGTGGCACTAGGAAAACTTTTCATTTATAAAATTCGATGCCAAATTCAATAATTTGTTTGGCTGTAATACATCACAAGTCATGAAAATATGTAAGAGGAATAATATGGAAATTATCTTGTTCTATTTTCTCACATTAAGGAGAGAGATACATCTAATTTAAACAATAGTGGGTATAATTTTACAGTCCCTTAACTACTATACACATGCAAAAAATTTATCTTTTTTCACAATTTAAAGTTTTGGTTTTTTTTTTTCATTTTTTTTTTTATATTTTAAAAGATATTTCAATTACATAAATCTTACAGAGACTATATAGGGGATTCCCATATCCCCCGCTCCCCACACCTCCCATATTTTCCCACATTAGCAACAGCTTTCATCAGTGTGGTACATTCATTGCAATTGATAAACACATTTTGGAGCATTGCCACTAAGCATGGATTATAGTTTACATTGTAGTTTACACTCTCTCCCATTCAACTCTGTAGGTTATGGCCGGATATATAATGGCTTATCTCTGTCATTGTAATGTCATTCAGGATGATTCCCAAGTCCCAAAAATGCTGCCCTATTACACCTGTTTTTCCCACTCCCTAATCCCAGGACATCCATGGGTCACTGCCTCCACAACAATGGTATTTCTTCCATTGCTAGAATCACAATAAGTCTATAGTAGAAACTATAGTATATAATTTATTTTAGTCTATAGCTCATTTCCCAATCCTGAGGACTCTGAGATGGTGATGCCCACTCCACCATTAACTGAGGGGGGCTTCAATCCCATACATCTGATGGATGGGACTCTCTTGCTTGCAGTTGGAGGCACTCTCAGTTCCTTGGTATGTTGTTTGTCCATCACCTCCTCCCTTTCAATTGTCTGGGTGAGTCCATTGAACTGGAGAGTAGGTGTTGCAATCTCCTATTGAGATTCAGGGCCCAGCTGGCACATAGACAGCCCAAAGATTTAAGTCTCTTGGATGTACACCTACCAACTCTCGTACTATTTCTAGATTCAAATAGAAAGACAGAAGAGTCATGCATAGGGAAACCAGTGCTGAGTCTAACTCAGTCACACTGGGGAGCATAAATACCAGATTAAGGGAAGGGGTCAAATTCTTGAGCTAATGCCCTGACTATAGTGTCTGGATGTCTCCATATCCCTGAGGAGCTTCACTATTTGGGTCGTACCTACTTTGGCTGTCAATGAGATCCTGCTGAGACATGTATAAGCATTACCTCTGGGATGCCTCCCAACTCACTTTGAAGTCTCTTAGCCATACAAACTCATTTATATTTAGATTTTCCACTTTGGGGTCAAGGTGATGGGTTTGTTTGTTTGTTTGTTTGTTTTTGTTTTTGTTTTTGTTTTTGTTTTTGTTTTTGTTTTTGTTTTTACAGATGCATTGCTTGTTGGTACTTGGTAGCAATCCCTCAGTGCCAAGGAGGATCATCCCAGGGAGTCATGTCCTATGCTGGGGGGGGTGGGGAGTTATTGCTTTTATATGCTGAGTTCAGCTTAGAAAACAAAAGAAAAGGAATTGTTGAAGCAGGTCCAATTTGAATATAATTAACACAGTGTAGAGGTGTATTGAGTATACTTAAACTACTCATAATCTCCATCCTTACCAAAGTCACAGCTATAAAAATAATTTGATGAGGAATTCTGTACATAAAATGTAAATAAAAGCAATCTTAGAAATAAAAATTTGCTAAACATTTTCATTTGTACCGTATAATAAAAGGAAATACAGGTGCATTCTATGCAAATAGAGTTTTAAAACAAGATTCCTGGCCTCTCACTCACAAACAGAAACTCTGAGCTTCCATTGCTTTAACCCAGGTTCATCAATTCTTATACCCTTATAGTTGCTCTGGAACCCTTACAAGTGAAAAGCAGCATTGATATTACTGAATGCACTGCTGTTGGTTACTATAAACAAGCAGACTAAGCAAAAATTAAACTTGGGAGGGGAGGAATATGACCTCTTCCTTACAAAGAAAAAAATAAAATAGTAATAAGTGATTGTGTCTTTTTGTGAAAGAAGAGAATATAGGCTGACATATTGTCAAAGGTATTCCTAAGTCTGTATCAGCCTGGGATCTAGATGAGGGACAAAAATATTAAGTCAGTGGTTCATAAAGTATTCCAGGAAGTTCTTTCCTCACCACTTGACTGTTAGAATCCAGCCTGCCATGCAGTTGCTCCAGACTTACCTGATACATTAGGCTATCCTCATCCCCCTTGGCTGCCAAGACAGGGCTTAACAAACTTTTCTCTAAAGGCCAAATACTAATTATTTTAGCCTTTGAGGGCATAAGAACTCTGTAGCAACTACTAAACTCTGCCCTTGTAGAACAAAATCCAGCATAGACAATACATAAACCAATGAGCAGGGTTGGGCCCCAATAAAACTTTATTTACAAAAACAGGCAGCTTTTCATGATTTGGCCTGTGGGCTATAGTTTGCTGACTCTTGGTTTAAGGCATCCAGCTCCTGGAGATATCATTTACCTGAGAGCAATGCTTGATTTATTCCCAGTCTTGTTGAGGTTACAACAGCATTTCAATGTCCCTAGTGCACCATTTCCAGGATTCTGTTTTTGGAGCAGGTGTTTTTTACATGAACTTCAGAGAATTAATCAAAGCAGGTATTTCCATTTTTTTATTCCATTTTTGCTTGGTCTTTCTCATTCGGTCCTGACCACCGCTAGATTGAAAACCCACTCAAATGGTAAAACTCTCCAAGAGTTCAGACTCCATAATAAATCATTTCTTAGATTGTAGTACTTTTGTTTTTGTTCTCACCACCTTTTTACTCTAAGAAAAGAATAAAGTCCCCATCCTCCTTCCCTTCTCCCTATCAGTGAAAGGGCAGGGACTACCACCAATCTCTTCCTTAGCACTCCTGTTGTTCTTGCTTCCAGCTCAGCAGCTCCCTCAGAGATCATTTGACAGATTCTGTGTCCAAAAGTTTGCTGGATAGTATCACTCTTTCAGTTTTGTTGGAGTTGTTTAAGGATTTACATGAAAGGGATCTAGTCTGAGAGATCTAGGTTGAAATTCCTATGTCCATTCCTCACAGAAGCTCAGGAAAAGCATCAAGGTACACAATAAATTCAGAACAATTGTCCAGGGCCGTGCTTATGTTTCTTCTTTCCATTTAACTAAAAGGTTATGGAATTTTCAGAGCCTGAAAAGACAATATGCATCTTCCCTAGAGATGAGCTACTGTTTTGTTTACACTCATCTTCTCATAGGGAAGAATATTTGGCTCAGAGCTCTGACAGAGAACGAAGCCTCACCTGTCCTTACTAAAAAAGGCCTGAAAAAAGTTAAACTTTTCTAGGTTCCAAAATTGTCTTGAATCTCTAATTTAAGCATTCCAACACAAAGGTACTTTGCTATCTAGAGAGAGAAAGATAAATTTATTAAGAAACGTGATAACATATGTTGCAATCTCAAATGCACCCTGGAAAACTCATTAAATATCTTCCAGGCTTCCTTCATTATCCCAGCGGCCTAACAGCAGTTCCTTATAACATCATAATAAAAAAGATATTTTTAACTGGCAAATGTTCAAGCTTTCGTCAAATTATTTGGGGGTAAGAATTCCATTTCTTGCTAAATAAAAAGATTTCATGTACAGAAGATTCAACATAAGGTAGCAGAAAGCTTTGATTATTATATTTCAGAGCCTGGGAGTCAAATGTAAAAGCTAAAAGAAAATTCTGTTCCTCTGTGGGAGAACACTCCACAGAACAAAGACCTTTTACTACCCAGGACTTTTCTGAGTTTTAGATGTTGATTTTCCTCACTTTTCTTTTCAAGATCAGAATGTCTCTATTAGTGCCTTTTAGACAGGAATATCATGCAGAGAGTTGAAAGGGCACCACAGACTGGAAAACATGGCTTATTGTATAGATTACATGCATTGTAATTTATTTAATTACGAACTTATGCCAATTCACATGTATTTTGTATTGGCTAACAGTATCTATTAAAGGTCTGAAAACTGAATAACAAAAGCGAAAATAGAGTTGATAATTTGTTTAAAGACCCTGAATTACTGAGCTTTCATCTCTAAATGAGGAGAAAAAAAAACAATAAAGAGCAACATATATTTCTATATACTACAAATGTATATAATATGTGCTTATGTATCTGCATATATATAATTATATACATATACACAAATATATATACATATATAAGTAGGTATGGCTATATGTTTACAAGGATATATACATATAGATACACATAGATAAATCCTTTTGCTGATTTTGTACATTCCATGGCTTTAGCATTTAACATTCTAGTTTAATTAGAACTGAAGTGCTAGATGTAAATCATATGCAAAGGAAAATAGTAGTGCTTTATGGAAGCTTAACAATCCTGAATACAAATGCCAATTCCAGTTATGGGCACTGATATATTTTAGTTATGTATGATTAATGTATTGTATTTAAACATAAATAGAATATGATAAAACACTTCTAAATTCACTCTCTTTTCCCTGGGGTCAGATTAGAGGGGTGCCATTATCAGGCCTCTGAGTTAGCATGTAAAGGTCACTAATAAAGATGGCAGCCAAATAATACAGTAAAGTTTGAGCAGATTTAATTGCATCAAAACTGTCTCTCATAAGAAGCATCAAATGTTTCTGTGAATCATAAACCACAGGAAACCTCCATTGTCCATATCAGCCTCTCTAGGAGTTTTGTGTTGAATGAAATATGACAGAGTATACCTATATTAGTCAGGGTTTTCTAGGGAAACAAAATTGACAGGAGATATCTGTAAATAGTATAAGATTTTATAAAATTCTCTCACATAACCATGGGGATGCACAAGTCCAAATCCCACAGGCAGGCTGTAAACCAAGGGCTCCAATGAAAGTCCTTGATGAGTTCCCAGGAGATGTTGGTTGTCCCAAGTCAAGATGGAAAATTCTCTCTGAATGCTGAAATCACTTCCCCTTTTAAGGCATTCAATTGATTGGATAAAATGTCACTCATTGCTAACAACAATCTCCTTGGTTGATTGTAGATGTAATCAGCCATCTATGCTATAAACTCACTGATGACTAAAGTCCATAAATGTCCTTGTATTACAGTTAGCCCAGTGTTTGCTTGACCAAACACCTAGGCACAATACCTGGCCGAGTTGACACATTAGCCAAACCATCACAATCCCTAACAATCCCCATTTAAATTTAAGAAGCTGACACTGGAGTCAGTGTTTGTGATATGGGGGTAGGTGTGTGAGGTATTGCTGTGTTTGGTGAAACAAATGTAGTCACAGAAAGACTTACTGTTTCTGGCCATGTTTTGTGTAACAGACCTGAGAAAGAAACAGAGAGCAAGGACACACCAAAATGTTCCAAAACATCTGCTCCCCGACAATGGAAATTAAATCTGTGGGCATTACTATACCAAGACACCTACAACAACACTGAAAGGCCTTGAAAAATTCAAGACATAAAATGTGCGTTAAAAAAATAGGCTCGTTGGAAAGTGGATGTGGCTTAAGCGATTGAGCTCCTGCCTACCACATGGGAGGGCCCAGGTTCGGTTCCCAGTGCCTCCTGGAGAAGACGAGCAAGACAGTGAGCTGGTGTGATGGGCAGGTGACACAACAATGAGACACAAAGAGGAAAGACAATGAGAGACACAACAAAGAAGGGAACTGAAGTGGCTCAAGCAATTGAGTGCCTCTCTCCCATATAGGAAGTCTCCAGGTTCAGTTCCCAGTGCCTCGTAAAGAGAAGACGAGTAGACGCAGATAGCACACAGCGAATGGACACAGAGAGCAGACAGCAAACACAAACAATGATGGCGGGGGGGATGAATAAATAAATGTTTTTTAAAAATAGGCTAGTTAGTCCTGGGGATGGAGAGACTTTGCCATCTTTGCACAGGAAGAAATAAGCTTTTCTTCCACTTGTACTGTTTGGTGACATTGGGAAGAGAAAACACCCAATTTCCTCTCTTTGGTTATAAAGACAGAAACCTCTTAGAAGAAAGAGTGCCTATTGGAGCTCACAGCACCTGCTGCTGGAAAAAGCAAAAGGAAAGTGCCCACTCAAGTGTGAATCCTTCCTATAGAACCAAGAGGCAGATTTGGCTCCCAACCATGATCCAATTGCAGTGAAAGGAAAGTTCTGCTTAAGGTGCATTAAAAAAATAAATAAAATAAATAATAATAAAAAAAACTTTTATGACCATTGGATTCAAGAGATAAATTATTATGGTAATTTAAAACATGAAATCTGGACTCACATGTTCCTCACATGCCTGAGTTGCCATGAATTCTCAGAAAAATTCGGCATTTCTAAGCATTGAATCCCATGTTTGTAAAATGGGTATACCAATAGCAGGTAAATCACAGGGATTTTGAGAAATAATATAAATACTGCATGTAAAAATTTTTAGCATGTTTGGCTTAGAGCAAGCATTTTTAAAAAGGTAGCTATTGTTATAATTAGCACTGTTTGCAGAAAATAACAAATGGGTAGGCATTTAACATTACCAATACTTCAATGAAAGCAGGAATTTAGGTAATAATGAAGGATTCCATATTTGATCTCTTAATTCACAACTCAAGGAAATAAAGTCATTATTTCTAATGCCTTCTCACCTTAGTTTCCTTATTAATAATAGAATAGATCCAATGAGAAATAGGTTCCACATTTAACAAAAAGGCAGTGACAGAAGGAAACCAAAACTAACATTTCCCCAATTTTTATCACTCTAAACATCTTAGTATATTGATTTATTGAATGTAATTTCTAGCATATGAAAAAAACATATGCCACCATCTTCTCTGCCATTTTTAAAATCTAATTTGCTTTACCTGAAATTGTAGCTTTAGATTCCATTGACAGATTGTCCTATTATTATAATTTATGTTCATTTTAATAGATATCTTTAAACATCTCCAAAGCAGTGTTTCTCAATAAAAATGATTTTATGTTTTCCTGAATACCCTCAGTTACTACAAAACAAACTTATATTTTACATTTTTTCACAAGCTGTTCATTAAATCTGTCACCTCCATTCATGATAATTTCTGTGATTTTTACTTGGGACACCACTGGCGATGTCACTTGTTATAAAAGTCTCATAAAAAGTATTCTTATGCATTTGAGTAAGTCTTGTAGCTGAGACAAACCAACTATGGCTTTCCTTACAGGGTTATTTGTTTGTCTATTTTCTTATCTCTGTTGCCTCTGTAACACATGTAGCCTATTTGGATTTTGGAGACATATTTCAAACACTGAGTAAAATAGAGGTATTTTATTTTCTACAGTGGGGGAAAAAGTGCTCTCTGTTCTCATATTTCCGATGATTTCCATTTTGCTCTTCATCCCATTATCTAGGAAACAGGGACTAACATTCCCAGCATGTCCCCTAGTTTCTAATTGTAAAGTTTTTGAAAAGAGATGGTAAAAAAATTAACTTAAAGAAGACTCTCATTGGCCAATTTCAAAGGTAAAATTTTTTTTTAAATCCTTGGATAAGATTTCATTTTGTGTGTGTGCATCTTTAGATCTTTGCATCTGGAATGAATACTATGGCCAATATATCCCAGGACAGTTCTGATTTCTAACATTCTTACCCCTTTCCTTATAACCACTCACTTAATTGACAGTCTCCATTGATAGAATTGTGGCTGAGACCATATATTTTCTTTCTAAACACCTTGATATGTGACTTTTTTTTGGTATCTATACCACTAAAGAAATATATTATCAAACTCTTTCCTGGTTAGATACTCACCACAATGTAGGACTTTATCTATCTTTGTTTCTTTCATTTATGCTGAGCCTATCATAGAAATGGAAGCAAGCAGATAGGCAACTTTCTCTCATTTTATTTTCCCCAAAAACTGACAGGAAGAAAGACAGCAAGAGAATTCAAGGGATTTGCATTTTTTCTTCTCTACTCTGAAGTAGAGAAGAAAACACATATTAGGAAGCCAAAAAGCTTATTACCTGGAGGCACCAAGAATGGGGTCTTGAGTCTGAACAGCTTTGTGTTCCTTACGTTATCTTAGCACTTAAGAAGTTACAACTGGAGCAGACACGGTCTGCTCTGCTTCTAAGGAATATTCTCCCCAAACCTGCCTGTTCTCTAGTTTACTTTTCCCCCATTGGTGAGCTGAAAAAAATGGGTGGGGGCAAACCAGAATAGGTCACTCACCTTTGGGGTATAACCCTTCCTATTTGGGTTCCAATTCTCAGGCACCGATTTAGTCCCAGACTATCATCTGAGGGTTGTAGGACTTTTCTTTTACTTTTCTATCTCTGAAAACGCTGAGAGCTCTGACTTTATGACATCTAGCCTGTCAAGTGTAACAAAGGCTGGAAATATTTGACATGTGAAGAAAGAGCTGCTATATCACAGATCTACAACGTAGTGGATGAAACAGTAATAAAATAACAAGTGTCATATAAGATTAAATGGGATATACACACCTCTCCTAACATGATCTCAGCTCACTCCTATCTGTGGGCACATAAAAGGTGAGTCAGAAACACAGAGCACAGAGACTATGGTTCAAACAGAATGACATTGCCTCCAGAAAAATAATTAACTAAATTTCAGGCAACAGGATCCATGTTAGCAGAATATAATTGTTAATAATTGCTCCCATTCAGCATTATTTATTTTTATCGAGTAAAGCCTAGTTATTGTGTCCTCTTATGGCAACCTCTACTAATGATATATTTGACACAGAGTCACTTTAACAGAGTCATGTGTGGTGTGTTCCCTTCCCTGTCAGAGGCAGTCAGCTCTCATCCAAGTCAAGGTATACATTGTCCTCTTCAGTAATATGAAAGTGTATTCATCCATACGTATTCACTGTGGTATACTCCATCATATTCTATTATGCCAGTACTTTCCTTAATAATTGTCAGCCAGGTCTACCCATTTTTGCTCTCGTGCTTATTGCCTTCACACTTACAAACAGAGCTGATATAAAGATTACATTAATGATAGCCAATTCTTTCTAAGGTTGCATAGATGGCCAAGTTATTTTTATTCATGAGTGAGCCTCAAATTTTAGATTTTTAACAGATAAAGAATCTTCCATCTTAAAAGGATATTCAAATTACTTCTTATTTCTTCATTAATTTAATTTATTTTTAATTAATTAAGGTGACAAGGTTTTTTGTTTCCATTTTCTTGACATAGGCATTGTTTTAAGACCACTTTCCTATTTACTGGAAATAAGGAATCTCCTCTAAAGGATGTGTTTTCTTATATGCTTCCGAAATAAGAGTCTTAGCCCATGTCTACACAACCAGATACAAAAATACAACATGTATAAATACAGTTAATATTTTTGCTAGCATATATTCACCACTTAATGTGTACTCCTCAGAATTCTAAATAATTTACAGATTTAATTTATGCTTTGAGGTATATGTTAATATTATCCCAATTTTACGGAAGAGGAAACTGAAGCTCAGAGTGGTTAAAATGGTTTTAGCTGAATTCTGTTAAATGCACCTAAATTTGAACTTCAACAGTGATATTTACATGCTTGATGATTTTGAGGAAAGTAAACTGTGATAGTTAGCTTCCTTCTCTATAAACATGGAATAAAAATAACCACCTGGAAATGCTGTTGTGAAAATTAAATGAAATAATGCCTAAAATATGTCTGGCACACAGTAAACATTCAATAAGTGATAAAAATAAAGGTCACAGTAATTACAGAGGGGCAGAATGGGGAAGAGACTTTAAGTTCACATCTCTGTGCATTTATCTACCCACACCAATTACCATCATCACTTGACCTTCCTTGTTCTATAAGTAATTAGCTATGTTAACACTGTATAAATCAGATCTTCCATTTTCAAATACACTCATTTTACTTATACACCTCATGATCAGGTGACAAATCAATACTTTGCTCACTCTGAAACAGTTTCCAGAAAATTGTTTTCTATATTAAAAATAATCAAATAAACCTATAACCAAAAACACTGCTTCTCTTTCAAAGATTGAACTACCCAGCTACACCACCTTCCCCTCTTTTCAATGCAGTTACATACTGATATCAATGTTACTCGTTTTCATTTTTATAGTACTTGGCTTATTAACTTCTGCATCATCTTCTATCATTATCTTAGGGGACCTGGAATTTCTAAAGCTTTAATTTTCAGCTCTTCTGCCTATTCATCTTTAATCACATTCCCACTCACATTACCTCATTCAAAAATTGTCGCCTCCTGACTCTATATTTGAAATCAACAGTTCTGGTATCCCACTCACTGACTACAGTTATTAATGCTTTTGCCTTCAATTTTTTTATCTCAATTTATTTTGGCTCCCACTTACACTCAATCACTCAAGGTGCTACTGGCTTTATTTCCTTCCTATCCATCGGAGGTACTATGGCCCATCACCACAGTCACTCTCTTGCCAGCACCCTTAATTCTCTCAAACTTCTGTCTCACTCCCACAGCTATATCTCACAACAAATTGAGTGTTGAAGAAATCACAACTCGACTGATTGTTATATCTCTGTGTTAATGATCACCAAAGCATCCAGATCACCTTACTATGTTTTTCTAGTCATCTGCTCTTTTTTAGTCCTTATCATCTATCTAATATCTTTGCTGCTTTCTTCAAACCTTTAAGCTCTCCTCCACTCCTTCAATCTTAGTACACTGTTCAGGCTTCATAATTCATGAGGAAAACAAAGCCATCAAACTGCCTTCTTCCTGAACTCCCTGTACTTAATCTCCAGTTCCAGTCTTGCTTGTATCTCAACAATCTTCTCATTTTCTGGTCATTGAAGAGGGACAGGTTTTCCTCCACTTCTCAATAACCACTTCTTCTACATAAAAAAAGGTTAGTATCTCTTTTATTCTTACCTTCTCAAAAATGCTTCTCCATTGATTATAGACTTTTTTTTTTTATGCTCACTCTTCAACTCTTCCCTTTCCATTCCTCTTCAAATGTGGTCTTCTCTCTCCCATCACCAGTTCCAAACCAAACAAAACAGAACAAAACAAAAACCCACCCTGTGTCTTCCTTCTGCCAGCACTTCCAGTCAAATTTCTTGAAATAATTATTTGCTTAAATTTCTTACCTCCTTAATGATCATTCAGGTTTCACTCTTCTTCCTGATCAGTTTCCAATCTCTAATTCCACTGAAACCACTCCTGGTATCAGCAACAATTCTCTGAATTTTTAAATTTGAAATACATGAGGGCTTCTTTGTATTGTTTTGTTTTGTTTTGTTTTTATCCTTGCCAATTTTAACCTTTTGAAAAATATTTACCTGATTTACCCAAATTCACCTTACTAAACAGACACACATATGCACACACACTTTCTGTTGCTTCTACCCTTTTTGGTCACTTTCATCTCTATCTCCTCCTTCACCAGACCTCTGAATGTTAGTGATTCTTTGTTGTAAGTATTCCTTCTTCTCAATCTACATTGAGATGTCCCTATATGAACATGTCCATCCCTAACTAGTGACAGGAAATTAGATGCTCCAAATAACAAGTGTAGAATGAACTAGGGCTTTCCTGGTGGAAGGGTGAGAATCAAAACCCAAAGCCAAGATGCTGCTCCTGAAGAAGGACTCAAATACAGCAGAGCAGTACAGATAGAATGGTCCACTATCTTGAGTTATTTGAATTTTTAAAATATCTTCCTAATAGGTTTGATTTCATATTTGAGATTATTAATTTAAGTTCCAAATCTATTTTTCAGCATAAATTCTATGACAGTTTGATATTATTGATGAATTCCAAACAGAAATACTGATTATGTATGTAAACTGGTCTGTTCCTTTGGGCTAATGATATCCTTAGATTCTATTGAAGTCAGAGGTTTCACTGACTTTGACTACAAAGTCTACTACAGCTTTGACTGGGTCACATCAGTAGAACATCAAATCCCTACCCCCTTGGTGGGTTGGGACTCACAGAGAAAACAACAAGACAGAAGAGTCAGTTGGAGTTTGATGCTGGAGCCTCAGGAATTAAATACACAGAGAGGCAGATATATGAGGAAAGAGAAAAGGCTCCACTGGACATGGCAGAGGCCCCAAAAGGAGAGATGAGCCATTTGCCTAGTTTACAGCTGGCCTTGTGGAAGAGCAGAGCAGCTGAGCTTGGAGAGAAGCAAGCTCCAAGAGAGAGACAAGACTTATCCCAGCATACAGCTGATCTTGGAGGAGGCTGGGACCATGGAGCCTTGGCATGTCGGCAGCCATCTTGCTCCAACATGTGGCAACAAACTTTGGTAAGGGAAGTAACTTATACTTTATGGCCTTGTGACTGTGGGCTTCTACCCCAGATAGATTCCCTTTATAAAAGCCAGCAGATTTTTGGTGTTTTGCACCAGCACCCCTTTGGCTGACTAATGCAAATTCAAAAAAAAAGAAGTCAAAGAGTTGATAATCCTTCAAAGCCATTTAGTATGAGACTCTTCCTGGGAATAAAGGGATCTCATTACACTGAATAACTAGAGAAGGACCCAGAAATCACTCACTACCCAGGTATTATCATAACCAACCAGCTTTGTGTGTTGCAAATTTGGGAAAACTGTATAAAACCTTAAAAAATAAATTTAATAATGTATTCATACATTAGGAGGAAAATTGGAACAAAATGAACACTTCAATACTTCTTCTGTAAAAAGGTTTCCTGTCCCAAATTCTTACTTTAAAAAATCTATTTTTTAATAAATGGATGGTTCATGTAATTAGAAAAGCCAGTAAGTTTGGAAACAATTATATGACATCCAATGATTCCCATTTTCCAAGAAAGGTGTGCATTTTGAAAATAGTATATAACTGGAGATTTTCTTTCCATATTGAATTTCAGAAGCTTTGTGTCCAAACAAAGAAAAATGGGGAAGTTTGAGTTTAACAAAAATGTCTCTTCTAGTTAGCTGAATTTATCTTTCCTCAGCAATTAAATCAGTGTTAATCTTTTTGTTGAAAGGAGCCACTTTTGTTGTGAACAATATATTTTATTTGAGTTTATCTATGGTGATTTGAAAGGTACATGCATTTGGAATAAATAGTTCTCTGTTACAATCTCAACTCTCACTATCTCTGACCAGTGAGAAATCTTAAGGATGCTAGGAATTATATGAAATTGTCATAAGATATATGAAGTACCCATTTAAGCCATCCTTCTTAATCTTTTTCCAACAGCCATACAACTTGTCTTAACTTGGACAATTTCAGTGAAGATCTCTCTGCTTGGCAAGAGGAAAATATTAATTTCCTACCTGACTCAATTGCCCACTATGTGTCAGAAATTTTGCTGAGAGTTTTCACATAGGTTATAACTCATTTTCTAAACAATCTTAATTTCACCAATAACATATCTGAGTTGCATTACTCACCCAAAGTCACAGTGCAGTTTGTAAGATATGATATCATGACTTGGGTCCAGATCCTTTTAAAGCCAATGTTCTCTCTACAACACAACATTGTGCTTTGAAATAGCTTGAATTTTCAAATTCATGCTAGAATGAATTCAAATCTGCTTTTATATGACTATCACTTGACCTATTCTTCCCTATGAAGCATCCTAAAATATTTCTTGATTTTTAACTTATAATAGACAGTAGTAACAAAATCGACTACTATTTTGAAGGCTTATTTTGTGTCAAGCATGATGTTTTGCTCTTTAGAATTTGGATTGCCAGTGTTATCTTTTATTGATTCGTTTACTTGCTCAAGTTATCACCCTATTTGTCTTTCTACTTAGTGAAATTTCCAGAAATAAGTCTTTATCTGCTATCTGCATTGATTTTTAAGCTACATACTACTTAATCTATAATAATCTTACACCTACTTTTACAATTCTACAGAAATTGTTATATTAAATTTGTCACTGATGTCCCAATCAACAAATCAAATGCTTTATTCTCATTCTGTAGCCTCTTGATGATTTTGTAATACTTGATACTTTAACTTAATTGCATGTTTATTTTAAAGTAAGTAGTTTATGACCAGCACTGAACAGTGAACAAAAGTAGAGGTGGTGAATCTCAGGTGGAGCATTTATTGGGGAAGGAGTTGGTAATGACTAATGATTTGTGTAATAACCCTTTTATGCACATGCATGTCCTCAGATTAAGGAATGCCTCAGACTGGCAGGGATTCATATGTTCTATTACAATCTAAATTCTCTAAAGGCAAGAATCATGCCACATACCTTCATCTTGTACATAATAGGGTTTGCTTAATATTTTTTAAACAATATTGATTTTTCTCATTTCATCATCATTTTGGTTCTATTTTTGTTGGATTAAAATAATTTACAATAAAAAAGTATGACTTAGTAAGACAAAATAGCAAAATAGCTCTTTTTAGTTCTACATTATGGTAGATACTTTAAATGTAAATGGATTAAACTCCCTAAGCAAAAGGCAGAGATTGAGAGAATGAATAAAAAAGCATGACTCAATTATATTCTGTTTATGAAAGACTCTTTTAACTTCAAAGACAAAATTAGATTGAAAGTGAAAGGATGAAAAATAATATGTAAATAAAAACCAAAAGACACCTAGGGTAGTGATACTAATATCAGATATTATTAACTTTTAGTCAAAAACTGTTACAAGGGATAGAGAAGGTCACTATGTACTGAAAAAATTGGTTGATTCAACAAGAATACATAAAAATTATAAATATATATGCATCTAAGGGCAAAGCCTCAAAATATATGATGCAATTATTGACAGATTTGAAGGGAGAAATAAATGGTTCTACATAATGAGTAGGAGTCTTGAATACACCACTTACAAATATGAACAGAACATCTAGACAAAAGATCAATAAGGAAACAGAAGACTTTAATAATATTGTACAACAACTAGATGCAACAAATATATATGAAATACTTCACCTAAGAGCAGAAAAATGCATATTCTTCTCTAGTGCACATGGTTCATTATTCAAGAACAATTCTCAATAAATTAAAAAATACTGAAATCATACAGTGTATCTGACCACAATGGAATGAAGTTAGAAATCAATAACTTAGTTAGAAATCAAGAACTGGGAAATTCACCAATATGTGGAAATTAAACAACATTCTCTTAAACAACCATGGGTCAAAGAAGAAATCAACAAAAATGTTATTTATATATATGTGTATATATATATATATATATATTTAAGAGGTGCTTAGATTAACTAAAATATTACACAGAACCTACCAGGATTCCCATGTTCCCCACCTCCCACACCTCCCACTACATCCCACACAAACATCTCCCACAAGTGTGATATATGCATATATATTTATATATCATTTTTAAAATATTGGTATGTATTGTGAAAATTTTTATTTTTACCCACAATAAAAAAATTAATTAATTTTAAAAAAAGAGAGAGAAGAAATCAACAGGGGAAATTACAAAATCTCTTGAGACTAATGAAAGTGAAAACACAACAAACCAAACCTTATTGGATACAGCAAAGGCAGTGCTGAAAAGGTCATTTATAACTCTAAAGACTTCTATTAAAAAAGAGGAGAGATCTGAAATCAGAGACCTAAACACATAACTAGAGGATCTAGAAAAGGAAGGGAAAACTAAAAAAGTAAGCAGAAGGAAAGAAATAACAAAATTTCAGTAGAAATAAATGAAATAGAGAATTAAAAAACCCAGTAGTGAACATCCTTTCTCAACCTGAAACAGTCAGAGTGGACAGCATCCAAAACCCCTCAGGATTGATTAACAAACAAAAATAAGGAGGGAGTGCAACTACTGACTAAAGCAGATTTACTGTTATTGTAGTTATTATCTTGTGTTAAATGAGTAACTTGTAAAATCAATATACTTTTTTGAAAAATTAAAAATGAAAAAAAACAATAACAAGAATCAACAAAACCAAAATTTGAAATCACTTCTTTGAAAAGATCAATATAATTGACAGATATTAAGCTAGACTGAAAAAGAAAAAAGAAAAAGGACACAAATAGCTAAAATCAGGAATGAAAGGGGGTTATAACTACTGAAACCACAGAAATTAAAAGGATTATAAGAGGATACTAAGAACAATTGTACACTAACAAATTAGATAACATAGACATAATGAACAAATACCTAGAAACACACAGACTACCTACACTACTCACGAAGAAATAGAAGGTCTCAATAAACCAAAGACTAGTAAAGAGATTGAATCAGTAATCAAAATTTCTTCTCAACTAAGAAAAGCCCAGGACCAAATGGCTTCAGAGGGGAATTTTACAAAATTTTCCAAGAAAAACTAATGCCAATTCTCTTCACACTCTTTCAAAAATCTGAGGAGGAGAGAACATTACCTCACTTATTCTCTGAGGCTAATATCACTCTTATGTCCATGGCCAACTGATTTTGATAAGGGTGCCAAGTCCACACAATCAGGAAAGGATAGTCTCTTCAACAAAATTTGCTGGAAAACTGGATAACCATATGCAAAAATTAATTCAAAATGAATTAAATACCAAAATATAATAAACAGAGCTATAAAACTCCTAGTAGAAATCATAGGGAAGCATCTTTAGCACCTAGTGTGAGGCAATGGTTTCTTAGACTTTACACCCAAAGCAAAAGCAACAAAAGACAAAGTAGATAAAAGGGACCTCCTGAAAATTTAAAACTTTTGTGTATCATAGCTCTTTGGCATGAAAGTAAAAAGACAACCTACAGAATGGGAAAAATATTTGGAAACCACATATCTAGTATAGGCTTAATATCCAGAATATTTAAAGAATTCTTACCACTCAACAGCAAAAACACAAACAACCCAATTTAAAAATGGGTGAAAGACTTGAATAGACATTTGTCCGAAGTAGATATGGTCAAAAAGCACATGAAAAGAAGCTCAACCTTATTAGTCATTAGGGAAATGTAAATTAAAACCATAGTGAGATAAGATTTCACACACAATAGAATGGCTATTATAAAAATAATGTAAAATTACAAATGTTGGAGAGGATGTGAAGAAATAGGAACACATATTTATTGTTGGTGGGAATAAAAAAATGGTGCAGCCATTATAGAAGACAGTTTGGTCATTCCTCAGAAGTTATATATAGAATTAACATATGACTCAGCAATTCCATTTCTAGATATGTATGCAAAAGAATTGAAAATAATAGGGTGGTATGTGAGAACTCTCTATTTTCTGTATGATGTTTCTGTAAACCTACAACTTCTCTAATAAAAAATTCAGTTAGATTTAAACCAAAATTTATTCTACAACCAAACTGATCTTATACTTCTAGATAACAGCATAATACAAAAGTTAATGCTTATCTGTCAATGTCCATACAGGAATAAATATCCTTCTCTAATCATCCTCTTCTTTAACCATTATATTATACTTATACTGAAGCAACTAAATTTCTGAAGGCATGATTTCTTCAGTTGCTTCATTCCTAAAAGTCCCTTGAAGTTCATGAGAGGAATATTTGATAATTATTCAGGTAGACATGGATATAATGCCCTCCAATTTTTTCTCTAATATGTTTCTAATGACTTAGTGCAGTAACTGCCTGGTGCATTAGATTATTCAGAATTACTACAGCATCTAGTGCTTACAGATGCCTGGGGCATTTTTCTGTACAATTTATTAAGGGTGAAAGTAATTAGGAAGCAGAATTGATAAAATGGATGTCTTGTCTCTAGTTAAATATTGAGAGTGTTTATAAGATGGCTGCAGTGTGAAACGATCCAGGTGACATGCGTGGTACACAGTTGCAACAAATGATGAAATTGGTATTTCTGGCAGAAAGCCTGAATCCTGATGAAGTGCAGAGCTTCCCAAATCTCTAGTATTCCTCCTTCTAGAAGCACGTACATGCATTTTCCTTTGATGCTATTAACCTTGTCATAGAAATGTGACTCTCTTTTTAGTTTCATAATGCCGTCTTTTTAAAAAGCAGCCCTTTTCACTTTGGGGGCATTTGAAAAAACTGATTTGTCATTCTAAGAGAAGATACAGACAATTATTTAGCATTAGCTTTCATTATTGCTGGAGAACCAAAATATCCAAACCAATGAAGCATTCTTGATATGTTTGAGATTCAGTGTGGGATCCAGGAAATATCAATGATTTATGTCTTTTCCTGTCTCACTTCACTGCAACAAATTATATTATAGCATATAATTGTATAGGATAAGTTGCCTTAGAAGTTAAGTAACATATGTCACGAATCATACAGAAAATATAATACTTGTATTTCAAACTGAGCTAGAGGATTGAAAATAAGAGGATTTTGTTAAAGAATATAGATTAATTTTGAGAAGCATGTCTGATAAGACAGGGTAAGTCTAAAACCCATTTCTCTATAAAGCAACAAGAACACTGACAATCAACTTATTCAAATCTCCAGAAATTAACCAAAGCACGCACCAATTAAGGGAATAGTTATTCAAAGATAATAGTTGAATCTCAAATATAACAGAGCTTGGTGGCATTTTAACTTGTCCTATTCCCATCACTTTTTTCCCAGTTCCATGTTAGCAGTGAAAATCAGTAGCATCGCAACCATGGTAGTTATGAATACTAGCAAACTATCAGCTAGTTTGGTGGAAGAATAATGGGCTTGAAGTTTCAAAAAGTCCCATCCCCAAAGAATTGTCATTATTTGTCATGTCTGGCAGGTCCCTGGAAAAGTTTACTTCACAGGGTTTCTTTCATATTACTGGAGTCAGAGCTTGCCCAATGAGAAAAACCTTATCCCCATCATTTTACATTCCCACAGCAATGAACAGTTGTTCCTATTTTTCCACATCCTTTCCAACATTTATTTTCCATCTTTAATTAGTAGCCATTCTAGTGAGTGTGAAATGGTATCTCATTGTGGTTTTGACTTATATTTCCCTAAAAGCTAAAGATGTTGAGCATCTTTACATATGTGTATTGACCATTTGTATTTCTTCTTTGGAGAAATGTCAATTCAATTATTTTGTTCTTTTTTTTTTTTAATCTATTTTTTAAATTAGAGAAGTTGTAGGTTACAGAAAAATCATACAAAAGCCGATCTTTTTGTTAAGTTATATGATTTCTTCATATGTTCTAGATATATAACCTTTATTGTATATGTTGTTTCTGAATACTTTCTCCCATCCTATAGGTTATCTTTTTACTTTCCCGATAATGTTATTTGATGCACAAAATACTCAATTTCAATAAAATCTCATTAAACTCTTTTTTTATCTTTTGTTGCTCTTACTTTTTGTGTAAGGTTTAAGAAACCACTGCCTAACACAAAGTCCTGAAGATACTTCCCTATGCTTCCTTATAGGAGTTTTACAGTTTTGTTTCTTATATTTAGGCCATTTATCCATTTTGAGTTAATTTTTTAATGTGGTGTGAGGTAGGCATCCAGATTCATTGCATGGCATGTTTCCATAACATAATATCACATCATTTGTTTAAGATTATATTCTTTCCCTCAGTGAGCGAACCTTGAACTCCTGCCAAAAATCAATTTCCCAAGAATATAGGGGGTTATTTCTGAAATCTCAATTTGATTTCATTGACTTCATTGTCTGCCCTTGTCCCAGTGCTCAGCTGTTCTGACGACTGTGGCTTTGTAATAACTTTTAAAATTGGAAAGTATGGGCCCTCCAAAGTTGTTCTTCATTTTCACATTGTTTTTGGCTAATCAGGATCTTTTACTTTTCCAATAAATTGGAATTGGCTTTTCCATTTCAATAAAGAAGTCTTTTCAAATTTTGATTAGGATTGCATTTATTCTGTAAATAGCTTTGGGTAGAATTGGCATCTTAATGACATTTAGTCTTCAATCCATGAACATGAAATGTCTTTCCATTTATTAAATCTTCTTTCATTTCCTTCAGCAAGCTTTTGTAGTGTTACATGTAAAAGTCCTTTACATCTTTGGTTAAATTTATTCCTAAATATTTTATTATTTTATTTGTTGTTGTAAAAGGAATTTGTTTTTATTTCCTCCTCAGATTGGTCATTGCTAATCTAGAGAAACACAACCAATTTTTGCATGTTGACCTTGCACACTGTCACTTTTCTGAATTCATCTATTAGCTCTAGTAGCTTTGTTTTGGATTTTCAGAATTTTCTATATATAGGATCATGTCATCTGCCAATAGGGAAAGTTTTACTTCTTCCTTTCCAATTTTGAATGTCTTTTATTTCTTTTTCTTGCCTAATTGCTCTAGCTAGAATTTCCATTATGGTATTGAATAGCAGTGATGACAGTAGGCATCTGTGTCTTGTTCTTGATTTTTTGGAGAAAGCTTTAATAATTCATCATTAAGTATGATAAAAGCCATAGAATTTTCGTGTATGCCTTTACCATGCTGAGGAAATTTGTCTATTCCTTGTTTTTTGTTTTTGTTTTTGTTTTTGTTGTTGTTGTTGTTTTAGTGCTTTTATCAAGACAGGGTATTGGATTTTGTTAAGTGACTTCTCTGAATCAATTGAGGTAATCATGTGTTTTTTCTTTTCCTTCCTTCTATTAACATGGTATACAGCACATTAAAACAATTATACACTGCACTCAAGTGGGAGTTATTCCAGGAATGAAAGAGTATTTTAACATAAGAAAAGAAAAGAATTTTTGAAAGTCAGTCCCACTGGATATAAAATTCTTGTTTGGTAATTGTTTTTTATTCACTACTTTAAATATTTAAAGTAATATTAAATATTTATCTCCATGTTTCTGATGAAAAATCAATACTTAATATTATTAGGGATCCCTTGTATGTAACGTGCTGCTTGTCCCTTGAAGCTTTCAGAACTCCCTCCTTTTCCTTGACATGGACAGTTTGCCTATTATGTGTCTTGGTGTGATTCTCTTTCAGTTTATCCTATTTGGGGTTCAGTGGGTTTCTTGAATGCATATATTCATGTTTTTCCTTAATTTGTGAGGGTCCTCTACCATTATTTCTTTTAATATCCCTTCCACCTCTTTTTCCTTCAGTGACTCCCAAAATGTGTATATTGGTACATTTTTTGGTGCCCCACAGGTGTATTAGGCTCTGTACATTTTTTCCATTCTTTTTACTTTCTGCTCCACAGCCTGAATCACTTCAATTGTCTTGTCTTTGAGTTCATTAATTCTTTCTTCTACCAGCTCCAATCTGCTATTGATACCCTCTAGGGAAATTTTCATTCAGCTACTGTGGTCTTCCACTACAGTATTATTGTTTGGTTCCTTTTTAAAATTTCTCTCTTTATTGAGATCCTCATATTTTTCCAGCATTGTTTTCCTGATATTCTTTATTTCTTTCTCTGTGTTTTCATTTATCTCCTTGAGCATACTGAGGATCTCTTATGTTTTATGTTTTTGATATGTCCAAAGCCTGACCATCTTCATTGATAGTTTCTTAATTTTTATCTTGTTCCTTTGGATGGGCCATCATTTTCTCTTTTTTTGTCTTATAATATTTCATTGCACACTGTACATTTTAATTCTTGAACATATTAACTCTGGGAATTAGTTAGTTCCTGAAGTGTGTATCCAGCTAGTGATTTGACAGAGATTTCCTTGAGTAATAAGAGCAAACAAAGAGAAACAAATCAATGCAAAACACACCTTTCAGAGTGTGAAGTTTAGCTCTGCATTACCTTGTACTCTCCTTCAGAATGTGACTCTTATCAAGAAGGGCTGATCAAGGTAAAGTGACGTGTGAAGTCCATTCTTTCTTTTTTTATCCTGCATATTTTCTGGGACCGTATATAGTCATGGTCTTAGGAATCCCCACAGTTTATAAAAGTCTGAATGTTCCCTCTACTTCCTATAAAATAGACTTTTTCTCCATCCCATGTACTCTGTTTTATGTCTTAAAGCCATTAATCCTTTGCCCCTGGCTGCTTTGACTGGGAGAGTGAGCCTGACACAAGTTTCCTGGTTCAGTCTTTCTTGTTGCCACCATTTGGGTTGGGACAAACATACAGACACCCCAGATATGCATAGGGGTTACTCTGTTCCCTCTGGAACAGGTCCTGTGGCCCACCATAGTAGCACAGACTGACTACACACTACACTGGGGAGGGGATGGGGATAAGGCCTGGAAGGGCACCAGAAGCTTTTCCTACAATTTTTAAAATTGCATTTTCTTGATTTGGCACTTTACCAGTTACTTCAACACTTTCATTATTTTTTGGATTTTTGAGGAAGTTGGGCCTGTCAGTTTTTGCTAGTTGTTCAAAGATTCCATGGGATAATGGCACCTTGTACCATCTTACGATGCCATCTTGGTTGGCTGGCCATCTCCTTATGAATTTGACAATAATGCAAATATAATTTAATGCAGGAAAGTATAGTCTTTTCATTAAACGATATTGGGAAAACTGGATATACACCTACAAAGCAGTGAAGTTCAACATCTACCTCACACCATACACCAAAATTAACTAAAAATGTATCAAAGGCCTATATTTAAGATTTAAACATACAAATATCTTAGAAAACATAAATCTTTGTGCCCTTGGAATGGCAATATTTTCTTAAATATGACACCAAAAGCACAGCAATAAAATAAAAAATAAATAAATTAGCTATCATCAAATTAAAAGTTTTCATACTTCAAAAGACACCATCAAGAAAGTGAACAGAAACCTTGCAAAATGGCAGAAGTTTTTTCAGATCATGTATCTGATATAAGATTTTTATCTAGAATATATACAGAATAGTCAAAACTAGAAAGAGGAGTAACCCAATTAAATTCACAAAGGATCTGAATAGACATTTCACCAAGGAATATAGTACATGACATATATACACATAAGAAGATGCTCAACATCATTATCCATTACACAAATGCAAATCAAACCCACAACAAGATACCACTTAACACTGACCAGGATGGCTATAATAAAAAACACAACCAATAACAAGTGCTGACAAAGATGAGCAGAACTTAGGGCTCTCATACATGGCTGGTGTGATGGTAAAATTATTCAGCTGCCTTGCATACCATTTGATAGTTCCTCAGAGACTTAAACATAGATTTCCCATATAACCCAGTAATTACATTCCTAAGAGAAATGAAAACATGTCTTTGCAAAACAATGCATACATAAATGTTCATGATCATGCTAGTCACAATAACCCCAAATTAGAAACAACTGAAATGTTCAACTGATAAGTGGATAAACAAACATGGTATATCCACACAATGGAATATTGCTCAACAATAAAAAGGAATAAATCATGAATACATGGATGAATACTACAACCATATGGATGAATCTTGAAAACATTGTATTAATTGAAAGAAGCCAATCAGAAATCATTACAGTCTGTATGATTCCATTTATATTGAATACTTAGGATAGGCAAATCCTTAGGGACAGACAAGTCATCAGGGGTTTCCAAGGACTGGGAAGAGGAGAAAACTGGCGGTGACTGCTAGTGAGTAAGTGGTTTCATTTTAGGTTGCTATTTATATTCTAAAATTAGATAGTTGGAATAGTTGCACCTCTTTTTGAATATACTAAAAAAAACACTGAATAGAACACATAAAAAAGGTGAATTTTACATCAGTTAAAACTATTATAAACAATATTTTTTCTCAACTTTCTGAAATTAGAGGACTCAAAATAGAAGTTGTTCAAGAACTGACAATTTTATTTATACCACATTTCAAATATATACCAAAAATACAGTCTTCAATTATGAAATTAAACTTACTGCTTAGTAATTTAGGCCTTAATAATAAGGTATTCCTGAGAACGATAACATGTGGTGGTATAATAATAAGCTAAAATTCTAAACAATGGCAAAATTGACAAATTGGTTTGGAAGAGATCTTTATATTTGAATAGCACAGACTTATAATAAGGGTATATAAGTATTTTTATAATAGCTTACATCAAGGCATTTAGTGAAGTTGATCTTTTTGGAGAATTCAAGACATCTTAAATTAGATCAGAGGTTTTTATCAATTTTATCAAATTGATAAATTTCATAATCATCAATTCTTCTAGATAGATAGAACTTAAAGGAGTAAAATGTAAAGTTTGTGAACATTGTGATCTTTCTTTTCAGAAGTCCTAGAGTCCCAAATGGAAGAGCAGGATCTCAGGCACAGGATTTTCTTCTATTCATCTCAAGTTAAAAAATTTCTTTCTGCAACTAAACTAGATTTAAGTAATAAATACTTTGTAAAGGTAAAATAAACTGACACATATTTTGTAAAATATAATTCATGAATCAGGTAATTCTTAAAAATTTATGGAATGTATAAAAAATTTAAATGATAGCTAAAACATCTGATCCATAAACAGATAGAACCTCACTTACTAGGACGGCTACTCTTTTCTCACCTATTTTCAATTAGTATCTATTGTGAACAGCATAATCCTAGAACATGTAATTAAATTACCTTACACTGGTTGCTTTTGAACTTACTTCTTGGCTATATTCATGACAAATCAGAACTTAGATAATAATACTGCTTACATTTAAATATAAATATCTCAACATGCTGAATAACTTTTGCATGTCTTTAGAAACAGATCACCTTATATATAAATGTAGGAACTTGCTTTATTCTATTTTCTATATAGCAATAAATCTGTGTCACCTACCAAATAAGATTAGTGCTAATTAGCATGAAATAAAGATCCCTGATGACCTGCCAGTCATCTCCTAAAGCTCAGCTCCCTTTTCTACTCTATACACTGGGAGTTCCCACCATTTGAAACAACTTCTAATATAGTACATTCCTCCCTTTGAATATTCTGATTCTGGAATGCCCTTACTTTTTGTACAAATTAGGTTACCATCTTACTCATTATTCAAGACCAGCTCAAACTCTACCTGCCAGAATAATCCTCCTTTGAACTTCTTAGCCAAGAAAAAAAAATTGTTCTTTCTGTGCCAATAGAACTTGATTATCTCTATAGAATGACACTGTTCACAGCATTGCCTATATTTATATATCTATCTTCCTGATTAGCTGAGGAAAATAGTACCTTTCTATTTTGTTTCCCCAAAACCTACCCTGATGTCTAGTTCATAAGGTGTTGATGAATATTTGATGAATGAATTAAGGATGAACAAATTGAAACAAACAAATATATAAATGTGTCCTAAGTCTTGCCCAAATTGAGGAATATATAACCTATGTTGCGTCAGAGAATAATTGGAAAGGAAATGAGTTTTTTGTTTCCTTTATATTTCAACAAAAAGGGGAAAGTGATATCTGCAAAAGTTAAGCTTACCTACATAAAAAATAAACAAGCAAAAAAACCACCAGTATATCATGCTGTATTTTATTTGCCCTGGCTTGTGAGAACGGAAAGCAAAGTATATATGTACCTGCACACACATATGTGTATGAATGTAAAAATGTTTGCCACTATAAGGAGGAACTGCAAAAAAGTAATGAAACACAAACATTCTAGCATATAGTATGTGTGCTTTACAAGGATGGGCAATTTTCCAAAGAATTGAGGGATTGACCACTTGACGAGTTGTCACTCTCCCAAAGTTCAAAGTTTCAAAATTAAAAGGCTAATTTTTTTAGAATTTAATTTCCTTATTAGGAGTTTGAATTTAAGTGAATTGTAAGAATCTTTTCTTCTCCTTGAAAGCTAACTTGGCAATATGTCAGAGGATAGTCTGG
Organism: Tolypeutes matacus; assembly: GCA_026826555.1. Lineage (NCBI taxonomy): Eukaryota > Metazoa > Chordata > Mammalia > Cingulata > Chlamyphoridae > Tolypeutes > Tolypeutes matacus. Next base: position 52,276,915 of record JAKSZT010053770.1, on the reverse strand, counting down.
GTTTTAAAATTGCTACCAACTTGAATGTGAGCTTTCAGTTAAAAGACTTTCCAAAGTTTCTCAAGAAAATACCTTTTTAATGAATCAAGTAAACTCAAACTTTCACACCTAGACAGATAAAATCAGAAGGCTCAATTTTTATTAAGTGGGTTCAGACTCTCTATATCTTTATTCTCACTGTCACATTTGGTGGTCTTTCACTTCATATATGGGTCAGCAAATATGACAGCAGGAAACCTTAAAATTAGAAAGGCAATGTTTCTAAAATTAGAAAATTTTCTATTTAAAGGATCAAAAGATGTCTATAAGCATTGAAGTATATGAAGAATATGGAACAGACTCTCTAGGCATAATTTCATTCAACATAATATATGTTAAACCTCTACTTTGTTTTAGGGTCTGGAATAGTGAACAAATTCATCTGAAGAATCTTTGTCCTTACAGAACTTACATTCTAGATGAGAGAAACTATAATTTGTAAAATATAAGGCATGTCATATGCTATTAATTATATGGAGAAAAATAAAGCTAGGGATGGGAATAGTAAGTGTTGGGAAGAAGAGATGAACTTTTAAATAAAAGGGCATGGAAGGCTGCTTGGTGAGGCTAATATATACTCATCTATCAACTAAAGGAGGTATCTAGGAGAGGAGCATTCTAGGCAGAGTAACAGCCAGTACAAAGGCCCTGAGGTGGGAATTTGCTTAGCATTTTGGCCAAACTACAAGAAACAGAAAAAAACAGTAATTTATAATATCACAAATACAAAAATCAGAAAAAAAGTGTCAAGGTACATGTATGTGTGTTGAATAACTTGAGAGATTTATGTCATTTCTTTTTCCTAAAATACTAAAATTAATGGTTTTAAACTACAGATTGACAAAGTATTTAATCAACAAAAATTTATTGTGTGTCAACAATTATGGGATATGTAGTTGGAAGATATGTTATTAATTGTTTTAAAAAATAAGACTGGGGTTCCATTCTAAACTATGTTATCAATCAGCTCTGTTTCTTGGGACAATTATTTCTGAGTGTCTTCAATCATAAAACAATGATAGATGTACTTTAAAATTCTTCCAGTTCACACATCCGTGTATTGGAAATTCTGAATAAATATTGACCATCTCTCCTGAATAATTAGTGTGGCAGATGCAGTGGGTAAGATATTGGAATGGAAGGTGTACTTCCTTATTTTAGGGGCCTGCCTTGGGGAAGAGTTTAGAGGTGGAGGAAGGAAAGATACTCTGCACACAGTAAAACTAATGTCCTGAAAGCAGTGCTGGCAGTAAGGGCTTTATGAGTTCAGAGCAAGAACAGAATCCTTAAGGCAAAGTACTCCCAATATGTCTACATGGAAAAGACAATACTTGACTGAGGAATGGGTGCACTTGGGATAAATACAAACTTAGGGGAAAATTATTTGAGGTCAAGGAACACAATGATCAAGGCCATAATGTGACTTGAAGTAGTGATGAAGGCAAAGCAAATGTTCAGTTTTAAAAGGGCTGTGCATAAGAACAAATATTTGATTTTAGTGTCCAAATATAAGGAAATGATAGTTCTTTGAGGTTTTCAAAATGGAAAATAGCATGAAAATAGAATTTGGAAAGAAAAAGTTTTGATAGCAAAAGCCAAAGCAGGAAGTTATAAGGACTAAATTGTATAGGTAAGACAAATTCTAAATGAAAAATGAATAAAACATTCAGCCGACTGTGTGAAGAAATGGAAAAGAATAATATCATCAAGTTTTTCATTCTAATGACTAAAAGAATTAAGAGCAACGTTTGGAATAAAACTAGGTTTGATTTTGAACAAACAGCACAGGGTAATATCTAACAGATATTTAAGACTGGCCTTAAATAAAAGTCAGATTTAAATCCTATAATAATAGTAGCTTTTCTGTATTGACAGCCTACTATATCCTAGAATTTATGCAAGGCACTTGCCCAATCCCACACCAGGCCTAATTACTTATTTTATTTTTTTAAAGAAAGGACATTTAGGTTTACATAATTACATACCTTCCTTATAGTCACTCTCATGCTAAGTGGTGAAACTGGGTTTCAGTTTCCCCAGAAGGTCACTGTTTTCAAAGAGATTAAGACTGATAAATTTAAAGTCCAGATAAATACATTTACAGAAATTCATGAGTGTGCTGAATGTGATGAATCAAGAATTACATGGTAGGTTTAGAAAATTAGTGGTATTAAATCAAGGAAGTGGTCCTGATCTACAATTTAAAAGGAAAGAACATCGGGCAGCAATTAAGGAGAAGGAAGTTGTTTGGTACATTTAGGATCAGCTGGAATGAAGATTTGCAGATGGTAGAAGGAGCATTGGTTAAGCAGGAGCACAAGAAATTGCAAGGCAAGATGTGCTAAAACAATAAAGCTATCTGGTCAAAAGCTGGGAAGGCCCGGATCAGACCTTGATTTATCCCAGAAGACTGATAAATTCAGTTGTCTTAGAGGCTTTGGGTAATTACAATGAGGATGGCATTTTAAGGAAAATTCTAACTGATTTTATACTATTTCAAGCTTAATGTTGCTAAATCACATTTTAAATAATTCTTTTAAAATTATGAAAATTTCATAAAGGTTAATCTATTTCTGAACCCCTGTTCTGTTTCATTAAGCTTTAATTTTTATTTTTGCCCTAGTCTCAAAAGGTTTACATTATTTTTCTAAAAGGCAATAACTGTGCTGTTTTATCTGATTATAAAATGAATGATTATTGTGAAAATAAATCATGGAGTAAAGATGTTGCTAGAGGAAAAATGTAAAAATCATCCAAAATCAAAACAGACATGACTACTCTTAATATTTCAAATCATAAATTTTCAAAAATTTTCTATGCATGCATATATACAACTTAATTTCTAGTAAATGCAGAAAACATAAGCTTTACCCAAGTGTAACCAATTTTCCAAGGATATGTGTTCGTTTACATTTTTTCATGTATTTCATTTAACTCCTGTTACTGTTTGGTGATATAGTCAACTTGCTGATTTCCATAAGTGCCTCAATTTTCTAAAAACAAAAAAAATACTAGTTTTGTGTGTTAGAACTTATTATATATTAGAGTCCCTTTGCTTGTACCAGAACTCCTGACTTAAATAGGATGTTCAAAACATTAGTAGAAAAATCATGTATATATTTTTCTAGGATATAAATAATTACATTGACGTATGAAAGTGAGAACACTTAGAGACAATTTGCCGCTTATTGTCAAAGAACATAATAGTTGTAGAATATAAGGACATGTGACAAGTGAAAAACTTATTTCTAGAAAAAAGACATATTGTTTCATTCTTTGTCCCAATAAAATAAGCCAGGTTGAAGATCTTCTAGTCTGCAAACTCATACATGAGACATGTATGGTTTAAGTCTTGGTGAAAATTAGTCTATTGACTCAGTTAATTAATATTATGAAATTGAAATCTGGCATACTATATGCATGAAATAAAATACTTTTAAATATTAAATGAATGCATAGGGATTCATTAACTCATTCACTAATTAACATTTATTGAGCTCATACCATATGTCATAGAATGTTATTAATAGGATATAGCGATGAACAAAATAATCCTTCCCTTCTAGGAGTTCACCATTAAGTGCAGGAAGAAAAAAAAGCAATAAACAATTAAAAACCAATGCCTAAGTACATAATAAAAGCATGCACAGGATGCTTATGTTTTCCTGGGTGGTATATGGAATAACAACAAAGTTACTATGCACAGAATGGTGATAACTGAATTCATTCATGAAGGATGAGTAGAAATTTGCTGTAATTTTACATTGTAATTTCCATTTTTTATGCTTATATGTTTGTAAATGAACATACACATTTCAGAGCAGAAACGTGCCACAGATCTTTAATAAATATAAGAATGAGAACTAAAAGCTTTTGTTTTCTGATGTTACAGACTTTAGTTGTCCCTTCATACCAGATTAGAAGATGCAGCAATAGAGATCCCAAAATTTGATTGAGATCACGTTATTAATAGCTGAGCCAGGGAAACAAAGGCTTTAATTTAGATCTAAAGTTCTCCATTATTATTATTTCTTAACTGTCTAGATACACAGGACTTGGGAATGATGAAGCACCTGAATTCTTACAATTAAATTAATGGTATAAACATTTTAATTATATCTGGTGATATCAAGAATAGGGGAATTATAAGTATTTTCCATTTGTGTGTTCTTGAGTCAATTGTTGCTCAAACCCTTACTAACATTTGAGAATGTCCATAAAATATAACCAATCTCTTGACATGGACAAATCTGGCCTAAAGTCAGAGGCCCAGTATGTTGGGCAAGACAGTCACTTATAGCTGAAATTTCAACCAAAATATATTTAAAAAACACTTACTATGGATGGAGATCTTATAAGTTGTGGGAGATACCACCTTCCACAGAACACAGATGCTATTCTATATAGGGGCTCCCAATCACACTGCTACTTTGTGTAAATCTATATATTATTTCTGAAGCCATACCCAGCCTTATTGTTTTATTTTTTTCCTATATATCTTGCTTTGTTAACCCTGCCTATAATAGAAATGCATTTCTGGCCAGTAATAAATAAAGACAGACTAAAACTGACTCTGGATATATTGTCTTTGAGTGTAGTGTTCTATCTGTAAAAGTTATTTTGATAATTTGGTGTATCTATTTTTTTTTTTTTTAATTCCAAGTGTGGTTACTCAAATGACTCCCTACACCAGAATCTGCATGATTTATAACCTTTCATAACACTTGAATGCTACATTTTTCTTAGAAATGAATTTCATCTAGCCCGACAGAATTTTCTGAAACTTATAAGCATAAAATTAAAATACCAAACACCTATGAAAATGGTTCTGTGAATTAGTGAAATTTATGTTACACATTTGATAGGACTCTAATAAGATAATTTCTTACTTATGTTTGAAATATATATGTATATCTTCTGTCACTTGATCTTTCAGTTAAAATAATATCAAGAAAAGCATTCTTGAATAAGGATCCTGAAAAAATGGTTTCAAAGTCTATTACTATGAAAAAAAGAGAGAATCTTTAAAAACTAATATGAGAATAAGAATTTGCATGAACATTAGAAATCTTTTTTATATATTTTCATAACCATCTACTTTTTTTCTGATTACTTAAAATCAGTTGATGAGTATTAAATTAATTTAACTCTCTAGAATGTTATAACAAAGAATTTATGTGTAAATTAATTACCTGTTTCTAGAAACATAACTTAAGTACTGCAATTCATTTTCTATCAATTAGAAGTTATGGAACATCTCAGTCCCCTTACTTCTGGCTATGAAATCTATAAGACAGTCAATAAGGATCGAAGAGATTTTAATTTTGGTTTAGTTTTGTTTTGAATCTATGTGCCTCTATGCAGATATTCTGAATTGAGAGTAAGTTCACATAAACTAACAAAGAAGTTACTTTCTACTTAAGAATTAAGAAATTTATGTATCATCACATAGGTAGTAGCTGATGTATAAATTATTACCTTAAAATCAATATATATGCCATGGACTTTAATTGTTTTCAGGGTTGTTTATTTTTATAAATGAACATGAAGTATTTTTATAAATAAAAGTACTATGAAGGGAAATTGATAAATGAATGGTAGCAAATTGTGGGTGATTGAAAATTCCTAGCCCAATTCATAGCCTTTCACCTTATAAAAGCAACAGCTCTTTGTTTCCCAATTCATAACACCCAGATTGTGATTGAGGTAAAATAGTGTCTTATCTTACACAGATATAGAAATATAATAGTATCCACTACCAACCATATTGTTCTTTTTTTTTTTTTTTAAAGATTTTATTTATTTATTCATTTATCCCCCCCCTTGCTGCTTGTGCTCGCTGGGTCAGCTAATCACACCGTGTGGGCGGGCTTGCCTTCACCAGGAGGCGCCGGGAACCGAACCCGGGACCTCCCATATAGTAAACGGGAGCCCTACTGATTGAGCCACAGCCGCTTCCCACCATATTGTTCTTTATAACATATTTCCCCCAGGAAACTGAGGTTGAAAAAAGTTATGTGACTCATCCATAACCAAAAGACCCATTTAAATGACATGATAAAAGCCTGCTTCCCAGGTAGGAAAGAGCCTTTTCATAAGGAGAAGCAGCAGAGAAGAAAGACAAAACCTCTTGCAGGTATACAAAGCTGTTTTAGTTTCCTAGGCTGCTCAAAGCAAATACCATGAAATGGATTGGCTTAAACAATGGAAATAGATTAGCTCACAGTTTTGAGGCGGGAAAATGTCCAAATCAAGGCATCATCAAGGCAATGCTTTCTTCCAGAAGACTGGCTGCCAGCCATCCCTGGCTCCTCTGACATGTGCCAAGGCACAAGGCTGAGTCTCCTTGTCTCTTCCTTTTCTTCTGGGTTCTGTTTCAGCTTCTTGCTTCCTGTGGCTTTCTCTTTCTCTATGTCTGAATTCATTCTGTTTATAAAGGACTCCAGTAATAGGATTAAGACCCGTCCTGACTGAGGTGAGTCACACCTTAACTGAAGTAACCCCATCAGAAGGCCCTACTTACAATGAGTTCACACCCACAGGAAAGGATTAACTTCAAGAACATGTTTTACTAGGGTATGTACATTTGTAAACTATGACAAAAGCTAACCTTTGACTATAGACAAGCCCATTCTGCCTAGGAAGGGCTTAGTCTCATAAAGGCACCCAGATCCATGAAGTGTGGTCAAGAACACTGTCTGTGCCTATATAGGAGGGAGGGGAAAGGCTAATGAATGAAAAGGAGAGCAATGAAACTGACTTGCTTAGTAATTTGGTTTTCCAGTTGATAAGAAAAAATAAGCAAATGAAAGAATGTATTTTTTCCTTTGTCACATTTGTCATACAGCTAAATCAAGATTTGTCCAACAATAAAGCAGGTGGCCTAGTGAGGGAGTCATCAGCCCTTACCTATTAGCACTACAATAAACATTCATAAAAGCAGAAGCTGGATTATCATCCTTAGGGGTATTGGCCAACACTAGCTGTATATCTGTGTCCCTTCCATTTCTGAGATCCAGTAATTTTATGTTGAAAACTATATTTTCATTTCTTTATTTTTCATTTTAAAGCAAGGAGGTGGTGTAGATAGAAAAAAAACATCATTTGAATGTAAATATATCCCAACCAATGGATATTCACCAACTCCTGCCAAAATATTCATTTTATATAGGTTAGCGTTTTTGTTGTATAAATGTACTAAGTTTAAATCAGGAGAAAAAGTATTTTATTTTTAACATGCAACTTAAATGTTAAACTTCTTTTGGTTGTTATCTTTTTTATTGCAATAAAGTGACACTGGAAGTTCTATCTAAAAATAAAATATGTGTCTATAAAATGCATTCATCAGTTATTTTTTCCCTCTTTCATCATTTAATTGCCTGATTTTTCCATAAATATGCTAAAAAGGAACAGAATGGATTAGTTGAGCTCAATTTACTTCTCTGGACAAGATCTGAGCATTTAAAGAGATCAAACCTATTTATAACTATTTTGATTCCAACATTTCCCAGGTTAGAATGTCTTTCTCTTTTTATTTCAGATTTAAAAGTTCCACATATCACTTTACTAATTAGATTTTTTTTTACTTTCAATAGCTGTGAATATGCTTCTCATTGTCATACCATTGAACAAAGTAGGATACTTAAAAGCAGCTTTAAAGTTGAAGAAATTAACAATATGCCCCCATATTAACTGTAATCTGCTTAAACATCTTAGTTGGCATTGTGCTATGATAGAGATAAACTAAATCAAAGCAGATCTGTTCTGAACTATTTTCAACTTCAGCACATCACGTAAAATGGCTACTTGTTCCATATGTTGTTTATCGTGAAATGAGAAGGATATTTTATATTAAACATCTGCCTGCCTATTGCTTCCATAACCACATTCAAGGGGAAAAAAAGTTGCAAACTTCATCAACAGCATTTTATGACCTTTAAATATACAATATAATAACATTGCCTTTATATTGGCAATAAACCAGACATTCAGCTTTGGTAAGATTTTTCAGAGGGCTTTTGTTGCCAGAATCCATGGTGAAGCTCATAGCAGTGCAGTGAAGTGTGTGTGTGACTCCAACCAATGGGACCAATATGAGGTTTGAGGGTTTTTCTTTCTGTATTTACTGTTTCAAAAATCCTTCAGAATTTCCCCTGAGTTACAATTAATTTTCAACCTCGTTCATAGATGTCTGAAGCCTTCCATAACTTGACTCCAATATATGCTTCAAACAAACCCTAACATTTCTGAGTCCTTCTCTTTTGAAAATGAGCTGTTGGTTTTCCCCAAGTGAAGCTTCACTGTCTAGCTTCTGCACTTGCTTTTCACTCTTCCTTCCAGTCCTGCCCTCTGCCTTCCTCTAGGAGATGGCAACTCAAACCCTGGTCATAGTCTTCCTCTTTCATGAATCCTTTCCACTAAACGCTCAAAGACCACTGTAGCCTACAGTGCTGTTTCCATTCTGTGTATTCCTACATGTCTCAGCTTTAGTCACCTTCTGAATACTCAAACCGTGGCCTTTTAAAAGCGATTTTAATGGTTATTTAGTGTTATACTATGTTAGATCTATATCTGGTATCTTTACATAGGTTGTTATCATTTACTCCTTGAAAACAGGAACCATCTCGTATTTTTATAACATTGTTAGGAGTTTTTATTAATTAATGTGACATCATATTCTAAGAAGGAATTTTCACACTTAGAAAATCAAAGTAATTTTATGACCCTAAAATCAGATATCATTTCTCTCTTACATGTTGCCAAGAAAGTAAAGACCAGCAAGGCGCAAAGAATTGTATCTGTGTCTAATCATCTATTCTAAAAATATACAATGTTTCCCATCCATGCAAATATATACATTGTTTATTAGACTGGGTGAAATAAGAAATGTTCAGTGATTTCTTAGTTGCAAGACAAAAATATTTCCCCAAATGTTTTAGGTTGCTAAATGCAAAAATATCAGACATGGGTTACCTTTTATAATGGGAATTTATTAGGGTAAAATCTTACAGTTCCTAGGCTGTGAAAATGTCCAAATCAAGGCATCATCAAAAATGCTGTCTCACCAAAAGTCAGCTGCTGAGACAAGGCAAAATGGAAGTCATACTCTGCCTTCTCCTCCAGACTCACTGCCTCCCTGAGCTCAGCTGTGGGCCATCAGGCGTATGGTTCATCTCTCCCAGGGCCTCATCTCTTCAACTTCCAGCTGCTCCCCTGATTCCATCCTCTATGAGCTCTCTCAGCCTCGTATGGTTTCTCTGTCTTTCTGTGGCTGTGGGTGATCAGGGAGTCCTCTCTCACATGGCAGGCTGAAATGGCAGCTCTCTTTCTCTGTGTTCCATTTACATAAGACTCCAGTAAAAGGATTAGGACTCACCCTGATCCAGCAATCTAATCAAGGGCCTTAACTGAAACAATCTAATCAAAGGTCATCTATTCAAAAGTCCCCTGACTGAATCTAACCAAAAGGTCTGACATACAACAGGTTCACATGCTCAGCAATGGGTTACTTAAGAACATAATTTTCTGGGGTCCACAAAAGACTCAAACCAGGACACCAATCTTATAAAACTTCTTTATCCAATGGTTCTGAACACTAGCTGCAAATTAAAATCACCTATGTCCAAAAGACCCTTATTGGAACAATTAATTAGAATCAGATGAAGATCAGGCAGCCACACCCTTAAAAAGTTTCCCCAGGTGATGCTAATATGAATCCAGGATTAAATATACTGGTTTAAAGGAAAGTTACTATTAAGAAAAGTGGCTGTGTGGGAGGCAAAGAATAAATGAGCCCTGCCCTAAAGACTGATCCATAGAAATGTGGACTCACCTTCTAGTCCATACTAAAAGATGGATAAGACTGTTTCCAATATACATGCAACTGCCTGTATTAAAATTTTTGAGTTTTGTGTTCCCTTCAAGCCCAAAACTATGAATTATTTTTGGATGGTAAGGTACATACAGAATTTCAGTTCAATTATATTCAGTTCATGAGACTAAAATAAATTGTATAGTTCCCTGCTACTCCTTCTGTACTTTTACTATTTTTTTCCTGGGTACTGCCTTTATGCTGAAATTCTATGTTTTGCTACCAGAAAATGGTTGAAATCTCTGGGTCCAGTGATATAGAAAATAGTTGAAAGAAGTGGGCATTGCATGGGTTGAGCTGTGTAGGTCTATAAATTAAGAAGGCAAGAGATGGTGCACAATATAATGCAACAGAAGCAAAGTCTTATCACAGCTAACAGCCATTTAGTCTAAATTTAACTAGGGCTATCTAACCAGTGCTTCTCAAGTTTGGTGGGAATAGGAATGATCTCTGGGTCTTGGTAATAGAGAGTGCCCAGAACCCACTTCTTTTTGATTCATCGTATCTGGAAAGTGCCATGGGAAACTATGGTACAGGTGTTCCCTGAACCACTCTTTGAAAACATCCTTAATGCTGGTTGTACATTAAATTCACATGGGATGCTTTTAAATAACATTCTACCATAGGTCCCATACTGATGCAAGTAAATTGAAGTCTCTGGGAATAAGTGCTTGCTATGTTTTAAAAGCTCCCTAAGAGATTTTGATGCACAGTAGAACCAATGACTAAGTTCTGGAATCTGCAGAATTCTCAGATTTCACATTATCAGTGGATTCAATCTTACTTGGAAAGTACTGATTAGAAAAGAAATATATCTTCTCAGTAAATTACACAACAATAATTATAAATAACAGGCATTCCTCCTCACTCAATAACATTTAAAGTCCTGAGGAGCCAGGAAAACAAAAACCAAAAACCAAGAAAGACATCAGTTAGTTTATTTGAGGAAAGAGCATAAAGAGGTTTCCTATTTGTCTCAAAGGTAGGCCTTACCCTATGCTAGCGTTGTCAGTGCCAAGTCACACCACCACTCACCCCTCACCCCGGCCACCTGTTCAACAGTCATTACTGCCAAAATATGGTGGAATCAAGTCAAACAACTGGACTGACAATGTAGGCCAAAAAATAACCACAGTTGATCATGCTGTTGAAAAGAAAATGGTTAACTTCAGTTACTTGCCAATTCAATCACAGTGATGGATTTAAATGCTTGGGTAGGTTTAACTGGAAGGTAAAGTGGCAGAGTTGTAAGCAATCAGCATCCTTTTCAAATTCCCCAATATTTTTATAGAGTCCAACTATAAATGCTATGCCACATATTAATCTCTTCAAAAGAACAAATATGTGTGTGCCCGTGTCTGAAAGATACTCAGTGAAAATTTGAAATTAACATCAAAATAACATTCCTTTCTTTGTGACCATAATATTACTATTACAAATAAAATAGGGTACAGAATATACCTTAGGTTTGATCCAATATGATAAACATTATTCAGTAATATTTATTCATAGCATCACAAAGTAGGAAGAGCTCATTCTAAAAACCCATCTACTTCTACCGCTTTCTCTTTAATCTCTTCTCTTAGGTATGCATGTATAGGGAAATCCCTGGACAAAACCAAGAAGTAGGTAAGATTTCCTTTTGCTCCTATTACACATTATTTTCTAAACTCATTCCTCCTTTCCTTGAGCAAGATAAATGTTCATTAAAATGAAAATAACAAAAATAGTAGAACTTTTGGAATCAGTAGCAGGTAAGTAGGGACCTGAGCTTAGGGGAGAGTGGCCATTGAGCTTCACCAGAAATCACATTCACTCATTAGTTAATTCACTAATTCAGGAAATATTTATTGAATGCCAATGGTATGCCTGAAAATGTGCCATACTCTGAACAAACAAACTTGGTCTCAGCCATCAAGGAGTTTATAGCTACTGAAGCAGGCAAGCTTCTAATCATAAAAATGAACATATAAAATTGCAAAAGCTGATGGATTCTATAAAGAAAAATATAGAGTGTTCTGATAGAAATAAAATGAAATATAAATCATGTCAGCTGAAAACTTTAGACAATGGGCAGGAAAAATGGAGCCAGCAAAAAAAGAAGAGAATAAAGAAAAAAGAAAAAAAAGAGTGTGAGCAAAACCAGAAGAGGGAGTTGTCAGAGAAGAAAAAAGAAAGAAAATGTTTCAAAATAAAAGGAGTGGGCAACTGTGTCCAAAACCGATGGGAAGTCAAGTAAGTTGACAGTAAAAAAAGTGTCCAGAAAGTTTTACAAACTGATTTAATTAAAGACTATAATAAAAGATGTTTTGATGAAATAATTGGGATGAGGCCAACTTGGAGTCTATTAAAGAGTAAATAGCTGGAAAGCAGATGTGGATATGTTAAAATAGAAGGTGAAAAGTATATACAGTCCAGCTTCTGGGAAGATGGCAGACTAGTAAGACACAGGAATCTCTTCTCCAGAAAAATAGCTAGAGGACAGGCTGAAACAGCCCCGAAAAAGATCTTCTAGGGTTTAGGACAGCAGGTGAAGTCTGCACACCACCCAGAGGAGAGAGGGACAAAAGAGGGAAATTGCAATGACAGAACCGTGAGTTGGAACCAGCAGCATCTGCTGCTGCCAGCACCCTCCCACACACTCTTTAGAATTCTCAGGCCTCTGGGCCTGCGACTACAGACAAAGGGGGCTCCAGGGATTTGCCACTCCCAGAAAGGGGAGACAGAAGGACACAGCCTAAGGGTGACTCAGGTTCTGACCCACAAATTTGGGCTGCGGAGCCCCACAGACCCTTCCACACAGTGGTTTGCCTTGGGAGCCTAGGAAGGACTGGAGAAATCTGACCCTCCCAATCTCCCTCTCTTCTAACCTGGACTAACTGTTGAGAACTCCACAAGAGAGGGGAGAGAGAGCCTGGGGCTGATCCTGCTTTTGACTCGCAGGTTTGGTCTGCCCTGTCCCGAGAGCCCTTCCAGGCCAGGTGGGGCTGCGCCATTGTTTGCCTTGGAGCCTGCAAGGGGCTAAAGATATACAAACCTCCCAATCTCCTTCTCTACTAACAGGGACTGATTGTTGAGGATTCAGAGGGGAGTGGAAATATTTCCTAGCTTGGAAAAGGGAGGGGGCTGCCAGAGAAGACTGGAGAACTGTCTTAGAAAGTTTGAATTACAAGGCTCTTAGCCCCTAGACAGAAGATCTATCACATTGATCTGGCCTGTGTCACAACAAATACACTCCGACCAGGCATTGAATTGAGCACTGCCAATGAGCGCCATCTCCTGGCAGACCAATGAAGTGCACATAACTATAGCCTCCCTGCCCAAGGCCCTAGGAAACAACTCTACAACCAATTACTGGGTCCCGTGCCCAGTTTTGAGCAACCAGCAGGACAATCCTAACAATCAAGGTTGAGCCAAAATTCAAAGAGCTGTGATAACTTACAGCCTCCTACCACTAAATCCCTATAAAAGAGAAAAAGATAGTAAGTAAACTACATCCTAACCAGATGCCTAAAGACCAGCAAAAATTATGAGCCATACTAAGAAAATAGAAGACTTGGCTCAAGAAAAGGAATACATCAAAGTCCCAGAAGAGATTCAGAATTTGAGAGAACTAATCAGTGAGATGAGCACAAATTTCCAAAATCAAATTAATGCGATGAAAGACAATATAGTTAAAGAGATAAATGACATCAAGAAGACATTGAATAAATGCAAAGAAGAATTTGAAATCCTGAACAGAAAAGTAACAGAGTTTTGGGAATGAAAGACACAATAGGTGAAGCCAAAAAAACATTTGAGGCATACAGCAGACTCGAAAGAATAAGTGATACCAAAGACAGAGCAGCTAAAATTGAAAAGAGAAAAGAGCAGAGAGAGAAAAGTATGGAAAAAATTGAGCAGAGGCTCAGAGAGTTGAATGACAACACAAAACACAACAACATACATGTCATGGGAGTTCCAGAAGGGGAAGAGAAAGGAAAAGGGGCAGAAAGAGTATTTGAGGAAATAATAGCTGAAAACTTCCAACTCTCATGAAAGAAATGAACTTACATGTCCAAGAAGCACACCATACCCCAATGAGAATAAATCCAAGTAGAACTATGCCAAGACACATACTATTCAGAATGTCAACTTAAAAGATAAAAATAAAATTCTCAGAGCAGCAAGAGAGAAGCAAACAATCACATACAAAGGACGTCCAGGAAGACTTAGTGCAGATTTCTCTTCAGAAACCATGGAGGCGAGAAGACAATGGTTTGATACAATTAGGAAACTGAAAGAGAAAAACTGCCAGCCGAGAATTCTTTATCCAGCAAAACTGTCCTTCAAAAATGAAGGTGAGTAGAAGTATTCACAAACAAACAGAAACTAAGAGAGTTTGCAAAAAAGAATCCATCTTTGCAGGAAATATTAAAGGAAGCCTTAAAACCTGAAAAAGACAGGAGAGAGAGGCTTGGAGGAGAGTATAGAAGAAAGAAAAGCAGAAAGGATAACCAAAAGAGAGATAAAAACAAGATGACATATGAAAACCAAAGAATAAAATGGAGGAAATAAATAGTGCATTTTCAGTAGTATCATTGAATGTGAATGGAATAAATTTCCCAATCAAAAGATACAGGCTGACAGAATGGATAAAAAAACATGAGCCATCCTTATGCCGCTTACAAGAAACTCACCTCAGACCCAGAGATACAAACCGGCTGAAAGTAAAAGGTTGGAAAAAGATACTCCACGCAAATACTAAACAGAAAGGAGCAGGGGTAGCTATACTAATATCAGACAAAACAGACTACAAATGCAAAAAAGTGATAAGAGATACAGAAGGACATTATATATTAATAAAAGGGATGATCCTCCAGGAAGATATAACAGTCATAAATATCTATGCACCTAATCAGGGTGCCCCAAAATATATGAGACAAACTCTGGCAAAACTGAAGGGAGAAATAGACATTTCTACAATAATCATTGGAGACTTCAACACCCCTCTAATATCATTAGATAGAACAACTAGACAGAAGATCAACAGGAAACAGAGAACTTGAACAATATGATAAACAAGTTAGACCTAACAGACATATACAGAACACTGCATCCAAACTCAATGGGTTATACATTCTTCTCAAGTGCCCATGGATCTTTCTCCAGGATAGTCCATATGTTAGGTCACAATTCAGCTCTCAATAAATATAAAAAGATTGAAATTATACAAAGCACCTTCTCAGATCATAATGGAATGAAACTAGAAATCAATAACAGACAGGAAAAAGTAAATTTGCAAATGTGTGGAGACTGAACAACACACTCCTAAATAATCAGTGGGTCAAAGAAAAAGTTGCAAGTGAAATCAGTAAATATATTGAGACAAATGAAAATGAGAACACATCATATCAAAACTTATGTGATACAGCGAAGGCAATCTTGAGAGGGAAATTTATAGCCCTAAATGCCTGTATTAAAAAACAAGAAAGAGCTAAACTCAAAGATTTAACTGAACAACTTAAGAAACTAGAAAAAGAACAGCAAACCAATCCCAAAGCAAGCAGAAGGAAAGAAATAATAAAGATTAGAGTAGAAATAAATGAAAATGAGAACAGAAAAACAATAGAGAAAATCAACAAAACCAAAAGCTGGTTCTTTGAGAAGATCAATAAAATTGACAAACCCCTCGCTAGACTAACAAAGAAAAAAGAAAGAAGATGCAAATAAATACAATCAGAATTGAAAGGGGGGAAATTACAAATGAACTCACAGAAATAAAAAGAATCATAAGAGGATATTATGAGAAACTATATGCCAACAAACTAGACAACCTAGATGAGATGGACAAATTTCTAGAAACACACAACCAACACACACCGATGCTACAAGAAATACAAGAACTTAACAAACCAATCACAATTAAGGAGATTGAATCCATCATCAAAAATCTCCCAGCAAAGAAAAGTCCAGGACCAGATGGCTTCACAGGTGAATTCTACCAAGCATTTCTAAAAGAATTAACACCAATCCTGTTTAAACTCTTCCAAAAAATTGAAGAGGATGGAAAATTACCCAACACATTTTATAAAGCCAACATCACCCTAATACCAAAGCCAGATAAAGATTCCACAAGAAAAGAAAATTACAGACCAATCTCTCTAATGAACATAGATGCAAAAATTCTCAACAAAATACTTGCAAATCGAATCCAACAGCATATCAAAAGACTTATACATCACGACCAAGTGGGATTTATTCCTGGTATGCAAGGCTGGTTCAACATAAGAAAATCAATCAATGTAATACACCACATTAACAAATTGAAGGAAAAAAAGCACATGATCATCTCAATAGATGCAGAAAAGGCATTTGACAAAATCCAACATTCTTTTTTGATAAAAATATTTAAAAAGATAGGAATAAAAGGAAAACTCCTCAATATGATAAAAGGCATACATGAAAAACCCACAGCCAACATCATACTCAATGGGGAAAGGTTGAAAACTTTCCCTCTAAGATCAGGAATGAGACAAGGATGTCCACTGTCACCATTGTTATTCAACATTGTACTAGAAGTTCTAGCTAGGGCAATTAGACAAGACAGAAAAATTAAAGGCATCCAAATAGGAAAAGAGGAAGTAAAACTCTCACTGTTTGGGGATGACATGATCCTGCATTTAGAAAATCCTGAAGTATCCACAACACAGCTACTTGAACTAATAAATGAGTTCGACAAAGTGGCAGGATACAAGATCAACATGCAAAATCAGTAATGTTTTTGTACGCTAGTACTGAACAACATGAGGAGGAAATCAGGGGAAAAATTCCATTTTCAATAGCAACAAAAAGACTCAATTACCTAGGAGTTAATTTAACCAAAGAAGTACAGGACCTATATGCAGAAAACTACAAAACAATGCTAAAAGAAATTTTAAAAGACCTAAACAAATGGAAAGACATTCCGTGTTCATGGATTGGAAGAATAAATATAGTGAAGATGTCAATCTTGCCGAAACTGATTTATAGATTCAATGCAATACCAATCAAAATCCCAACAGCTTACTTTACAGAATTAGAGAAGGCAATTGCCAAATTCATCTGGAAGGGTAAGTGCACCCAAATAGCCAAAAGCATTCTAACAAAGAAGAGCAACGTGGGAGGAATTTCACTGTCTGACCTTGAAACATATTACAAAGCTACAGTGGTCAAAACAGCATGGTACTGGCCTAAAGATAGAAACATCGAGCAATGGAATAGAATTGAGAGCCCAGAAATATGCTCTCACCTATATTGTCAACTGGTTTTTTACAAACCTACCAAGCCCATGCTAATGGGTAAAAACAGTCTCTTCAACAAAGAACTGGATATCTATAACCAAAAGAATGAAAGAGGATCCCTATCTCACCCCCTTTACAAGAATCTACTCAAAATGGATCAGATCTCTAAATATAAACGCCAGGACCATAAAGCTACTAGAAGAAAATGTAGTAGCTTTTCTTCTTCAAAGTCCTGTGCACCTCACAGGACTTTGTCAGAAGGGTGAAAAGTCAGCCAACTCAATGGGAAAAAATATTTGGAAATCACATATCTGGTAAGGGTTTAATATCCAGGATATATAAAGAGATGTTACAACTCAACAATAAAAAGAAAAATGACCCAATTAAAAAATGGGTAAAAGACTTGAATAGACATTTCTTCAAAGAAGAAATACAAATGGCGAAAAAACACATGAAGAAATGCTCAACATCACTTATGATTAGGGAAATGCAAATCAAAACTACAGTGAGATATCATTTCACACCTATCAGAATGGCCACTATTAAAAAGACAGAGAACTATAAGTGTTGGAGAGGATGTGGAGAGATAGGAACACTCCTTCACTGTTGGTGGGAATGTAGAATGGTACAACCACTATGGAGGACTGTTGGCAGTTCCTAAAGAAGTTGAATATAGACTTGCCACATGACCCTGCAATATCACTACTGGGTATATACCCAGAAGAACTGAGAGCAGTGACACGAACAGACATCTGCACACCGATGTTCATAGCAACATTATTCACCATCGCCAAAAGTTGGAAACAACCCAGGTGTCCATCCACTGTTGAATGGATAAACAAACTGTGGTCTATTCACACGATGGAATATTATGCAGCTATAAGAAGAAATGAAGTCATAAACATATGGCAACATGGATGAAACTGTAGGACATTATGTTGAGTGAAGCAAGCCAGACACAAAAAGACAAATACTGTATGAATGCGTTACTATGAACCAAATATATTGTGTAACATATTGTTTGAGTCAAAAAAATTTTATATGTATCCATTACATTTAATTGAGAAATGTATATATTTATTCATCTGTGTTTACTTTTTAGTTTTTAATTGTTTATATTTTCAATTATTAAATGTACAAAATAAAGTTGGGGAAAAAAGTATATACAGATATGGTGAGAAGTTTCAATATAAATGAAGACATAGAAATGGGATAAATGCTGGAGGGGAATGTAAAATTACATTTCTTTGGTTTTGTTTTAACTTTTTAAAAAATGAGAGATACTAGAATTAGTTTTAATGCTGCTGGGAATAATTTATTGTAAAGAGAAACATGGAAGATGCAAAAGAGAAAGAATAACAAGAGAGGAGCAATGGCATGGCAGATGTAATTCAGATACCAGTTGGATTGACTATTTTCTGCTTAGATGAGGTTCAACACAGCCATTATAGCAGAAAACAGAGAAAATGAATGTGATCAACAAGCAGTGTGGGATGACCCTGCCTGATTGTTGTAATTTTTAATAAAGAATGAGAGAAAGCAAATTAGCTGAAGTTAAGGAAAGAGAATAAGAGAGTGAGACAACTAAAGAGAGAAGGGGAGGGAAAGGGAACTCACTAGGAAAAGACATCAGTGGAAAGGGATACGAGGCAGGAAGGCAAAGATAGTTGTTAGAGAAGAGTGAAGATGACTTGAAATAGTCATTTCTGAGGCAATTAGGAGTGATTTCTCCATTCTAACATGAGATAGCCAATGATCTATCAGCAGCAGTAGTTCTCAACTGGGGCTACTTTGTCCCCCACCCTCCATAGGGGACATTTAGCAATGACTGGAGACATTTTGGCTGTTGCTATTGGGAGTGTCCTACTGACATCTAGTGGATAGAGGCCAGGAATGCACATCCTACAAAGTATGTGATGACCCCCAACCCCCACACCCCACCAAACAAAGAATTATCTGGCCAGAACTTCAGTAGTATTGAGGGAGAGAAACCCTGGTCTTTGGAAAGATGACCATAAAATTTAGAACTTTCTGTTACTGGATATTAAGATTTTAAAGAAATTTGTCATCTTTAGTGGAGATTGTGGTTGTTTTACAAGCCCATATGTCAAGAAGATTGTCTTAGTTCATACCTAAACATATTCTGTAGCAAATTCTGTCCAGTCTATTTTATTTTGTCCTCAGGCAATTTGGGAAAGAGGCAATCCCTAACATTTTCTTTAAATGTTGATAAGTAAAACTTGAATCATCCTCTGCCTTCTCATTCATATATTTTCCACAACTTAGATCACTTTCTGGAAATAAAGGTTTATGTTTTGGACACAAAAGAATTTCCATGACATTGACTATTACCAAAGTTTGGCAGTGTTCCAAGGGCATCCAGGGAGAAGAATAAAAGTCTGTGTTGAAGCAGACCATATTATAATGTCAAGTGCAAGGGAGAGCATGTTGCAAATATTATTACAAATGTTTTCCTTACAAGTCTAAACAAAATCCCTGCAACAAAATGTTAATATTATAGTAAACATTCCTTGAAATAAGCATATTCTCTATTGTAGTTGCCAAAGGAACCATAATTCATCTTGGCTTTGAATAAGAAACTATGTTCATGAACCAGCCAAGAGCTAAGTACAAATGGAATTGAACCATAGAGCCCTTCCGTGCTGCAAAAATAGTGAATGGATGTTCTCAGGCGAATATTTATAAAATCTTAAGTATGAGCTTTGTATGTAGACAGTTAAACTAATCAACATAAAATACATTTTAATGGGACAACTATAGTATAAAGAAGTTTGGGGGTAAAAGCAGATAAAAGAAAAATGCATAAGCATTTAACTCAGTATTATATGCAGAAGCATCTTATTAATAAAGGTAATTAATTTCTATTGCATGAAACATTTTTTTAAACAATTTAAAATCTTAGTAATCATGTTCAAGTGAGTTGAAGATTTGGAGGTTTTGCCTTTCTTTAAAAAAATATGTATAAATGTTGGTTCTTTATGATCAAGAAAAGCAAGTATTATTTTATCCTTTGAAAATTTAGATGGGATTTTATTGTAAAAGCTTATCAACACATCATCTTTCTCTTTCTGTTACTAGATGGAATAAAAGTATAAAAATCAACATTCATACAGAACTGTTATTCATATAGTAAAACTTTTTAAGTCACCTAATGCTTTCTAAAACTTTATATTTTGAGATAATTGTGGATTCACTTGGGATGTTAAGAAATAATAAAGTGAGATTCCATGTACCTTTGACTAAGTTTCCTCCAATGGTAACTGCAAAACTATAGTGCAAAATCAAAATCAGGATATTGACACTGATACAGTCAAGACACATAACATTTCTATCACCACATATCACTCAGGATGCTCTTTCATAGCTACACCCACTTCCCTTCTGCCCTGCCCCTTTAACTGGTGGCAACCAGTAACCTTTTCTCCTGTTCTATGATTTTGTAATTTTAAGATTGTTATATTAATGGAATCAGACAGTATGGAACATTTTGTGATTGGCTTTCTTCATACAGTACCCTTTGCTAGAGGGAAATTCATCCAGGTTCTTGAATGTATCAATGCTTTGCTCACTATTATTACTGTGTAATATTTTATGGTAAGGATATAACACAGTTTGTTTAACCTTCCACCCCTGAAAGGGCATGTTGATTGTATGCAGTTATTGACTATTACAAATAAAGCTGCTATAACATTTGTGTACAGCAGGGGTTCTTAACCTTTTTTGTTCCACAGACCACTTTGCCAGTCAGGTGAAAACCACAGACCCCTTACTAAGTCCACACTATACTGCGTATTATTTAATAAATATATCACACCTGCATCAACATGTCACACAAGAATAATGTTTTTCTGAATTTCAATTCAAGCTCATGGATCCCTTGTTAATAACCCCTCATGTACAGACTCTTGTGTGTACATATTTTTTCATTGCTGGGTCATATGGAAGTTGCATTAGTTTTTATATAAACTGCCAATTACTTTCCCAGATCGGCTGTACCATCTTGCATGTCCATCTGCAGTGTATGAAGGATTTTGCATTTGGCATCCTGGCTAGTATTTGGTTTTGTCACTTTTTCATTTCAGCAATTCTAAGTATGTAGTGATATCTCATTGTGGCTTACATTTGCGTTTTCCTAATGTCTAATGATTTTGAACATGTTTTAATGCACTTATTTGCCACCTGTATATCCTCTTAACTCAAATGATTCATTTTTTACCCATTATCTAATTGGATTTTTGTGACTTTTTGTGTGATTTTTTAGAGTTCTTTATAAATTATATTTGCTAGTCTCTTAATGAATGTATGGCTTGCTAATATTCCTTCCCAGTCTATAGTTTGTATTTTTATCACCTTTACAAAAGAAAAGTTTTAAATTTAGGTGAAGTCCAATTTATAATTTTTCTTTTACATTTATGGATCATGCTTTTGTTGTCAAGTCTAAGAACTCTTCACCTAACCCTAGATCCCAAAGATTTTCTCCTATTTTTTTTTTCCTAAAAGTTGCATAGTTTTACATTTTACATTTAAGTCCATGATCTATTTGGTGCTAATTTTTACATAAGCTTCTAGTTTGGGGTGAGGTTTCTTTTCTTTTCTTTCCTCTCCCTCTCCCTCTCCCTCTCCCTCTCCCTCTCCCTCTCCCTCT
>JAKSZT010053770.1:52169375-52255067 GCA_026826555.1 Tolypeutes matacus | reverse complement strand
CCTCTCCCTCTCCCTCTCCCTCTCCCTCTCCCTCTCCCTCTCCCTCTCCCTTTCTTTTTGGGGGAATTGATATATTTATTATGTTGAGTTTTCAAATATAAATGAACAACCATCAATTTATTTAGATTTTCTTCAATTTTTAAAAAATCAGTATTTTGTAGTTTTTTAGCATACTAATCATATACCTGTTTTGTTAAATTTACACCTGTTTTTTCTTTTTTGGGGCATATAATGGTATTATACTTTTAATTTGTCCTCCTGCCTATTGCTAATATATGATACAATTAATTTTTGTATGTGCTGTTGTATCCTGTGACCTTGTTGAACTTACTTATTACTTCTAGGACATTTCTTGTAGATTCTTTGGGATTTTTTACATAGACAATGAAGTCATATGCAAATAGAGAATGTTTAGTTCTACTTTTCTGGTCTTATACCTTTTATTATCTTTTATTGCCTACTGCACAGGCTAGAACTTCCAGCACTTTGTTGAATAAGATTGGTGAAAGGAGACATCGCTGCCTTCTTGATTTTAGAGGGAAAGCACTTAGTTATTCACTATTAAGCATGTTGGTTAAAAGTTTTTATAGATGTTCTTATCCAATTGAGAAAGTTCCCCTTCTTTGCCTATTTTTCTTAAGAGTTTTATAATGACTGTTGAATTTTGTGAAATGTTTTTTTTTTCACATTGATTGATACGATAATGTAATTTTTACTTTTTAGCCTGTTAATATGGTGAATTGCAGGATTGATTTTCAAATATCAAAATTTGCATGCTTGGAATAAACCCCAGCTGGTCATGATATGTAATTCTTCTTATAAATTGCTGAATTCTATTTGCTGATGTGTTGTTAATATTCTGCATTCATGTTCATGAGGAATTATGGCCTGTAATTTTCTTTTTTGTATGCTCTTTGTCTGGTTTCTGTATCAGGGCAATATTAGCATAAAAAAATGTATTGAGGGAGTGGATGTAGCTCAAGTGGTTAAGCATCTTCTTCCCATGTACCAGGTCCTGTGTTCAATACCCAATACCTCCTAAAAAAAATTTTTTTTTAATAAAAAAATTTTTAATTAAAAAAAGAATTGAGAAATGTTTCTTCATGTTCTATTTTCTGGAAATGTTTGCATAGAATTGATGATAATTCTTCTTAATAATTTGGTAGAATTTTCCAGTGAAAGCATTTGGACCTGGAGATTTAATTTTAGGTAGTGTTTTAATTCCAAATTCATTTTTTTTATTATTTATGAGGTTTCCAATCTATTTCAGATCTGATGAGTTGTGGAACTTTGTTTTTATTTTCCTCACAATATGCTAACAGATTTTATATACTATAAAGTGTCCCAAAATTTAAAAGATTCTATAGAACAACTAAAGCATTCTGAAGGAGTTGAGAGCCAGAACATTTTAAAATATCACAATTGGATTAAGTACAAATAAGTCACATTTGTAAAAGCATGTTAAAGTGAAAAAAATTAAATACAATTCAAATTTAATAAAATAATTCAAAATTATAAAAATCCTCTTACAAATTTATAAATTTATGGTTTCTCAAAACAGCAATTCATTAATTGATCCTTTAACCTGAATTTATACTCCCATTTTAGATGAGATTCACTAAATTCAGGACTAAAAACTATGAGAAGAAATTTTTCTTACTACTGCCTAGAGAAAATTCTGCCTCAACCCATTGCCCACCTAGAGCCTTGAACACTCACATTTCCCTCAACTGAGAATCTGAACACAGTCACCACCTGTTTCTTTGAGGACGCCAGCATAGCAGACTCAAGGTCCTCCTTCTAAGGCAAATATACAGTCATGTCATCTCCCTCCTGTCCTAAGTTTCATGTTACCTGTAAAAGCAGGGCAAGACCTGACTTGGAAGTAGGGAAAATTAGTTCTCTATTGGGAAAGTTTACTTATCTCATTAGTGGAAAATAGACTAGGAAAGCTGCTTTCCAAACTTTTTCCATGTGTAAGCCAGGTGAACCCAGGACACATCAGCCTGGAGAATTTAGTGTGACAACTTTCATGGTAAACACAACAGAAGTTTCCCATAAGCCCTACCTTCAAAATGGATGGAGCCCCAATTCCCATTCCCCAGGACCTCCCTGATTGTAGAAACAATTCTAGGTGTGGCTCGCATGTGTTTGAAAAATGGAACATTAATTTTTTGAGGAATTGGTCCATTTCATATGAATTGTCAAATTCATGTGTGTAGAGTTCCCTTTTTGTCCTTTTGATGTTTGAAGAGTCTAGAGTGGTATCACCAGTTTTATTCCTGGTATTAGTATATTGTGTCATCTATTTTTCATTTGTTGGTCTTGCTAGAAATTTGTCAGTTTTATTAGTCTTTTCAAAAAACATTTCTATGTTTCAATAATTTTCTACATTGCTTTTTCTGTTTTCAATTTCACTGATTTCTTATCTCTTGATTATTTCCTCTATTTTGGTCATCTTCTTTTTCTAGGTTCTTGAGATGGTAACTAAGAACTTTTCCTATCTACAAATGTATGCAGTTAATGCTATAAATTTCCTCTAGCAATGCTTTATCTGTGATTCACAACTTTTTATATATGGTATTTTTATTATAATTCAGTTCAATATTTTTTGCTCTTGAGACTTCCTCTTTGACCCATGGCTTATTTAAAAGTGTGGTATTTACTTACTGCATGCTTGGAGATTTTCTTGGCTTTTGTTTATTTTTGTGTTATTGATCCCTAGTTTAAGTTCATTGAAAAAAATTCATATTTGCTGTTGTTAGGTGGAGAATGCTACAAATGTTGGTTAGGTCCTGTTGGTTTATGGTGTTGCTGATTTCTTG
Source organism: Tolypeutes matacus (assembly GCA_026826555.1). Taxonomy (NCBI): domain Eukaryota; kingdom Metazoa; phylum Chordata; class Mammalia; order Cingulata; family Chlamyphoridae; genus Tolypeutes; species Tolypeutes matacus. Next base: position 52,252,242 of record JAKSZT010053770.1, on the reverse strand, counting down.
CTGTTTTTCTGTTTAAATGTTTTCATCAATTATTTTATAAATTGTTGAGAGTAGGGTATTAAAGTCTCAAACTACAACAGTAGATATGTCTATTTCTCATTTCAGTTCTATCCAGTTTTGCTTCTACATATTTTGCAGCAGTGTTTTATGGTTCATACACATTTAGGATTGCTATATCTTCTTCGTGAACTGCCTACTTTATCATTATATAATGTCACTCTTTGCATTTGTTAATTTTCTTTGTTTTTAATTCTATTTTAACTGACATTAATATCATCACTCCTGCTTTTCTTTGATTAATATCTGTATGATATAGTCATTTCCATCCTTTACTTTCAACCTGCCTACATCGTATTGCAAGTGTGTTTCTTGTACACAGGATATATATAGTTGTGTCATATTTTTAATCGACTCTGACAATCTCTTCCTCTTGATAAATGTATTAGCATATTTACATTTAATATATTATTGATATTTTAAGACTCAAATCTTCATTTTATTTTCTTTTTTCTATTAATTTGCTCAGTTTTTATCTTTAATTTCCCTCCCCTTTTGAGATACTTGAACAATTTTTAGTTATAACCTTTCCAGTTCTCTAATTATTATATAATATAAACATAACTTATCACAGTCTACTAGTGTCATCATTTTCTGTATTTGAATAAGATGTACAAAACTTACCTCCTTTTTAAGTCCCTTTAATTGCCTTCATTTTTCATATAACTGTCTTAAATATTTTTTCTACATACATTTAGAATCACATTAGACAGTGTTATAATTTTTGCATCAACTGTCAAACTAATTTAGAAAACTCAAGAAAAGAAGGAAAATCTATAGTATTTACAAATATTTTGCTTTAATGTTCTTTTTTCCTTCCTGATATACCAGAGATTCTTCTTTCCTCATTTCCTTTCTGTTTAGAGAAATTATTTTAGCCATTCTTTTAGTGTAGGTCTGTTGACAGCTAATTTTCTTAGTTTTCCTTCACTTGAGAATGTCTTGATTTCCCCTTCATTCCTGAATGACATTTTTACTGAATAGAAGATTTGAGTGGACAGTTCTTTTCTTTCAGAATTTGAAAAATGCTGTGCATCTTTGTGGCTTACTTTTCTGCTGAGAAATGTGCTGTTATTTGGAATTGAGTTTTTGTTATAGTAAAGTGTCCTTTTCTCTCACTTTTTCTTTGTTTTTCAGTTTGCAGAAATTTTCTTTTTGCATTATTTTATTAGAGAAATTGTGGGTTTACAGAAAAATCATGCATAAAATACAAAATTTATATATATTGCCCTATGATTAACCCTTTCCATTTGGGGTGGTAAAATTATTACCATTGATGTAGGCACATTTTTATAATTGTACTATTAACTATAGCCCATGGTTTACAATTAGTTTCATGTTTGTGTAGTACAGTTCCATGGATTTTTTTTCTTAAATTTTATTCTATTACCATATACACAACCTAACATATCCTTTTTTATATGATGTGTCTTTGTTTGAATTTCTTTGCATTTTTCCTGCTTGGGATGCACTCACCTTCTTGAATTTATTGGTCTATGTATTTTACCAAATTTGGGATGTTTTCAGCTGTTAATTTTTTAGTTCGTTTTCAGCCCAACTCTCTTTTTCCTTTCCTCCTGGGATTCCAATGATGTAGTGTTAGGTCTTTTATTATAGTCCCATAGGTCTCAGAGGTTTTGTTCATTTTATTTTTTCATTCTACTTTCTCATATTGGGTGTTTACTATTGTTCTATAAATTTTTGGATTCTTCGGAGTCTTTAGATTCTGTTTGAGCACTCTTATTGAGGTTTTTTTTTTTTTTTTTTTTTTTTTTTTTTGGTTACTGTGTGTTTTAGATTTAAAATTTTTCCATTTGGTTCTTATTTATCTTTTCTTTGCCGAGACTCTATTCCTTTACTAAGGCATTATATTTTTCCTTTGTTTTAAGCATGTTAATAATGGTTCAGTAAAGCACATTTATCATGACTGCTTTAAAAACATTTTTAGGCAATTCTGTTTCTGTCATCAACCTATTTGCATCTATTTATTGTCTTTTATCAACCAGTTGGGAATATTCTTGGTTCTGTTGTGATGAGGAAGTTTCTACTGAAACCTGAGCATTTTGGTATTATATAATGAGACTCTGGATCTTATTTAAACCGTCTGTTGTAGCTAACTAACTCTGAAACTACTCTGGCAGGGGAGGGGAGAGGTGTGCCTCATTCTTACCAGGTCCCTTATCAGCCTCTATTTGCTCTTGGAAGGGATTCTCATTACTGTGAGGCAGGGGTGGAAGTTCTACCATTCTACTTGGCCTCCACTTATACCTTTCTGGCTGGGAGTAGTAAAAGATCTGGCCTCATTACTGCTCCCCATATTGTTGGCATTGACACCATGAGGGAAGGAGCTTATTACCTCCCTGTGAGGATGAAAGCCCCAACTTCATACTTTGCCTTCCCTGACACCACCCAGGGAGTAGTTGGAGCCACTCTTTACAGCTGGTGAAGAAGTCTAGGCTCCCCACTCAACCTTTACTAGTTTGAATTGAAGTAGGAAAATAGTTTTCTTGTGGTGTTTGGCTGAGTAGCAAGGTTATTGTCTAAAACTGTTCTGTCCTGCCACTCTGTCTTTCCCTGGTCCTTTAGCTAGAGATGGCATGCTTTTGTTGGAGTAATTTTAATCTAGTCCTGCTGGCACTTCTAGGTTGAAGCCTCCTTCAGTCCCATGTTTGGGATACCTGAGGTAATAATAAAACCTAGGGGATTCACCACGTGCCAGTCCTTGGGTCTTGGGGTTCCTAGCTTGTCTGCCTTCTGACCATCTTTCTGAATATTCTTGTGTTTGTTTATATATAATGATCAGATTTTTGGTTGTACTTAGAAGAGGAATAGGGATAAGTACCTCTATTCCATCTTCCCAGAAGTAGAAGTTCACCTAATATTTTAAAGCACTATTTATACAGAATAATTTTATTGTTTAAAGTCATGAAACTGGAAAAGTAGTTGTCCTATATGTGAATTATTTAATAAATTATGTTATATTTTGAATACTTTGAAGCTATTAAAATTAGGTTCATGAAGAGTTTATGAAAACAAGAAAAATCAGAACAATATTATGAATCCTGATCAAAGCTATGTAAACAAAATAGAGAAACATTAATGTAAGTAATCTCAGTTAATATTATAGCTGTTGTGGATAAGTCCTGAAAAATATTCTAAGGTAGAAAGTAAAATAAGTATTTAAGAATATAATTCTTCTTTCTGTGCCCCATTTCTCTACTACATTCCCTTTTGCCCTTCCAATAACATTGTGGTTTTTTCCACATTCCTCCAGCTTTCAGGAATAGTATACACAAGTTTAGATGGGAGGTAAAAAGGAATAAACATGTTGTTTCCTCTCGGCATAGTCAGAGTTTTAAATGATCATAAAGATTAAAATCAAATTGAAATGGGAATATGGAAAATAATATACATTGGTTCCCCGTTAAGGTGGTCTTTAAGTCTTCTTTGAAATCAGCAGATCATGACATATCATTTGCCTATGTGGGAATATGTGTTCCTAAAGAGATAACAGAAATCAATTTGCTGACCATGACTCAGTGATAGCTGTAGGAGTAGGCCCAAATTCTAGAATAAGAAGTAACTATGAAAGACAAATGCACAAAAGAAAGCAAAATAGGTGCACAATTTCAAAAATAATTTATTTCCTTAATTTCCTTTCTTTTTACTTTGCAAACATCACTGAGTGATTACATCCCAAGGTGTTCTATTAACCTCTGAATACTTTTGTATTTCTTGTTTCCTAATTTGATCATTCAAGTTTAAATTATCTAAGTGCTACCATGCTCAGCAACATAATACAGAAATTGTCTTCTTTCAAAATATGTGCTACTTAGAATCTGAAAATAGTCTGATGCCTCCAGAAACAACTCCTGGGTCCTGAAAACATAGTAGTATATTCTCTCCCAAGAAGTTCATACTAGATTTGTACATGTTAGTAATAGAGTCTAACCACTAAAAGTTCTTACCTTACTGTACTCTTCCCCCACTCCGTGAGAGTAAAGGATGAAATGAGAGCACAATTAAATCACTGCACTCTATATATTCTTGGGTGTGTCACAGATTTTAATGGAAGAAGTAATAGAATAAAAAAATATGTGAGGGGTGTAGGAGGGGGAGAGAGTGGGGTATATGGTAATCCCCTATATTTTTTATGTAATGTTTATGTAATCTAAAGACTTCTTTAAAAATTAAAATTTTTTTAATTTTAAAAAAATATGAGGGAAAGATTCTCTTTTCTTAGCTGGTGATCTTTTCCTTTGATTATTCTGTTATGAATTCTATTCATGCTGCTGAGTTAGATAGAGCTGGTCTGGGTCCTCATTCTCCTTGAGATGAATTTCCCACCACCCAGGAAAACCTTGTTGAAACCAGGGAAAGGTCCAAAGAAAGGAGGCTTCATCAGGGAGAGAACTAGGCAAATACCCTACCCTCATGTTTCACTCCCCTTCTCATCTGCTGATGTAATTTTCCATTTACCAAACCAAACTGGAAGCCAGAAAGAAGGAAGCCCATACTAGAAAGCCTCTGAAATAAGGAGGAAATTGGAGGAAGGTGGAAAATGATCTAAAAGAGCAAAATAAAGCATATAGTACGGCACAACTTGATTCAAAGCCAAATTATGATTCTATCTCTTTCCTAAATTGTTCTTGACACTTTGTATTCTCTTTCTCCTCTAAAAATACATAGTAACAATTGCCTGTATCACTATTTACCATCCATTCCCTAGTACCTTATTTTTTCAGTCCCTTAAGATTATGTTAAATGATTTAGAATAAATAAGAACTTAAGACCTGTATAAGGTTTAAAAGCATTGTATATCTAAGAGAAATGCCTTGTACTTCATAAATACTCAATGAAAACATAAATGTTGATTCTTTTTTGTTATTAAATCACTAATTCCTTCTGTATTCTCAATGTTTACAAAGCTTTGGTACCATGATGCTATTAGACCTTTCAGAACTCTAAATCTCTATTGTCATGGTTGTATAGATACTTTTTTACACCATTGAGACGAAACTGTGTTTTTTCTTGTGGTTTCATAATGTTTGTTGTTTTGTTTTTTATTATAAAAGTAAAACATACTAATATGTAAAATTTGGAAACTATGAGAAAATCCTTGCATTATAATTATGTGAAAACAACTGCAATAATATGTTGATATAGCTCCTTTTAATATATTTATCTGCCTTTTACATAGTTTTCATCAGAATTCATTGTAATGAACTCTTTCCATGTAATTATGTATTTTTATTAACCTAATTTTAACAGCTTCATAATATTTCATTGTATGTATACATTATATTTTATTTAATTATTCCTTTTGGGACCTTTAGAGATTTTTTTTTTACAGTTTTAAATATCCAATAGTATTAAGGCACATAATTTTTTAAGAAGTATCATTTTAAATTTAGAATCCTATCTTTCCTTAGAATTACTAAATTTGAAGTTATTAGGTCAAGGATAGGAACCAGTAACAGTTAAACATAAACTGTGTAGCCAATAAATTTAAAAATGTTTTAACATTAGGAAATTTATGTGTTATTAACTACATTAATTGACTAAATAAGGAAAGATAACTGACTATCTCAACAATGCATAAAAATGTGTATAATAAGGCTCAAGAGAAATAAGACAATGGTGTTCCAAGAAACATAAACAAGGACTCCATACTGTATCCTTCTTTATCTATGTCAATTCCCTTTACTAGCCAACCACTTAAGCTAAAAATGATGACATAGAAAGAAAGGGAAGAAGGTAAATCATAGTTCCTTTTTCCTTTCAGTCTTTCCTCACTCATCAGTAAACCAAAGGTAGAGAGTATTAGTAGAATATTCAGATATCAAGGTCATTTTATTTTCCTAGTGGCAACCTTCTTTCTGTGTTTAACAAGTGATAGTGTTATTAAAGAAGCCCTACTTATTTTGAACAGATATAATGAATTATCAAGTACAAACTAGTTATGAGGATCATTTTACTAGGGAAAAAACTGCCAGTTCTTATATACTAAATGACATTTCTCATTTCACAATCACTTCAATGATACTCTGTTTTGCTGTAATGTTTTATTAGCCAGCTGCCATCTATTAAAGTGTCAGCAAAAAGGAAACATGAGGACATATTAAACTGTATTACAGATTTTGAAAGCTAGTGTGGATTTTTTATTTGGTTAGTATTAGGACCTGATATTATCTCCCAGACTTTATTGTTATTAATTGCACTATTTTTCATTCTTATATATTATTCTTTATTGATTTTTTAATTAGAGAAGTTGTAGGTTTTCAAAAAATCCTGCATAAAATATAAAGTTCCCACATACCACCTATTGTTAAAACCTTGCATTAGTGTGATACATTTGTTGCAATTGATGAAAGAATATTTTTATAATTATACTATTAACTATAGTTCCTGGTTTACTTAGGGTATACAGTTTGTGTTGTACAGTCCTATGGAATTTCTTTAAAAATTTTATTCTACAAATAAATTTCCCCTATTAACATTCAAATATATATTTCTGTGCTGTTAATTATTTAGCAATATTGTACTACTTTTACCAGCATCTATTACCAAAATTTTTCCATCAACCCAAATAGAAACTCTATAAAATTGAAGCATTAAGTCCCCATTCCCTACTCCTAACCTGGCCCATGGTAACCTATATTCTAGTGTCTGACTCTATGAATTTGCTTATTCTAGTAACTTCATATCAATGAGATCATACAGTATTTGTCCTTTGGTGCTTGGATTATTACATTCAACACGATGTCCTCAAGTTTCAATAGCACACACATACACTGTTCCTATACTCCTCCCCACCACTTTTTGTTTTTAGGTTTTTTTTGTTGTTTTTTGTTTTTTGTTTTTGGTACATTGTATGACTGGAACCAGAGATTTATCATTACATTCTATACATTTGTCTTTTAGCATTTGTAACAAGTAAGAAATGGAGATATATACCCAAGAACACAATATAATGAAACTGGCATTTTTAATAATCCAAATGATTACCTTTATCAGAGGTCTTTCTTTCATTATGCCACTTTCATCTACTGTCTGCTATCCTTTCTTTTCAGTCTGAAGAACTCCTGTTAGCATTGCCTGTAAGGCAGGTCTAGAAGTAATGAACTCTGTCATTTTTTATCTGGGAATGTCTTTATCTTTCCCTCATTTTTGAAAGAAAGTCTCATGGGATATAAAATTCTAGCTTGGCAATTGTTTCTCTCAGCACTTTAAGTATTTCAACCCATTGCCTCCTTCCCTACATGGTTTTTTATGGGAAACTGGCACTTAATCTAATTGAGACTTCCTTGTACATAAAAGGTTGCTTTTCTCTTGCAGCTTTCAGAACTCTCTTCTTGTCCTTTGCATTTGACAGTTTGACAACCATGTGCCTGGGCATTTTTTTCTTTGGGTTTATACTAGGTATTCAGTGGGATTCTTGGATGAGCATATTAACATCTTTTGTCAAGTTTGGGAAGATTTCTATCATTATTTCTTTGAATATTCCTTTTGTTCCTTTCTCCCCTGGGACTTCCACAATGCATGTATTGGTATACTAGATGGTGTCCCACTGCTTTCTTAAGCTATTTTCATATTTCTAATTCTTTTCGGTCCTCAGCCTGACTTATTTCAATTGTGCTGTCTTCGACTTCACTGCTTCTTACTTCAGCCAACTCCAAAATGCTGTTGAAACCCTCCTAGAAATTCTCCATTTCAGTTAGTGTGGTCTTCAATTCCATTAGTTCTGCTTGGTTCCTTTTTAACATTTCCATCTCCTTATTGAGATTCTCATGTTGTTTATTCATCATTTTCCTAATATACTTTATTCTTTCTTTGTATTTTCTTTCATGTCCTTGAGCATATTGAAGAGCTTTTTTTTATTTATATTTATGTCTAGTATGTCCACAGTCTTCTTTTCTTCATTTATAATTTCTGAATTTGTATCCTCTACCTTTATATGGGCCATCATCTCCTGTTTATTTGTTTGTCTTGTAAGCTTTTGTTTTTCACTGTACTTTTTAGTATTTTAAATGTTTTATCTGTTATTTAGTCCCTGAACTGTTTCTTGAGTTTGTATCCAGCCAGTGATATTTCAAATATTTCCTTGAATGTCAGGAGCTAACAAAACCAAATAAACCATGCATAAACAAAAAAAAAAAACAAATAAGAAAACACCGTTCACAGTATTTGCAAATTAGCTTGTGTTGACTGCTACTCTCTTTCAGAGTTCAGCCCTCCTATCAAAAAGGTCAGCCCGAGGTAAACTCAAAGTATAGTGTCCACCCTCTCTTTTATGGACCTTTGCCTTGTCTAGGCTTGTGCTTACTTTGTGGCTTCAGGAATTTACCTGTTTACAGGAATTTAGATGCCCCTCTAGTCCCCAGGAAACAGAACTTTTCTTCTTCTGATTGCTCCACTACAGGACTTAAAGCAGGTAAGCCTTTGCCCCAGGCTACCCAACTCAATTGCTTCTTACCCTGCTTTCTCTTTCTCAAGCTGCTTTTGCCTGGAGGGAAAATTCTGAGGGGGGCAGGGGGCAAGCAGGAGAGAAGTTTCCCAGGTCAGTCTTTCCCAGCTGGATCAAGGCCAGGAACCCACAAAGGGAATGCAAGCCTGTTCCACACTGCCCTGGGGTGGGGCTGAGGGAGGGGCCAACAAGGGTGCCAGGAGCTTCTCCCATGGGTATTAAAACTACATTTCCTTGATTCAGCACTTGTCCAGTAAATGCTTCCCTTTAAAAGTTTTCCATAATTTTGAGAATGGGTACTATCTTTAATGTCTCTCCTAATGGACAGGAACAGTGGCTGTACTCAGAGCTGGGGTTCCCAACAATCTGAAGTAGCTAATCAAAAGCAGTAATAATCAATTGGACCACATACCAATGGATCTTTGGGAAGTAGGTCTTTATATCCCACCTAGGCACCAGAAAGCTGTACCAGGGGTCAAGATGGAGTACTTCATTACTGCTTGGCATGGTGTTTGGAGTGTTGGTAGGTGCCGCCTCGAGAGTGAAATTCATTGGTATTTACCATGATTTACCATCCTCTTACTCCCATTCTTCCCTGTATGCTGCATCTACTAGACCCCAGAGTTTCAAAATAATTAATTCAGACAGTTCTTACATGTTCAATAGTTGTTCTGGTTAGAGAAATGATTTCTACAATTTCTTACTCTGCCATCTTACCACAATTTTCCTTCATAGATGTTTTTGACACTAAGGTGAATTATGGCACTTACAAAAGGAAAATTCTCTAATGCAAAATCTAGCATAATTAATTATGCTTTAAAACCTTATTTTTGTGATACTATAAAAGATACTTGTAAGATAATGTACAGAAGCATCTACAGGACCTTGTAATAGGAAATGGTTTCATGAACTTCACACCCAAAGCACAAGCACTGAAAGAAAAAATAGATAAATGGGATCCCCTTAAAATTAAAAACGTTTGCACCTCAAAGACAGCCTACCCAATGGGAGAAAATATTTGGCAACCATATACCTTATAGGAGCCTAATATCAAGAATATATAAAGAAATCCTACACCTCAAAAATAAAAAGACAAACAACCCATTTAAAAAATGGGCAAGCGACTTGAAAAGACACTTCTCCGAAGAAGAAATACAAATGGTTAAAAAGCACATAAAAAGATGCTCAACATCACTAGCTATTAGGGAAATGCAAATCAAAACTACAATAAGATACCATCTTATACCCATTAGACTGGCAGCTATTTTAAAAAAAAACAGAGGACTGCAAGTGTTGGAGAGGATGTAGAGGAATGGGAACGCTCATCCACTAGTGGTGAGAATGTAGAATGGTGCAGCCATTGTAGAGGACAGTTTGGTGGTTCCTCAAAAAACTAACTATAGAACTACCATATGATCCAGCAATTCCACTGCTAGACCAGTAGAATTGAAACCCAGGACATGAACAGATATGTGTACCCCAATGTTCATAGCAGCATTATTCACTATTGCCGAAAGATGGAATCAACCCAAATGCCCATCAACAGATGAATGGATAAACAAAATGTGGTACATACATACAATGGAATATTACTCAGCTGTAAGAAGGAATATAGTGCTAACACACAGGGAAACATGGATGAATCTTGAGAACCTTATGTTGAGTGAAGCAAGCCAGACATTGAAGGACAAATATTACATGCCCTCACTGATATGAATTAAGCAAATTGAGCAGACTCAGAGAAGTACTGTCTGGAATATAGGTTTACAGGAAATAGAAAGGGAGAAGAAGGTTGTGAGCCAACACCCATACAGGATAAATCTATGATAAGGTGGAAATGTGTAGTTGGGCAGTGAAGGAATATTAGAGGATTGTCATGATACTATTGGGTTGGGTGGTACAGGTTTGACAGGGGAGTAGAGTGGGGAGGGTGGTTTGGATGGTCCGAGGAACTGGGGAAGGGTTAGGGGAGGGACCAGGTGAACACTGGGGATTGGTGGGTATATGGTTGAAATTACAAAGTTGGGAATGCTCTCATGGCAATATGACAAGGAAAGGTTACTCGTTTAGGGTGTTGGATGGGGGGGGCATTCAGGACAGGGCACTCCTGGGGCAGGCTTCTAGGGAATGTGCGAGTAATCATTTGTCATAATGTATTGTATTAGTGGGTGAAGACCCACATAATGAGCAGGAAGGAGTTGGACTCCCATCTTGGGTAGGACCAATATGTTCTCAAACAGAGGGGCTGGAGTCTCTCGAGAGCATGGGAAGTTCCTAACAGGGGAGGACAAACCAGTCTGTCAAGGCCTCAGTGTTGTTGCAAGTAACTATAATCTTGTCATCCAGAGTGAAGCTAGGTGGTCGCTGTGAGCCCTGATGGGAAAGGGAGGGAGAAATAGAATAGATGGAACAGAGGGTATTTAGTGAGCAATGGAAGTGTTTTACATGATATTGCAATGATGTACACAGGCCATGTTAAATATCATCAAAATTTACAAAAGTGTATGGTCTAAAATGTAAACCATAATGTAAACTATTGACCATGGTTAGTAGCTATGTTTCACTATTTGTATATCAGTTGTAACAAATGTACCATCCACATATAAAAAGGTATTAACACAGGAAAGAGGAAAAGGGGGAGGATGTTGGGTATATGGGAGTCTCCTCTTATTCTGTATGTGATTTTACTGTGACCTAAAATTTCTTTGAAAACAAAATGAAAAAAAGTAAGACACTGGGGAATTTTTGGAAGAAAATGTCACTGTACATACAGGACAACAAATATTACAGTGATGAAAGCAAAATGCAAAAAAAAAAAAAATTTTTAATATTTTTCATTATTTTTTTAGTATCCCAATTTTTAAATTTTATTTTATTTTTAGTTATTTTAAATTTTTATGTGTTTTACTTCTTATATTTAAACCTATTGTTATTATTTCATTTTCCTATTAATTGTATTTGGTTATTTTATTGGGTTCATTTTTGAAGAAGCTTTGGATCAGAAGGGTTACAACTGGGGCAAGGGAGAATCTTTGGTGTGGGATGTCAGTGCTTGGGAATACATAGGAGGAAGTTCACCTGGACATACATATAGGTATATAAATGTGTTCAAATGTTCATGGGGCATTGTCACAGTGGGTGGAGATTCATACAATAACTGAAATAATATTGAATTCCCATCCTAGAGAGCTCTGCCACATTCTCTAATGGAACAGCAGCAATCCCCCAAGGACAGGGTCAATGACTAATGAAGGAGGATGGTCCATTGATGGGCCCTTGATATTGATGACTATGCTTATGAGCCTTTGTCCTTGAAATTGAAACTTAGCCTAGAGTTATAGAGTGCTAAGAGTTACCTCCTGAGAGCCTCTTTGTCGCTCAAATGTGGCCTCTCTCTAAGCCAAAGTCATCATATAAATATATTACCTTCCCCCGCTAGCATGGCACATGACTCCCTGAGAAAAGCCTCCCTGGCACTGAGGGATTACTACCAAGCAACAACTAGCAATGCAATTGGAAAAAGACCTCAAATGAAATGGGGAAGCGGTAAAGACAAATGAATTTATATGGCTAAGAGACTTCAAAGTGAGTCGGGAGGTCATCCCAGAGGTAACACTTATGCACATCTCAGCAGGATCTCATAGACTGCAAAAGTAGATTCTACCCCAAATAGTGGGGCTCCTGAGGCCTCTGGAGACACCCAGGTCCTATGGTCAGGGCAGATAACTCCGGAGTTTGGTGCCTTGTCAGTGGGCCCTACTTTGGAGTTTGTGCTCCTGGGAATGACAGAGTTGGACTCATTTATGGCTTCTCTATGCATGGTTCATCTGTCCCTTCTGTTTGAACCTATAATTGGTGCTGGAGTTTGTAGTTATACATCTAAGAGACTTAAATCCTGAGCCTCAGCAGAGCTGCAACACTTACTCTCCAGTTCATTGGACTAACCTAGGACAACTAACAAAGAGGTGAGGATGGACAACCACCATACCAAGGAAACGAGAGAGCCTACAACTGCAAGCGAGAGAGACCCATCCATCGGCTGTATGGGATCCAGGTCCCCTCTCAATTAGAGGTGGAGTGGACATCACCATCCCAGAATCCTCAGGATTGAGAAATGAACTATGGACTACAGTGGACTTACTGCTATTCTGTTATAGACTTATTATGATTCTAGCAGCGGAAGTAATTACAAAATTGATGTGGAGGCAGTAGCCACTGGAAGCTCTGAGGGCAAGGAAAGAGAAAAACAGGTATAATATTGGGGCATTTTCAGGATTTGGGAATTGCCTGAGTGACATTGCAATGGCAGATATAGGCCACTATATATTTTCCCTTAATCTACAAAGTTTTTTGGTAGAGAGTGTAAACTACAATGTAAAATATAATCCATGCTCAGTGGCAATGCCCCAAAATGTGTTTATCAACTGCAATGAATATACCACACTTAAAAAACAAATAAACAAAGTCATGTATATTACTAAAAAGAAAGCTAAAAAATGTAACATGGGTCTGTGTAGCATAGTAAAACCTCATGTGAATTTTAAATATGGTTAATATTGCATATATAAAACTGTTTTTCTTTGAAACTGAACAAATGTTACATATATCAATGTTACTAGATGTTACTATCAGGCAGGAAAAAAACCAAAAACATTATGCTAAGTGAAAAAAAACAGACACAAAGTATAACATATTGCATGATTCCATTTATATAAAATGTAAATATAAATCAGTTTATAAAGATGGATTAGATTAGTGGTTATGTGAGGTGGGGGAAAGATAGAGAGATTGAGAGGTGACTGCTAAGAGGTTTGCAGTTTTTCTTTCTGGAGTAATGAAATTGTTCTAAGTTTTTTTGTGGTAATGAATGCACAATACTGTGATTATACTAAAAGTCTTGATGGTACACTTTGGATAGATTGCATGGTCCGTCTCAATAGAACTGCTTTAAAAAAAAAAAAAACACCTGATTTTTGTGATATTATAAAATGACTAATCAAAGATTTGATAATATAAACTAGAAAAAAGTCTTTTACTTTAGATAACACATAATTTGCTCTCAAGATTTACCTAGATAATTTCTATTAGGTTATTCAAACAATCAGATACTATATAATATATGTAACATTTAGATCAGAAACACACTAGTTATTATATGGGGTTATCAACCTTATCTTATGCAATTTCTCACACATAAATCTAAGTAAATACACCCAAAAACACTGCAGGCAACTACTGTGATGTTAGCACTCTAGGATTTAATGAAAATTGTTCAAAAATGAATTTGTTTTTATCAGTATGGAAGATTGGTTATTAGACTAATGTTATGGGTGGAAACAAAAAAATGAATAAAATATATTTAAGTGCATAGATGAGCTAACAAGGCATTAAGAAAGACTATGAAAAAGGAAGTTCTCAGAGAAATATAAGTCTGAGCACTGAAGCTAGGGTATTGCTGAACCAAAGAATCACTTTTCAGTATTCATGATCTCTTGGAGGAAGGAAGACTGGAGGTAAAGCTTAGGGCCCTCCTGATACAGAGATTTAACAAATTTTTTCACATCTCCTTCCTTCACAGTAAACCATGAGCCCAAGAGGGCTAAAATATTAGTGTAAGGATCAGCTAGTAGTAATATAGAGAAGAATTTCCTTAACCTGAAAAAAAAATTAATACACATACAAGCATTAAACCTAATGGTAAAACATAGAAGCATTTCACATGACTAACATGAAAAAATGTCCTGGCAGATAGTAGATCATAGGTTACCAAGCAACAGGGGTTATTGGTTGGTGAGGGCAGAGTTTCTATTTGAGGTGATGAGAAAGTTGGAGATATTGATAATGGTAGCACAATATTGTGATTGTAATTAATACTACTGAGTTGTATACTTGTCATTAAAATGGGAAATTTTGAGTTGTATATATGATACTATAAAAAGAAGTTTTAAAAAAGCAAGTCTGGAGGTGCTAGCTAGTATAACCATATAGGTAAAGGTAATAAGATATATAAGGATCAGAAAAACCTGGACAAAATTGCCATTGTTTGAAGATTATGTAACTATCTCATAAAACATCTAAGAGCTTCTATGGATACATTTTAGAAGTAATTAGAGAGTTTAGCAAATATTTAGTATAGGAGGTTGACATGCAAAACAAAAGAATTTATACACTCCAACAATAACAAATTAGAAAATGTTAACTTTTAAATAGATACCATTCACACTTGAAGCAACAATCTATAAGATCTCTAGAAATAAATCTAATACAATCTATATGAGGTATTTATGGAGAAAATTATAAAACATTATGTATTAGTCAGCCAAAGGGGTGCTGATGCAAAGTACCAGAAATCTGTTGGCTTTTATAAAAGGTATTTATTTGGGGTAGAAGCTTACAGTCACAAGGCCATAAAGAGTAAGTCACTCCCCTCACCAAAGTCTGTTGCCACATATTGTAGCAAGATGGACGCTTGTCTCTGTGAAGGTTCAGCCTTCATCTTCCTCTTAAGGCTCCGTAGTCCCAGCTTCTTCTGATCTCAACTGTAGGCTGGCATAAGGCTCATCTCTCTTCCCAGGGCTCATCTCTTTCTGGGCTCTGCTGCTCTGTTCTCTACACAAGGCCAACTGTAAACTATCAGGTGAATAGCTCAGCTCTCTCCCTGGGGCTCCAGAGTCCAAAACTCCTTCTCTGTGTATTTATTCCATGTCTTTGATTGATCATTCATTTATATAGCCCACAAAGAGGAGGCAAATGGCAGGGACTCAAACCGAGTCGTCTTAATATTGTGGTCAAATAAAAGCCCTAATCTTGATTTAATAAAGTAAAAGTGAAACCTCTGAGTCTAATACAATCTAATATGCCCAGAGGAACAGACCAGTTTACAAACACAATCCAATATCTACTTTTGGAATTCATAAACAATACCAAACTGCCACACATTATTAAAGCAAATAAAAGAAAATTAAAGAAAAATGAGAATTTACTATGTTTATGGATTTATAGATCATTTATTAAAAAGATGTCAATTTTCTTAAAATTCAGATGTAATGCAATTTTATTCAAATACCCAGTGATGGTTATGTCCATGTGTCAAGTGGCCAGGTGATGGTGTCCAGTTGTTAGGTTAAGCAGGCACTGGCCTGATTGTTTTGTGAGGACATTTTATGGAATAAATCACTGTGAGTTGATTGCATCTCTGGCTGATTACGTCTACAATCAAGTGAGGAGATTGCCTTCAACAATGAGAGAAGTCGCATCTAATCAGTTGAAGGCTTTAAATGGAGAAGTAATGATTTCAGCAGTCAGAAGGAAGAATTTCCATCTTTACTTTAGGCAGCCACCTTCTCCTGGGGAATTCATCAAAACCCTTCATTGGAGTTCCAAGCTTGCCCTACGAAATTTGGACTCGGGCATCCCCACAGTTGTGTGAAAATTTTTAAATAAAAATCCCCTAATGTTTAAAGATATATCCTGTCAGTTCTGTTTTGCAAGAGAACTCTGAGACATACCTTATAGGATTTTTTTTTGTAAACTCAATGAACTCACCCTAAAATTCATTTGATATAATTATAATCCAACTTTAAAAATATTGTAAAAAAGGAAGAAACAAAGGAAGAACTTTTCTTACTAATCTTAAAGCCACAGTAATTAAAGACTATTAAAACTCTTAGAAACAAATATAGTGAAATATATTATTTCAGGACTAAGAAAGGTTTCTAAAACAAGACAAAAAATCATAGCAAAATGATGAGAAATATATTAGTATTCAAAGTCACTTGTTATTTTAGAAAAAAGGAAGGCTTAGCACCCCGCCATTACAAAGTATGGCTGTCATAAAAATACGTCTCTTAGATCTCTAACTGCAGAGATCATAATTGACCAACAGCCTCAGATGCTGTGCTCTGAAGTCATCAGGTTGGTGGCTTCTCCTGCCAATGACTGAGTGCTACAGATGCTAAGACAGACCCTTTTGTGGAGACAGTAGACTCCAATGAGTACTCTTTTGGCTTGTGAGCTCCCCATATTCTTTGCCAAAACTTTTTTAGTATTTCATGCTGCATTAGTCAGCCAAAAGGGGAGACAAATCTGTTGACTTTTTTTTTTTTATTTATTTTTATTTTTTTAAAATATATATGCATATATGTGTATTTGCTTACAAAAATATTATTTATATATATATATACATATATTTTAAGAGGTGCCTAGATTACCCAAAATATTACACGGAACCCACGGGGATTTCCATGTTGCCCACCTCCCACACCTCCCACCACATCCCACACAAACATCTCCCCCAAGTGTGGCCCACCACCCTCAATGAACTTACACATCCTGGAGCCTTGCCACCAACCATAGACCACAGTTCACACTGTAGACCACACTCTCTCCCACTCAGTTCTGAGTGGTGTGTGCTGATTTAAAATGGCCTACATCCGTTGCCACAACAATACTCAGGACAACCAGGGTATTTATTTGGGGAGGAAGCTTACAGTTACAAGGCCCTAAAGAGTCCAACTCAAAGTTACTTCCTCACCAAACTTTATTGCCTCATGTTGAAGCAAGATGATGGATGACGTCTGTGAGGGTTCAGCCTTCCTCTGCCCTCTTAAGGCTCTGTGGGTCCAGCTTCTTCTGATCTCCGCTGGAGGCTGGCATAGGGCTTGTCTCTCTTCCCGGGGACAGTTTCTCTCTGGGCTCAGCTGCTCTGTTTTCTTCACAAGGTCAGATATGTACTATCAGGCAAATGGCTCACCTCTCTCCGGGGACCCAGCATCAAGTTCTCTCCTCTTCTATGTCTATGAAGCTCTCTCTATTCCTCTGTGTATCTTCTCTTGTGTATCTACTTCTGTATTCTTGATTAAGCCTCTGTTTAGCCCACAAAAGGGGCAGGGACTCAACCCTGAACACCCTAATGATGTCAGTTCAAAGCCCTAATCTTGATTTGATCAAGTAAATGTAAAGCCTTTGGATTTAAATCAATCAAAGAATATCATGCCCAGATGAATAGACCAGTTTACAAACATAATCAATATCTCTTTTTTGGAAGTTATAAATAATCTCAAACTGCCACACACACAGTATAACCATGTTCCTAATCAATCTTCCTTTTCCTCCTCTTATCTTCTCTGGGATTAAACCTGCATTGTGGTCTGCTGGATTTCCAAAACTCTTCCCAGTTTTTTTCCTATCCCCAGTTTTCCTCTTACAGATGTTTTCCCCTCTTAATCTAATCTTAGTGCTCGCTGCTCAGAGGACATGCACTAATACACAGTAGCACGAATTAAGAAATAAAACCAAAAGTACAAAAAGTTAAAAAAAACTTTAACACCAACTTTTGTCAATAAAATTTAATAGTAAATAAATGTCTTCAAAATCAGGATCATAGAGACATGATATGGCTTGCATACTTGTGGAAAAGAACCAACTAGTATTAAAACAATCACCTAGATCAGGGACCACAAACTTTTTTAAAGGTCTAGATATTAAATAATTTAGTCTTTATAGGATAAGGCAAAATTCAGAGTATTATATAGGTACTTTGGAAGTCATTAACAATGTAACCATTTTAATAATCTAAAAACGATTCTTTGTTCCTGGCCCTAAAAATTCAGACAATTGGCCATATTTGGTCCTTGGGCAGTAGGTTGCTCACTCCTAACCTAGATTATTACAGGAATCACAGAATGTGTAATCTAGTAAAGTGGTATTCAAAGTTTGCTTGTGAACTTTAAAAATATTAAAAATTCTGTTTCCCTTTGTACATGTTTAGGGTGATACCTGACATTTTTATCTTAAGTTTAACAGTTGCAAAGAATGTGATTACTGCCACAATTCTATTGTACATGTGCTTTAAGTATGTTTTTATTAAAAATTTGGGGCTACAGATTTAGTTTATTCAATTTATGGAAAATTTGTGTCTACTAACCCAACTGGGAAAGCTAGTTTTATCTTTCTCAGACTCAGAATCACTTCATATCTGGAAGAAAAGAATGAATATGTTGTTCATTTAAAATACCATGTTAAGTAGCATTACCATAAAACCTCTCATTTCTGATTTTTAATTCTAATAGGTATTTAGGTGAAAAGTTGGGTAGATAAATGATAGATGGGGGAAAGGACAGAAAATTGTCTAGATAGGGAAGCAGGTAGGCAGACAGACAGACAAGAACACAGGTGAATAATTAAGTTGATGTAGAGATACTGACAATTGCTTTGATTTTGCTACTTGGATGAAATAAGGCAGTGTCACCTTCAATATTTCTTAACAAAGCTCTCTCTTTTTGAGACCTTCATTTTCTTGAATTTCCCCCTTCTTTTGGTGTACCAGATATTTTTATACCCTGAGTCAATGTGCCACAATAAGATTTGGAATGGGTTGGTGAGAGTAAGCACCTCCTCTGTAAAGTTGTAGTAAGGGAATTGTAAAAAGAGAAACATGTATTTGTTTTATCAGCTGGGAAATTTAAACAGGTGGTTTAAATGAATGTGTAACTCCCGGCATACAAATTTAGGAAATTCTGTGATACTACACCTGTTGCTCCTCTTTTCTGATTCTTTTACTGGTCAGTGTAAATATGTCAGTAGTTAAGAGATTCTCACTGCTTGACCTCCTCTGCTGTCAGCCTTCCCACATGGATCAGTTCTTAGACTGGAGGATAGTAGAGTTCACTCCACTGGCAGTGTCTGTGACTTACAGTGAAAGCTTACTAATTACTCATCTTGTTCCATGTTACTTAAGGGCTCCAAGGAGGCAGGCATGAGGCCAGCCTGCGTAAACAGTGGGTTGTCAAAAAAGGGATATTATTTCCCACCTCTTAAATGGATTTAAACATTCAAGTGAGAAATTAAGTGAGGACCTTTTAAAATGTATTTTTCTGCAAAGGATTTCACTGAAAGTAATGTTTTCATTAAATGTAATGCAAGTTATCATATAATGTTTAAAAAACTAACAGAAATAAATCATTTCTCACTTGAATAGTTTAGTGTACAATAAGAACCAAGAAAGTTTCTCCTGAGCTGTATTAAAGTTGTTATAGTAGCTAACTGTCCTCTAAACCTAGGAAAACTGTAGCCAGGAACCTCTTCTAATGAAATATAAATAGGCTTTCAAAACCATAAAGACTTGGATGCAAATGGATAATATAGCAGAAAAGCATAGTCATTGGAGTTAGTAATTTAATGTTTTGATTAAATCTGCCATGAAAATGTGATAAGACATGACTAGATGATTTCCCAGTCTCCTTAGATTAAAAACCATTTTACAATGAACAGCTGCTCCGACAAGATGCAGTCTGGGGAGGCCCCCAAACAAGCACACCAATTACCACTACTGGTTACAGGAAAGTCAAACACGTAGTGATACTCAGCAGACCAAAGAAAACAGGGTGAGCCTAAGGCTATCAATTGTCCTAATTTCTTTCTTTGGAAAAATAACTGATTTCTCAGAACATTCACAGACACACACATGTTTAATTGGTCTCTTTTAGAAAATTATAATCTCCATTATTTACCAGCATTATGTACATACCATGTCATATTTAAGTACCCATTGTATGTGTACATTTTTCTGTGCTCTTAGAAAACATGTTTTTGCTATTTTACTTAAGTGAATTCAGGTTAATGTATATTCTAATAAAAGAAAACGTATAAACAAATCCCCAGGAGAAAACAGCTATTTCCATCTTTGTATATTTTAAAAGGCAAGCCTGAATAGTTTACTGAGATATAAAAGTACATAAAACCTTTATTAGTGTTTTATTAAGGGACTAGATGCATAAAAAATAAGTGACTTCCCTGGTGCTACTCCATAAATAAAAGTGATCTCCCTGGTAATAAATGATTTCTCCATTTCATTTTGTGGTCTTGCTTCTCAGTCTTTGATTACCAAAAAAAAAAAAAAAAAAAAAAAAAAATTGCTTGGCATTGCACACAGTACAATACAGATTTTGGTCTAATCACTGTCTCTAAAAGACCTTGCCCATTTAATGGAGAACTTCAACAGGAGATCCTGTAGTTGTTTAGTTTCCTTTTTAAGGATCTCCACTCCTGGCTGACCCTTTCTCTCTAGAAATTGTGCATTTGGGGATGTTTCCTTGGACTAGGCAATGATTGAGAAAGGTTACTTGGAATGGAACTTCCCTAGAGACCTGATACATCAATTGTGACACATTAAACAATGTTGTTCAGAATGTACACATACACACTCAAACATACACACAAACACATTAATGAAAATTATTAATGAACGAAAAATAGAAAATAGGTTTCCATAAGAAGAGTCTATTACCTAACAAATGATGTGCTTTCAAAGCACATTAAAATCTCACCGATTTTAACAGGACTGCCTTATTAGAGAACAGTTGCTTTGCTTCTGGAATCATTGTTTCAGAGGCAGTGTGTGTCTCATTACACTTGCGATTTTATAATGAGATTCAATCCAACATTAAAGAGTGGCATATTTGTTTTCTGAAGGATATTCCCCAGGCATGCCCAAAGTCAGGCTGGCTTCCTGTCTGTGCCATTGTTTGCACGTTTTGTAAATATCACTTGAGTTTTTCTGTATCCTATCATAAACTCCCAAATTATGAGTGACTTCCCAAATCTACCAGACTGCAAATACTATTTTAATATCTCAAAAGACACAGTTTTTTGATATTTTTAAAAAATGTATCTTCAACAAAGGTCACTTAAACACTATTTTCATAAAGGGAAGACATTTCTTTTGTATATTCTATCTTCATTTTGACTGTGTGCTGCCTGCTGCCTACTTTGCATTCTGTTCTCTAAAAGACTTATTAATGGGGTCTAGAGGGAGGCTGTCAGAAATGGCAGACTGAATCAAGGGATTTTCCTTCAACATCTAAATGACACACTGAAGCTAGAGAATTAAACAGATGACTAACCAGTGCCCTTTTGTCTGAAGATGAAGGTGGGATTGCCAACTTGCAAACCAGAGAGTGACATTTGGATGGATTAAAGCAGCCTGTTATTGTACCGCTAGTTTATAATCACTACTGCTTTCTTGATCTCAAGTGCCTCAGCAAAAACCTTCTCAGTTCTTAGTCATGTTTGTAGAAACCCTCAGCTGAGCTTTTGTTGTAAACATTTATCCACCAAGAAACAGTGTACTGACACTAACTGAGAAGAAGCATTGGCTTCAAGGTATTTAATTAAAACATTAAGGGAAAAAGCTTTCATGTCAACATTCACAAGTACTTTCCTATAGTTGAGGTTTGCTATAATTGAGTTTCCTTGCAAATGGATCCTTCCCCTCCCTAGCCTTCTCTAAGAGCAGCAATAGCTTGAGGTTCACTTTGCTTCACGCTGTTAGTTGTGGCTTTGAGATTCTGCCCCATGCTGTCACTTTCCTGATTCTCACAATCTGGTTGTTAGCTTTAATTTTGAAAATCAAGATTGGATGACAACAAGGGTCTCTAATGAAGAGTAAAAAAGTCATTTGTTAAACAGCATTAAGAATTCTTATTTGCACTGCTGTATAATATGGTCAAGCTGAATGTTTTCTGCTTTTATGAATCATCCAATTTCCTTTACCACATAATTAATGTTACTAAGGAGAAGGAATTGTGTAAGAACTAAGTATATCCTTACAGATGCTGGCTCAGGGTGTAGGCTCCTAGGGTGCTATCACTTTCATTTAAGGTGCTGCAAGGACCATGTATTACAAGGAAAGACATGGAGAACAAATCACATTTGGTCATTTGATTGTTGACAATGATCACATAGTAGAAGTACTTAATTTTCCTTAAATTTGCTGTTTTCAGTGCAAAGATAGTAAAAATACATCTAGCAATGCTATACTAGTGATCTTTCTGAACAGTGGCATTTCTAAAAGAACTTTATAAGCTACTTTCTGTCTTGGACGGTTGAATGTAATGAAAGGAGATCGCCCATGCAATTCTCTTCAATGCATTGTCAGTCAAGAAGATATTTATTTCCCTTTCATAAAATATAAAGATATAGATTTCACAAAACACCCTAAACCAATCAAGATGGAAGCAGTCAAGTCTTACAGGAAAGATGCAAAAGTAGTTACAGTGTCTCTATTACTCTCTCATGTTCTACAATCAAAATTATATCATTTAAGGGGTTTACTGTATTCCAATCAGTTCCTTTCCTTTAAAGATAACATGAATACGTTTTTACTTCAACTTCTTTATTTAGAATAGTCACATCTATCCACCTGACATAGACAAGGTAACATGTCAATTCAATAAATATTTATTGAAGGCTTGTTAAAGTGGCAGCAATGTATTAGGAAGTGATAATACATGAAAACATATGACACAATGTCCAACTTGTCGGAATAACTTTCTTTTGGATAAGACAAACATTTAAAAAGTTAAGTATATATGCAGGCTGCGTGTAAGTGCTAAATGAAGCAATGTAGTCAATAAAGTAACAATATGACAGAAGGGTAAGTGCAGCTACAAGGGCATGCCAAGCTGTATTCCTTTTAGCTTCTACAGTCCTCCTATAGGATGTGATAACTAGAGTTCTAGGCCAGCTCAAAGCTGAAACAAAATGTACCAAATGTATGCGATAGACCATAGTTAGTGGTAATAGTCGGATGATGTTCTCTCATAATCTGCAAGAAATGATCTACAAAAATGTAAGGTGTTGGTGGAGGAGTGATATATGGGAATTATGCACATTATGCATGATTTTTTGTAAGCTCACAACTTCTCTAAGAAAAAATGTATTTAAAAAATCAAACCTGTCTTGATCATAGTCCCACTCTGAATGGTTCTCTGGCTTTTCCCTGCTTCCTGAGTTCCTGCCTTGATGAATTACAATATATTCTCATCAGTCTTGCCTGTAATCCCTCTCTTAAGGCATAGGTGGTTCTCTCTCTTATGCAGCCACGTTAATGGCAAACACCTGCCTGCTTGCTTCAGCATTCTGCTCACCTTTCAGGATCCCTGCCTGCTTTCTTGCCATATTTGTCTCCACCCTCTTACCCACCTACATGTCTGCTTATTGCTTACTGATACCACTTTTTGGTTGAGCTTCAAACCTGCCTGACTTACTACCAATTACTTCCTCTAATGGGTATGACCCACTCCCTGCAGTATGTATTTTTGTTTTGCTTTGGTCCATTCACACTATCAACTCTGTAAAGGTAACACTGTAGTATATCCCCCTTAATATTATTCCTTAGTGCTTTCTCTTGAAGACAAAACATGAGGTAGTGCCACGGGATGAGAGCACCATAGCTGACATCATTCTGTCTGTTCTCCAGAAAAGCAGGTTTCCCTGTGGCTTACCCACTGCCAGCTAGCCTCTGTCTCTTAGCCATTTTTGACATCCATCCCATTATCTACCCTCTGACCTACACTCATTTAATTTTTGGCTGTCAAATTACCTCTTTGCAATTTCAGCACAATTCAACACACTTTGTTTGAACACCTACCATGTGCCAGGCATCATGCTAAGTGCTGTCCCTCACCACAGAAGTTGTTATCTAATGAAATATACCTCTGTCACAACCTCAAATCTGGAACTGACTCATTTCTTACTCTCTTGATTTTGGCAATCACTTTTGCTCCCTCAACCAGTAACAAATGGCATTTTCATTAGTAGACAACCAACACATGATTCAGTTTCCAGGAAGGCATTTCTAGACTCCTGCCTTAAGTATTTCCAGCACCAACTCCATGTGTGTGCTAGAGCTTGAAAGATTAAAATTCATTTTAACCAACTATTGGAAATTATATTTATAGATTATATAACTGGCACAGAGATTGAGTACAGCATAATACACCCTCATCTTAAACAACATAAAAAATATTTTTTATTTCATATATAATTCATGACTGTAATACTCAAAGGTACTTGGCTGAACAGGAGCTAAAATCCAGCCTGTATCCTACTCTTCAACATATGTACCCTGGCTTGTAACTGCATCTGACCAGACAGATAATTTTTTCCAACCTTACCAAAAGGAAGATTTTTTTTTTTCTAATATGCCCAAAGAGGCCATAAAATCAGACAGCACCCTGTCTTATGACTTCTACTTAATCCTTTAACATTCTTAACAAACTTCCCAACAAGTTATACTATACATGCTCTTTCCATTTCTTCACTTGTTTTTCATTCCTATTCCACTCCAATCTGGATTTTGCACCCACACCTTGACAAAAATTGCAATGTAACCATTGATCATCATGTTACAAGATTTAATGAACACTTTTCTCTATGCACCTAATTTATAACCATCAGTATTTGACACAGTTGGCCATTCCCTCTTTTTCTTAATAGTCTCCTACCTAGTATCCTAGGGAGACCATATTTTTCTGATTTTCTTTCTGCTTCTCTGGCCACATTTTTTTCTTCTTTGTTTGCTAATTTCCCTCCACATATCCTCAAAATGTTCTACTTATTAAGTGTTCCACCCTGGGTGCTCTTTTTTGTCCATTCATAAATGATCTGTAAATAATATATTCAGTTCTGTGGTTTTAACGGGGCATCTATAGGTTGCTAGATCACAATTTTAAAACTTTTAACTCTAAGCAAGGTCTCTCCTCTGAGCTTCATTCTCCCATCTCCAACTCTGTAGAGAAAAGACAAGGGTAGAGTGTTCCCATTTTCAAGGATTGTCATTGCCATCCCCTCGGTGAAGAAAGTCTCCACATCCTCAGTGCTGATACAATGCAAGGCTGTGAAGAGATGGGCAATACACATGGATGGAAACTAGTAGGGACTGCACCAAATTAAAATCTCACCTAGATCTGCTATTTATTTTTACTATTCATCTGATCTCCTTTACAAAGTGGCTTTCAATGTGTTAATTGTTTGTATTTAACTCCCCTTTTAAAGGTCCAAGACAAGAGTGAATATTTCTCCTCCACATTTGTGTATTCTATGTGCTCTAAAATGGCAATATCAATGGTTCCCAATTGTTATCAAACATTAGAAGCTTTAAAAGAAATCACTGCTAGGTCTCACCCACAGTAACTGTGATTTAATAGATCTGAATAGGCACCCAGACATGTGTATGTTTTTAAAGTTTCCTGGATTTCTTGTATACCCATGGTTGCTGTACTAGACTAGAATGTACTAAACTAGAAAAATAGATGCTGAAAAACAATAGTTCATGTGCTATATCAGTCAGGGTTCTCTAGGGAAACAGAGCCAACAGGAGAAATCTGTAAATAGTATGAGATTTCATAAAATTGTCTCATGCGACTGTGGGGATGCACAAGTCCAAATTCTGTAGAGTAGGCTACAAACTAAGGACTCCAATGAAGGCTCTCGATGAGTTCCCCAGGAGACAATGTTTGTCTGCATTAGAGATTCGAATTCTCTCTCTGAATGCTTAAATCACTTCTCCTTTTAAGGCCTTCAACGTATTGGCTGAGAGGCCACTCATCTCTGACAGCAATCTTCTCAGTTAATTATAGATGTAATCAGCTATCTGTGCAATCAACTCACTGATGATTAAAGTCCATGAAATGCCCTTGTGTTACAATTAGCCCAGTGCTTGCTTGACCAAACAAGTGGCACCATTATTGGCAAAGTTGACACATTAGCTTAACGATCACATGTGCGAAAGTTTTTAATTTGATGAAGTCCATTTATCTTTTTTTTTTTTTTTTTTTTGGTTTTTCATGCTGCTGGTGTAAAGTCTAAGAAGCTATAGTTTTTGGCTCATATATTTAGTCTTTGGTTCATTTTGAGTTAACTTTTGTATATGGTGTGAGGTAGGGGTTGTCATCTTTCTGCCCATGGATATCCAGTTTTCCTAGCACCATTTAATGAAGAGACTATTCTTTCCCCAATTGAGTGGTCTTAGACTTCATCATGAAAGTCAAAAGACAACCTACAGAATGAGAGAACATATATTTGAAAACCACATATCTGATAAGGGTTAAATATGCAGAATATATAAAGAAATACTACCAGTCAACAACAAAAAGCCAAACCAATTAAAAATGGACATAAGACTTGAATAGACATTTCCCCAAAGAAGATATACAAATGGTCAAAATGCTCATGAAAACATGCTCAACGACATAAGCCATTACAGAAATGCAAATATAAATATCACAATCAGATACCATCTCACACCCACTAGAATGGCTACCATCAAAAAACAAAATAGCAAGTGTAGAAGAGAATGTGGACAAATAGGAACACTCATTTATTGTTGGTGCAAATGTAAAATGCTGCAGCTGCTATGGAAGACAGTTTGGTGGTGATGATGGCAGCAAAACATCACAAATGCAATTAACATCTCTGAATTTTATATTTGAATGTGGTTCAAAGGGGAAATTTTAGGTTGTATATATGTTACTAGGTTAAATGTTTAAAAAAACATAGTAATGTACAATAAAGTGCACCCTAATGTAAATTATGAATTATAGCTAATACTATCGTTATAATAATATTTTTTCACCAATTGTAACAAAGGTACTACACTAATGCAAAGTGTTAAAAACAAGGAGGTTATAAGTGAACCCTGTATTTTATGTATGATTTTTCTGGAAACATAACTTCTCTATAAAATAAAATTATATAAAAATTGCTTGGAAGATGCTAAAAAAAAGTTGGTGCTCAATAAATGTTTGCTATTATTTATAAAAATTCATTCATTAATTAAAATATTTGTTGAATAAACTGACCAATAACTTGGTAGTTCTAGTATAAAAATATACATTATTATAATTCAAAGAGTTGCCTTGCT
The DNA here is from genome assembly GCA_026826555.1 of Tolypeutes matacus. Classification (NCBI taxonomy): domain Eukaryota; kingdom Metazoa; phylum Chordata; class Mammalia; order Cingulata; family Chlamyphoridae; genus Tolypeutes; species Tolypeutes matacus. The sequence goes on along the minus strand of JAKSZT010053770.1, from coordinate 52,225,015 downwards.
TCCAAAGTGTGAGATAAACCATTGTTGATGGACTTGGAAGGAGGCCATAAGCCTCAGTTCTTTTTTGAAAAGGAAAAAAATCTAGAAAAGACTTCGTGTTTTTCTTTTTTCAACAAATCTAAACAGGCAGTGACTGCAGTATCCAATATTAATAGCAGGTGCACAACTCATTTAACAGGAGACCAATTGATTGTGGGTCCTTTCCATTTAGAAACAGTAATAAATTAACTTACATGATATTGTGCCAACAAATGTGGTTATAATTTGATCCAGAAGATTACCTGTCCCCTAGGAAACTCCATCCTGTATCATATATTCAGAAGGAAAATGTTTAGATGGAAGAAAATGGAAAATATATTTTAATTCATTTGCTCATTTAAAGTATTCACTCTTTTAAAACATTTAACATGGATTTGTAATTTTCTTAATCAGGTAGAGAAAATTTCAGAAGCCATGGGAATAATTTAATGAAAAATATAGACTTTTTCATCTACCTCTGAACTCTGTCACTGTTATCTCTGTTGTTTTCAACCCTAATTAAAGATATCTATATGAATTGCCTGTATAAATTCATTTTTTCATCCAACACTGACATACATCACCTGTCTTGGAGAATTAATTAACCAAAAAGGTACATACTGCAGAGAGACCACCATAATTTACATGTATAATGTAATTCCCTAGGATGTAATTTTGGACCAGAAAATGAGTTATTTCCCTATCATTGCAAACCTCTCTGAATTTTAATAGATAAAGAGAAACCATGAGTTTTTTCAAATCTGGTTTGTAAGATATCTCCTTAGTCCTTTCCATATGCCACATAGCTCCCCATTTCCCTATTTACACAATGAGTTCATCATTGTTGTTAATAGTATAGCTCTTAATAGTTGATATTAATCAGAATATTAAGGAGACAAGCACCTCTCAGGGTTCTGTTCCTCCTATCTCTGCTCATTCCTTTGGTAATGAGAGGCAGTCCCACATCTCAGAACTCTGGGGATACCAAAAAGTCAATAACTTCTACTCTAAACAAAAAAGGATCATAATACTGAACTTACTGTTTATCAAGTTCATTTCCTTTCTGTTTGATTTTTTTTTTTTTTTTTTTTTTTTTTGTCTGTGGTTTGTGTGGAGTGATTTCTTCACCTTCAATTGGAAATTTTTTTAGAACAAAAACTTGTAGTGGAGGTTAATAGATTAATTTGGTCAATGCAAATAGAAATATGACAATATATAACAATATTCTTTGAAAAATATTGGTCACTCATTCTATCAAGTCATACAAGGAAGCACATGAGAGCATACACACCCCCACACACAAACACACACACACACCCTTAAGCTGTGAAAGGGCCCCAAACGTAGTCTAAGTGTTTACACTTTTCAGAAACATACTTGATTATGTTTCTGATCATCTTAATCTCAGCAAATCTGAATTTCCAGTCATAAATCAGATTTTTAAAAATAGTAGTTACTCGGGAAGCGGCTGTGGCTCAATCAGTAGGGCTCCCGTTTACCATATGGGAGGCCCCGGGTTCGGTTCCCGGGGCCTCCTGGTGAAGGCAAGCCCACCCGCACAGCGTGGTTAGCTGACCCAGCGAGCACAAGCAGCAAGGGGGGGATAAATGAATAAATAAATAAAATCTTAAAAAAAAAAAAATAGTAGTTACTTACTAATATTTCCCTCTAAAGGTTTCACTTTGAGGACTGTGGAAATAGATTTCTGTGCCCACAATGACTATAAAGGGCAAGCTGAAAAGCATATCCCCATGAAAGCCCCTCTGCCTAAATGTTTAATGACATTAGCGCCCTACAAACAACATTTATTTCCTGCATATGCAAATTTTCTTAATGTGAACCCCCCATAACAGGTAGAATGTATAAAGTTAATGAAGCCATGTAATTACAATCACTATGGTGACTGCAGCCCCCTGAGAACAATAATGTGATAATATACATGAGTTTTGACTTTCTTTGGAAAGAGCAGCTTATAATTTGAAAATAGATAGTAAAATATTATCCCCCTCTAACTCCTAAGGCAAAAGCAGTTACAAATAGATTATGCTTTTTATTAATTGAAAAGAATGACATGAGAATGCAAAAATACAAGGTTTGTAATTGTTTATTTTCACCTATCTATGCCTTCGTTTGGCTTCAATTTAAAGCTTTCTTCCCTTTTAATCAGGAAAACATCAGGGCCATTGAATCTAGATTTTTTTTTTCTTCTTAAATTCTAATCTTTTCTTTTTAATCCCAGGGAAGCTATATAACTAATGTTTACTGCTATTATGCTAAGATGACATGACTAATATTTAAACTGGATAACCCAGTGCTCAAATATTTCTTAGTGACTTGGGAAGCCTGGGAATAGGAGAGAAAGGATTTTCTTAGGAAGGCTTGCTGCATTTCTTCATTTATTTATTTTTACTAAAATTATTTTCGCTTTCTGAGAGAACTAGAAGCAAATAAATAACAACAGAGCAAATCGTCTATAACTCCACAGGCTTGTTTCCAGGGGCTGCTTAAACCATGTCCCAAAGTGGAATGATCATAATATAAACTGCACTTACTGTCCAGGAGGTTTTTGAGTATCAAATAAAATGACACCTAAATTATTTTCCCCCCATGATCTTACTTCCCTGTTCATTTATTTCCCAAAATACCAAAATAAAAGTATAACCTCTGTCTTTTGACATCTCCCAGGAAGATAGTTTCTTACATTAGATATGTCCCACAAAGACCCTGAGCCAAACAATCTACACCTAGAGTATCTGATCATGTGTATTGAGTATGGCCCACAACTGAGTCTCCCTTTACACACTAAGCAGGTGATTCCACTTTTTATGAGCCTCTCACTCACTCACTCAAAATGGAGGGCCCCTTTCAATCAAGCAGTAGGTGGTTTTGGACAAGGATTGGTGACACACAAATATACACTGAGGATTTAGTATTGCCAGGATAGCCAAGGAATAGAGTCTCCTGCAAAATGAGAATTAATAAAGAAAGATTCAGCTTTATACAATTGAGTGTTTAAAAGATTAAGCATTTGAAATTGTTTTGAGAGCATTCATTGGTTTTCTTAAGTCTTCCAAAAGATATTCAATGCAACCCACTAAAACTGGAAATAGAGATAGCCAAGAGCTGAAAATCTTATATATTTTGACTTGGCCAGTAAGCATTCACAAACTGGCCTCTAGTCAGAATAATAAATTAAGGGGATAAAATATGTGGATATGGGCCAATTATAAAAACCAAAATCAACCAACCAAGCAAAAAAAAAAAAAAATGAAAAATCTTGCTCTTTAGCTGATTCACTAATTATTTTTTTAATGTGTAGAAATACATCTGAAAATGAAAAGTAGATACAGGAATGGTATTTGAATATGTAATTAGTACTTTTTGTTAAATACAGGCACCCTATGGAGAAGAAGTTAGAACAATGTGTCTTTGGATTTCCATGAAATCTAGATTCAAGGTTAAACATTAAATAACCAAAAAATATGAGATGTTTTGAATTAAGATGTTCAATTAAATATTTCTGAACAGTGTTATTAAAAGGATAGTAAGGGATATCATACCATGGATGTATGATTTCAATTTTTAAAAATCAGATAAATTCTTTGTCATATCTAGGTCTGGATTTGACCCTGACACTATACAGACACTTTGTCCATAGATATATCTAAGACTTCTTAAACTTTGGCCTGAAGTCTGCTTGCAATAAGTGATACATGCTTTAACTTTTATTCATTGACAAACTATCTAGTGCAGCATTTTCCCCTTAAAATTTGGTGATGAGTTTCTGGTCTATTATGACATTAGGTAAATCTGATCTATCATACATTTCAACTTTTATAGTCTTTGGATATATCTCACTCTTTGTTATTCTTTATATTTCCAAGTAGAAGATTTCATATGTAATTCATATTTTGTAGAAATAACCATTTAGTTTATAGTTTCAGCTGCCCCTTACTTCATTTTGACATAGACTATATTTAGAACAATCACAAGAAGAATGCAACTTATCATTCCACCACTGGGCTTGTTTGGACAGTATAAAGGAATAGTATTTAGATTACAAAGTTAAACAAAAAATAGGCACTCCTACCAGAAAGAAAAACAGTTAAGTATGGAAGACAGATTATGGTACAGTTTTACATACTTTTGTAAAATTTTCCACAATTGTTATTCAACTACAAATAAGAAGAATCTATATTGAATGTGGATGTAAGAAAAGTCCTCAGATTCAGCTTTGAAAGGTAAAGAGTCAACCAGATGAAGAAGCAGGGGAAAGGCATTTCAGGCAGGGAAGAGAACTTCTAAAATCTATCAAGCTCTCTTAAACTGCAAGAAATAGCAAACTATGGTTAAGTTTCACTTGATCAGATAAGAGCTCCATTACCACTAATAACTGGAAATCCAGGGGAAACTATGACTCTAAAATGTCAAGAAGGATTCAGGTTCTCTTCAATTGACCATTGTGCTGTCTATAACTCAGCTTTGTTTCAGGAAAGGTTGCCTTCATGTTCACAACACACATGAAGAAACCCAGCTGTCAAATTTAGGTAGAACAGTATTGCAAAGGCAAAAAGGGATATTGTTAAGGCAGTTATGAGTAAGGAAATATTTCTCAGAAAATCCTCATGTCTTATCTTATTGACTAGAATTGAGTTGCTTGACCACCATCAAAACAGTCAAGGGTAAGAAATCTGGAATTACAGTCATTAAATCAGTCCCTTGTAAAAGAGGATATTAAACAAACCAGGATTCCGTTAGGAAGGAAGAAGGGGTGAAGTAACAATGGGTAGATAATTAATAGCAAAAGTATCAGCAATCTCATATGGCTTTAGTTAATGTATATGAGGAAAGGTTTGAAAGTTAAGCAAAAAGGATAAAAAGACACATGGTCATGGTACATTATTGCTCAGATCTAAAGAATTTAAACATAAACTGAAAGTTATAGGGAGCCAATGAGAAGCATCAGAAGGATTAGATTTTCATTTAAGAAGAACATACTGTATAAAGGATTAGAAATGTGTCAAAATAAAAGCAAACTGGGGTGTATTACAATAATTCAATAAAACATGATAATGGCTTGAAGTAAAATATCAGCAGTGTTAATGGAACAGGAGAGAGCTTAAAATTTGGATTTTATCAATATTAAGGAAAATATCTCCTGAAAAAACTATATGTCCTAAAAAGACTATGTATCCCACCAAAAATACCCAGAAATGATTTACTATAATAGCTGTGCTCACAAGAAACTAAGGAAAATTGCTAGGAGCCAAAAGTGAAGAGTCTACAGGAAAACAACATGGTAAGTCGGTGCTGAAGCCATGTCAGACTTTTAGAAATTTACCAGTCTGGGTAATCTAGAGCCATTCCAGCAGATGCATAGGACACAGGACCCAAGGCCTTAGGCCAAAAACATTTGTGAATTCAACTCCATAAGTCCATTATATTGCTGGAACACCTGAAGGACCACATACTTAATGAAAGGGAAAGAATAATTTTTTCTATAAGTTCTGAAGCAACTTTGGACCTCCATAAGCAAAAGAAAATGGATCTCACCCTAAACATCACATATTATGCAAAAATTAACACAAAATGGGTCTTGGACTTAAACACAAAGCAAAAATTTTGGTAAAAGACATAGTGGCTTAGAGCAGGGCGAGATTCATATCTATGATATAAAAGCATGACTCACAAAAGAAAAAAATTAAAATTTAATTTTATCAAAGTTAAAAATGTTGCTCTGTGAAATACCCAATTAAGAGGATGAAAAAACAAGCTACAGACAAGGAGAAAATATTTGTAAAACTCATACCTGACAAATGCTTTCTGTCTAGAATATCTAATGAAGTCTCAATGTGCAACAGTAAAATAAATTAATCCCGTAAGGAAATATGCAAAAGACATGAACAGGTATTTCACCAAAGAGGATAAACAGATGTCAAATAAGCACATGAAAATATGTTCAACATCATCAAGCGTACACTCATTATCTCTATTTTGTCTCCATCCATTTCGTTTAAAACTTAGTCATTTTCCCTCCAAAATTCCATCAAAATTGTTCTTGTCAAGATCACCATTGCTCAATATAACAGTTATTTCTCACTTTTCATCTTCTTTAATATATTTGCTGCACTTAACATAGCTGATCACCTCTGTTATAATGATTTACTTTCTTAAAGGACATCAGAATCTCTCTGCTTTTCTCCTACCTCATGGCCCTTCCTCTCAATATTCTTGACTCAGTCCTCTTCATCTCTTTGACCATTTTTTTACAGGTTTAGAACATGAATCAGTCTTTGATCTTCTTTTCTATCTGCACTCACTCCCTTAGTCATGTCATCTTGTATCAAGTGTTCAGTTACCATATATAAGCCACTAATTGTCAATTTTATATCTCCAGTCCAGACCTCTTACTACTGAACTCTAGAAGTATTTGTATAAAAATTAACAAAAGTATGTTCATAAAGCAATAGATATTTGTGAAATAGTCATTGAAAGATTCAAAGAGAAGATAACACATATCTCCTTATACCAATTATAATACTTGGTTGCATGTAACAAAAGAACGTCCTCAAAATGACTTTAGAAATACCTTCACACACATAGTTGGGCTGGATGCAAGAATTTAAAGTTTATCATCCTTTACTGATATCAAAGGGAAAGAAGATGGTATCTCTCAACATTGGAGTTGTCCTGCATGACATTGCAGGGATGGATAAAAGCCATTTTATACTTTGTCACAACCTACAAAATTGTGTGGGACAGAGTGTAAACTATAATGTAAACAGTAATCCATGGTTAGTAACAATGCTTCAATATGTGCTCATCAATTGTAAAAATTTACCACACTAATGAGGGATGTTGTTGATGTGGGAAACTGTGGGAAGAGGAGGGAGTGAGGCATATGTGAATCCCTTATATATTTATGTAACATTTATATAATCTAAAGCTTCTTTAAAAATAAAAAAATAAAAAAAATAATAAAAGAAGTTAATATGTATCTCCTTATACCAATTAGAATACTTGGTTGCATGTAACAAAAGAAATTCCTCAAAATGACTTTAGAAATATCTTCATACACATGGTTGGACTAGCTGCAAGAAGCTGAAGTTTATTATCCCTTACTCATATCAAAGGGAAGGAAGATGATCTCTCTCTCTCAACTTTCTGACCAAAAGAACTGAGCTTCTCTCTGAGTAGATCTTAAGTCACGTATTCATCACTGAGACAATTGTTATTACAATTGTAATGGAATTAATAGTAGAGGGCTTACAACCCCCAACTAGCACCAAGGTTGTGAAAGAGTTTCATAAGCAGAGGAGAAGGCAAAGACTGAAGGAGAAGTGTGAAGCTTGAAAGTGCTTAGGTTTTGAGGAATGTAGTTGGCAAGTTTGTAGTAAGTAACAAAGCTGAGTATACGGCTAGCATGGAAAGAAAAAAAAGCATATTAATTTGAAAGGAAAAGTTAACATTCTACAAGTCTTCTCTCTTTCTTTGGGTACTTAAATCTTTAGACTTAAAGACTGGTGAAGATTGAATATTCTGTGAGAATGCTTCAAGTGAAAATATGTACTAACATTGATTGTTAAGACTATTTTTTTCTCTAATTATCATTTAAGAAAAATTCACAGGGTTTTTAAGACCATTAAGAATATATGATTGTGGGAAGCGGCTGTGGCTCAATCAGTAGGGCTCCCATTTACCATATGGGAGGCCCCGGGTTCGGTTCCCGGGACCTCCTGGTGAAGGCAAGCCCGCCCGCACGGCGTGGTTAGCTGACCCAGAGAGCACAATGGGGATAAATGAATAAATAAATAAAATCTTAAATATATATATATATGATTGTATTTTCTTTGAATTTGAAAATTGTCTTGGATCAAAAGAATTATTTAATCTATTAAAATTCTGATTGAATAAAATTGAAATCAAATACATTTATAGGTCAGCCTAAAGACCTTTGGAGCCTCAGTAATCTCAAAAAATTAGAAATCCTATTTATTACGATTTACCAACCAACATCTTCATGAATAGAATGTCTTACAAATAGGATTTTCTTAATACGTTCAAAGTTTTGTATTTTGTTTGACATGTTCAGTAAGAGTTTCTACATAAGTACTGCATTTTCACTTTTAGGAAACTATAAATTATCCTTATATTTGTCAGGTCTACACTAGCATCTACTTAGACTTCTTTTCACTATACCCTTATGGGCAAAATAAATGATCAACAAGCTGGCATTTTTACTCTTCCTAATCCATAACAGAACTAATTTAGAAGACAACAATAACAAAAATTATTATTATGTGCTATTAATAATTATATTTTGTGTATTGCAGTGAATGATAACCACATATCATTAACTGTATTAGTCAAGGTTCTCTAGGGAAACCGAACCAACAGGAGATATCTGGAAATATTATGAGATTTTATAAAATTGTCTCACATGACTGTGGGGATGTACAAGTCCAAATTCCATAGGGCAGGCTATAAGCAAGGAACTCTGGTGAAAGTTATTGATGAGTTTCCCAGGAGAAGGTGGCTGTCTGAAATTCAGATGGGAATTCTCTCCTAACTGTTGAGATCACTTCTCTTTTTCAGGCATTCAACTGATTGGATGAGATATCTCTCATTGCTGAAGGCAATCTCCTCAGTTGATTGTAGATATAATCAGCCATAGATGCAATTAACCCACTGGTAATTTAAGTCCATGAAATATTCATACAGGACAATTTGGCCAGTACTTGCTTGGCCATACAACTGGTCACCATAAACTGGTCAAGTTGATACATAAACTTAAACATCACAGTCCACTCCTTGTCAACTTGGCAGCCATACTCATTATCTTAAACCATACTTAATCTCTAAATAAAACAATAACAGATATATATTTTTTCACCTAACAATATTCAACTGTCCCACATACAAGCATAAATGCACTAAATCCCTACAGAATAGAGTGCAAGTCCTTGGGTAATATTCACTCTTAAACTTGACAACCTTTAACTTAAATACTACAACATGAAACTAAAACAATTCATGTTATATAAGGAGATAAGATAAGGAAGAAAACAAAAATATTTGTTTTACATACATATACAAATGTACTTATAACAAAACAAGGAAGAAATATTCATGACCATTACAGTCTTCATTTTTGTAACTGGTCACATGGTTGTGGTTCATATTTATCACTACCTTCTTCCATTACCCATTCCATGTTCCCATTACCCTCAGAAAGCACCTCAGCTGGCCATGGTTTTTTGCCTGATGGAGTAAACCAAACCTTCATTCCTGAACTTTCTGGACCATTGTTAGTCCTGCCTGGATTGGATTGTTGTAGTTTTCCATTGATTTTAATCACAGGGCATGGTAGTACTAAGAGATATCCTAAGGGATCTCCTGTATTCCAGGCAAATTCTTCTCTACCTTCATTGTGTAGGTGTAGCCCTATTTCCCCTTAATTGCCAGGATCAATCACCCCAGCCAGTCTAGTTATTCCTTTCCTTGCCTGTTGAATCAGAGGTACAAGGAGCCCAAAGTGGACAGATGGCAGTCTGAACTTCCAGTTCAATGGAATCATTGTTGTATATCCTGGTAGAAGCACTCCTCTTTTTGGAACTCCGACTTGTAGACCATCATCCTCAAGGTTGCAGGAAAAGGAAGCAAAAATTTGACTAGTGTATCACTAGGGATAATAGTGAGTGGTACCACTCCTATTTCCATCCCTTGATTCCTGGACCTGTGAATCTCGTGACTATGGGAGAAACAGCACCATAGAGTGGATGCTGATTTAGAGCATATACAGCCTCATGGAGAACATTGCCCCAGCCCTGCAAGGTATTGCCACCTAGTTGGCACAGTAATTGAGTCTTCAAATGGCCATTCCATTGTTCTATCAGTCCAGATGCTTCAGGATGATGGGAAACATGGTAAGATCAGTGAATTCTATGAGCACATGCCCATTTCTGCACATCATTTGCTGTGAAGTGGGTTTCTTGATCAGAAGCAATGTGGTGTGGAATACCATGATGATGGATAAGACATTCAGTAAGTCCATGAGTGGTAGTTTTGGCAGAAGCATTATGTGCAGGAAAGTTAAACCCATATCCAGAGTATGTGTCTATTCCAATTAGAACATATTGCTGCCCCTTACATGATGGAAATAGTTCAGGGTAATTAACCTGTCACCAGGTAGCTGGATGATCACCTTGGGGAATGGTGTCATACTGGGCCCTGAGTGTGGATCTCTGCTGCTGGCAGACTAGGCACACAGCAGTGACTGTAGCCAGGCCGGTCTTGGTTGGGGGGAACTCCATGTTGCTGAGCCCATGCATAACTGCCACTCCTACCATGATAGCCACTTTGCTCATGAGCTTAACCAGCACATTAACCAATGACCATTGCTTCTTGGTCCAAGGGATATTGTGGACATGAAACAAATTTCTTATTTCAGAGGCCAACAGCATCTTCCGTAAAAATGAAATTTATAAGAATGTGTAACTTTCATTCTACACTTTGGCCCTTTCTTTCTCTCTCTCTTTCTCTCTCTCTCTCTCTCTCTCTCTCAATAATTTCTCTTTCCCTACTGTAGCTACAGTTGAAAATGATGACAACTACAACCACAGAAACATGATGAAAAGAATGTGTACTTAATCTGTGCATCTAAGCTCTAGATTAGCATAGACATAAGGAACTGTTCCTCATTGTTTTAGGTCTCTGGGATTTGCTGGGGTCACATTTGTAATTGAAGAGGCTGAATTACATCCAGAAAGCCCAAGCAGCCTGAAGAATCCTTTTTTAAGAGATAAAATGTTCAGACTCCATGCTTCCTTTATTACAGTCATTCAAGGTTAAAACATTGCAGTAAATTCCATCACAATATCCCTTATTCTCTGCACTATGATTATGTAGGAAGTAGCTCCAAGATTTCCCTGTCAAATTTATCTCAGAGTAAGTGCCCCTTTTCTATTTTATTTCAAGGTATGACTCCCCAACCATTTAAAGCATTTCAATAAAAATATTTATTTTACTATTTCAATAGCAGCTCTATGATGTTTCTGGCTGTTCACAATCTGAGCAGCATTGAAAACACTGTAATGATACTGCCTGCCATTTGCAAGCTAACTATCATTTGCACAACACAATACTACGACATGATAAAATTGGTTCTTAGAAAATTGTTAGCCACCTGAGAGAAAGCTAATATTGTCTCAAACAGAGATGGCATTGTTCTCCGGAATGGAGTACATTGAGAGATAAATGACCAGGAACTATTTGGAAAAAGAATTATCTGATTTTTTTCTGTTTTACTGAATGGGTGGATCAGTGTCACAAACTTCCAAGAATTATAAACCATGAAAAGCCTTCAAATATAAATTTGAATTTTATTTTAGTCACCAAGCAAAAATAGAGGAGAAAACATTGTGAAACTGTGTGAAACTATAGATATTATTTTATTATTATTCAGCTACCTGCATCACCTTTTGGTTGTTGTTAAGAAGGTGAATCAAATTATTATGCTTTGCTTTCTTCCTCCCTGACATCCTTTTTCCATCCTTTCCTCCCTCCATACCTTTTCTCCTATCTTCCTTTTATGGTTATCATGAGATTAGAAAGATCACTAGCAAATCTCAGATGTTTTATTTTTCAAAGTGCAATTTATATTCTATATTTAAAATGTGCAGAAAATATAATTTCCACCTTCATGGCTTCTGTTTGTCCAAATCTTCTCTTCCTTATTCTAAAAAGTAGAATTTCTGTTAATTATGAAATTAATATATTTTCATGGGAAAATTAAAGCAAACAGCTGGGTACCTATTCTAAGGAATTCTCCAGGAATTCTCGGTCAGAATTAATCTCTTTTTTCTCTGAGGTCCCATAACCCATTTATTTTTATTTTATTAAAGAAGCTTTAGATTACATAAACATTATATCGAAAATAAAGGGGATTCCCATATACCCCACCTCCTACCCCTCATACACTTTCCTCCATCAACATCTTTCATTAGTGTGGTACATTTGTTACAATTAATGAACACATATTGAAGCATTGCTATGAAAAAGCATTCTCTATAGTTTACATTATGGTTTACACTTTGCACCATGCCATTTTATAAGTTTGGACAAAATGCATAATGGCCTGTATCTGTCATTGTGATGTCATGCAGGACAATTCCAATGTCCCCAAAATGCCCCCATGTTACACCTATTCTTCACTCTCCCTCCCCTCAGAACCTCTGGTGACTGCTTCCTTTATATAAATGTTACAAGTTCTTCCATTACTCACAACCCATTTTTGAAACTCTCTTATGAACCTTATTACATTCAAATGGTAGAAAAATCATATAAATTTCTATCTACTAGTCTAGGCTGTAGGCTAAGGCCATGTTTTAATAACCACCAATTTCCAACAGTACAAAGCACATAAATAATTCTTGATTTTAAAATAATAAAGTGGCTACAATCATGTCCCCAAAGTAGCAGTCAGAGTGATTCCCCCCAAAATAATAGTTAACGTGGGAAGCTTTAAAAAATGAAAAACTAAAAAACTTTTATAAAACCCTCTTCCAGGTATCTGGTAGTAGTATGAGCATGATAATAAAAGCAACTAACCAAGAAAATGAAAATGTGATAAGGCTAAATTCATGCATTTTGATACAACAGATATGCCATAATGCAAAATCTCTACCTAACTTTCAGTTTTCACACCACAGAGCACTTCATTAAAAATGAACAATCCTAGTCTGCCCCCAATTATGAAATCTAAGCCAAAAAAAAAAGCTTCAAAAATAAAAAAGGCTGTAGAAATTTAAAGTTGGGAATTTAAGATTTAAAATTGGAAAGGATTCAGCAGATGGGAGGAGGACCAGATTAAAGCTCATGGTGATGAAACCTGTCTGATTGTAATGGATGTGGTATGTCCAATGAAGTGTCAGCTTCATTAGGTGAGAATCCAAAAGATAGCTAGCAGCTGGTATTACTACTTGGAGAAGAGTACTGCTATACACCATAAACAAATCATAGCCAATGTTCCCATGAGCAAAGATTAAAATATTGAGAAGAGAAATTTATTTATATCTTTGTGGTTTAAGTGTTTGAAAATTTATTGCCAGGAATCGGCAGAGTCAAGCAGTTAAAAGCATGAGTTTGAAAATCATACAAACCTTGGCACAAATTCAGGTTCTGCCCATGCAACTTTGGAAAACTTACTTAACATAAATGTTTTCCTCTGTAAAATCAGAATTTTAATACATACTTTTCAGAAGGATAAGCAAACTATTTACCACAGCATCCAACATATATAAACACTGAATAAGTTGTAACTATGATTAGGAAAAGTCTAACTTTAAGTCACAGATATCGAATAAAAATAGGCTCAAATTTTTACTTCAAAGAAGATCCCATTGAGTAAAAGGAAGGACTTTCTGATCATGTGGTTAATTAAACACTTCAGGACATTAAAATGAGAGGTGTGTCTTCATACTTAAAGATCATCTCTCACCTCCATTTTTATAATCGGCAGTCATCCCAGAGTCTCTTGGGCACATAGAATTTGCAAAAAGGGTGTCAGCAATTGTTAGCACTGTCATTTAGAAAATGAAAACAAAAATGTATCCAGGTCAAAATAAGTTGAAAATCAAAATGTGAAGGCTGACTTTTAAAAATATCCTCTCTACCATATGAATGATTAATTTTTATGAAGAAATAAAACTTTTTTTTGCCATGAGCACAAAGAATGTAGCCATCATTGTGCTATAAAACCGGAGGCTGCTCTGGGGATACAGAAGGAAAAGGACAGTGAAATTCATGACATCTTTAAAAAGCCTTTTTCTTACAGGGTTCTAAATCAAAAACAGATTATTCACCAAAAGCTTTTTGATACCTTGAAGGGTTTCTTGCCTGTTTCTTTGGAAGCTATCATTCACTAGTTCACACGGATGCAACATTAGCTGTCACTCAGAGATGAACTTGAAATTGCTGCCACATGGATAGAAAATCAGTACAAGAAAAAAGGGCCTTTGTAAACTCAGAAAACATATTTTCTTTAAAATGGAAAGGCTGACCATGTGATAAATGCTTTTCGTGTAATGGATAAAACTACTCGCTACTTCGGGAAGCATGTATAAGCCCTCTGAGACCTGCAGCTCTGAGATTTTCTTTTCTTCAGATCACAAGCACGATTTAACGTTTCTGGGTACCTTCACAGCACCTACATCTTGCATTTCTCTCCCTCATCTCCCTACATCCTTTATTCTTCTGCTTCAAGGAAAAGCAATTAAAATAACTTTTAAGTTAGAAAACAAGGCTTTGAATTGGGATTAAAGGGGTTATTTGGCAGACATTAGGTGGAGAATTGAAGTTTTTAAATGTGCAAAGGATTTTATGGTCGATTCAATTTAATTCAACAGATATTTGTTGAACACCAAACAGTGCATGGCCTTGTGCTAGGCACCATAAAGGAATATGAAGAGGAACCAAACAAGAAATTGACCTTCAAGGGACTTTAATAGAGAAAGGAAATATTTAAGAGTCTGCAAATGATTATAATACAAAGCAGTTCTAAATGCCTCAATGGTTCTAAAGATTCTAAAGGAGTTTCAGACAAATAGTTGCATAAGGATAGTGCTGAGGAAGGAACAAATACTTTGCTTTGGATTTATCAGAGGACTAAATGGAGCCTCGGCTACAGAGGTGGGTCAGGAAAGCAATCCACCTTGATAAAATGATCAAAGGAAATTGGTTTTGGGGATGCTGAGACTTCAGGACTAGCTGTAGCATAAGATAAATGAAGGGAAGGAATGGGAAATATACTGAAAGAAGGTTGGTATTAGATCTTAGACTTACATGCTATGCTAGGAAATTTTCATGTTATTGTAGAAACCTTTACAATTTTAGATCAGTGAAGTTGTTTCATGCCACAATTACAGTTTAGTAATAAAACTTGACTGTCATATAGGGATGGATTTTAGGTAGAAGATATGGCAAGGCCAATTTGAAAATTACTTGCAACACAGAACATGAAAAGGGAGCTCTGAAATATGCAGTGGGAATGGAAAAGAGAGAAAATATTTGGAAATGGGTTTTGAGAATAAAATTGACAGAGGTGGTCCTATAGAGGAATTGATTTGAAGATAACTCCAAATTTTCAAGACTGGATAGTTGCAAGGGAAATTGTGTCTTCTAATAAATGATTTAGGAAAGAAAGCGGGAAAAGCAGAGTCAACTTGAGATTGATGGCAACACTTAGAAACAAATGCCCATAATAGCATATTTAAGTACTATACATGAGATAGGGTCAAAAACATAATTTAGTGACATTTCTGAGCAGAGTGAATTGCGTGGTGTATCTAGACATTCTCCAACTCCCAGACATAAAAAAATATAATCACAGGTTATTTTCTTACACTATACCATGCAATAATCTATTTATTGTATTTTTGTTTTTCAATAACACTGTTCAGAATTAATTACACATGGAAGGCTTCCAATTTCACCCAGTCTGGAATTTCCATAACTCTACAAACGTTTGCTTTTGACTAAAGAACAAAGGTTTACAAAAATGTGGAAAGTGAGACTAAATGATTGAAGTGATTCTTTAGGTCTTCATAATCAATAAAATATGGATTTCAAGAGGTAAAGAAAAGGTGATAATTCTAACAAGTAGTTTTTTAAAAATTACACAGTAGGAATGTATGAATGATATGTTAGAACTTGGACTGCCCTAGGCTTAAAATTTTGATGAACTAAAATTGAGAAGAACAAAGAGTAGCAAAATATATGGTGTTGATATTTGGTAAGTGGATTACATGTATATATTTGGTTAACTATGGAACTTTATTTTAGGGCTTCATTGTGAACTTTCACAGCATGATTTAATAAAACTGTAGTTTGCGAATATACAAACTAGTGTAAGAGTCATTACTTTCATTAAGAATATTACAGTGAATAAATTAACCTAAAACAATAAAATCTGAGCAGTTGATATATGTAAGTCATTTACATCTTGTAGACTCATTTGGGGTAGAGAAGAATAAATGTGTTATGGTGAAGGTTTCATTAGCACTTGCATTTCAATTGACTTCGAAGCACACAATAAGAATACAAAAGCGATAAATATCATCCATAAACAAGAATACCATACAGTGTTGTGTTTTTTTTTTTAAAACAAGATGTTCTGTGCCATTACACTTTAATAGTCCTGCTGAATTTTCAATATGAAAAAAAGCTAAGGAGGCCTGCCGTGGTGCCATCACTGTACTCTGCAGCCATATTTTATCCTACTTTATTACATCACTTTGCATTCATAGCTACGTATGTGATGATGTCTCAGGGGAAATGCCAAAAATGCTACAGGAAAACTTAAATGTAATATATTAGCACCTTTTGTCATTCTGGACTTGATGCCAAAGGGCTTGGTTTAGGCTGTACAAAATAAATACTCAGTTAAGTTTCATAATAATGACATGCCCTATCCATTGGATTTATAAACTGGAGGATCTATTGACAGAAAAAGGTGTTTTCATTTAGCACACAGTCAGAATTAGCCAGCAATTAGGAGGGAAGGAGGGAGGGAGGGAGGGAAAAGAGGGGCCAGGGGAAAGGAGAGAGGGATGGAAAACAAGCAAAACACTATGTGGTTTATGACCCTTTGTTTCATGAGAATTACTGACTCACGCTAGTGTCTGAATAGGATTTGATGACAACTGTTTTGGGCCTCAATTTTTTAAGTGAAAATAAAAGCCAAAATTGTTTGATTGTGGCCAGGCATAATGCATTGAAATCTGGCATTTATGAAGCCCTAAAGAAATGTAAGTTGTTATTATTAGCTGAGGTTTCTGATTTCTCTGCTAAACATAAATGCACAACTAATTGTTTCCTTCTGGTTTCCCCTCCATTCCATAAGCATATCTGATATAAGGAAATTGAGAGTCACTCTTAAATGTCTATATATTGTGCCTTTATTCACTCAACTGGTTGTGTAGCATGGGTTGCAGACAAGGCTTATTTTTATGACTTCCCCCAGAAACCAATCTATAAGACTTTCTGGACTATCACTGAGAATCTTGGAGGATGGCCCGAATCCACCAAGTTTCATACAAGATTATGAAATGAAGAATGTTTTAGGATTTTATTTGCTTCGCTTTATTTGTTTCACAAACCCTGAATAAATTTTTGTGAGGATTTTATTGCCACATGGGAACAATAAAATTCAACTGAGTCTTATCCAGAAATTGTAATAACTTATAATTTCATATCTGGTTAAATCCTTAATTATATAATTCAAAATATTAATATTCCTTTTGACCCTTAAATAAATTTACTACTACACATAATGCTCTCAGCAATGACAAGAGCCTTTTCTAGAATTTTAGGGAATAAGTAAAAGAAAGCCAAATGCTCTTACGATTTCCCTTATCTAATGTTTAAGAAAGCTAGAATATTTTTATACTTTAGAAAAATAAAGGCTACATTTTTAAACTGTCACTTATTGAATGCACTATGGCTTAGACAATATGCTCAACATCTTATATAAATTCTTATTTCTTTTAATCCTACAAGAATGTAGATTATTCTTTCATAAGATGGAGAAAATGAGACGCAGAGAAATTTAGTAAACTGCCTACAGTCACCCAGCCAGTTAATGGCAGAACCAGAATTCAAACTCGAGTCTCCTAAATTTACAAAGCCCATGTTCTTACTAACACCTCTCTACTACATTTGGGGGTTTCATTTAGATTATTGAACAACAATGTTTCACACTCATCCAGATTAAGTAAAAAATAACAGTATTGAAAGGAAAGAGTATTCACAGGACTCTTCAAAACTGAAAACTAATGAAAAATTAAAAATGCATTGGTTTTTGCTTCTGTGCTATCTTGAGTCATAATCGAGATGGCAGATTGAGTTGCTTTCAACGCCTATGCTATAGGAATACTGCTTAGTCTCTGTTTTCATATCTTTTTGGTCTTTCCTTGTAGCTAAGTTTCACGTATCTTAATAGATCCCACTTATACCTTCCTTTCCACTTTTAACTTCTAGATGGGGTTGGCTTTATTAAGGAAACAGATGCTCTGCATCAGGTCATGAGGCAAAACTGAGATAAGCACCCACTTCTACAGAATTTCAAGGCTTGTTTCAGCTGTAAACTTGTATACCATATGCCCAAATTCCTAGACCCAATTTTAACTAGCACAGTATTCCAGGACACCTGGAACAAAGTTGCAAAATGTAAAATGGGGGCTTAATCTGCATAGGATAAATTCTGCCAATGTTTGTAAGATATTTGAGAACACAAAATTAAGGAAGCAAACAAATGAAATTTAAATAGGGTAAAGTTTCCCACCCCAAATCGTTAATACCTATTCTGACTCCAGGGTTAGGCCCTTAGAGATATATAGAAACACATAAGACAGAGTGCCCAGACTCAACATGTAGGTGGGGAGTTGAAATACAATTGTAAGAAGATATGCCTAAGAAAAGCAAACAGTAAATGAAAGGGCAGAATGAAGAGTGGAATAGTCAATATATGTTATCACCTATTCATAACTAAAAGCTAAAATACCTATTCATAGCTAAAAGGTAAAAAACTATTAATACAGATATTTTAGTAAACCAAATTTTATATACCTTATATTTTATACAAAATTAAAAACATTAAGTAATTGCAACTTTTACAAAATACCCTTTTATGAGATCTACACAAACTTAGTCAGATATGAGATAGAAACAGTCTTTCTATCTCTGACCCAATTGCAACAGTTCAGCACAAAGCTGTGATGTGTTGACCGTTCTTGGAAATACCAGTTCCAGTTGGACTGATTTTATTTTGTATACAGATTACAAGTCACTAGAACATTATCCATCAGCTTTATTTATTCACCACCTAATCTATGCTAGACACCAGTATAGGCACTTACATATATATATAGGAACATCTAAGACGATATTCCTAGACTCAGTATTAAGGTGGAATTGAAATATTGTCTAAAGAAGGTGTCTAGATTTTCCAGGACTGCTCTAGCAAATACCTCAATTGGTTGGATTAAACAACAAGTATTCATTGTCCCATGGTTTTGAGACTAGAAGTCCAAAACCAAGATGTTGGCAAGGCCATGCTTTCTGCCGGAGTCAGTAGAGTGCTGGTGATGGCAGGCCTCCGTCATGTCATGAACTCTCTCTTCTCTCTGACTTCTACTGCTGGCTTCTACTGGTTTCTGACTTCTACTTCTCCAGCATCTCAGTGTTTATAGGTCTCAGTAATATAGATTAAGCCCCACCCTGATTCAGTATGGCCAAATCTTAACTAATACTAACATCTAAAAGGTCCTCTTTCCAAATGGGTTCATCCACACAGGAACATGGATTAAGATTAAAAACAAGTCTTTGGTTAGGGTACATTATTCAATTTACCACTGTTGTAAGAACAACAGAAGGTAATTAAAAGGATCTGAAGAACAGAGGAGTTAATAAGTATTGTATTACTTGAGGGTAGAAAATGGAGAGTAAAGCTCCCTCAGGGAGGTGGAGTTTGTGCTGCGTTCTAAAGAAATTGGTTTGGATAGGTGAGGCTTTAGTACAAGCAAAGGCACAGCAGCAACGCAGGGAAACACATCTTATTTTTCTACAGATAATTATAAATCAGCTTTTTTAGTCCATGAAATTATCCAACTGGTATTTTTAATTAGGGTCTCAGTAAATGTGTAGATTAATTTAGGGTGAATTGACATCTTTATTATTTCCAATCTTTCTTTACAAGAACATGGTGTGCTTTCCATTTGTTAAAATATTCTTTTGTGAATATCTATACTATTTGAAAGTTTTCTTCATGTAGTCTTGCTCATTTTTTTTGAAGTTTACTCCTTGGTATTTCATTTTTCTACTGTTCTTATAAAAAATGCTCTTTATTTTGTTATATCTCCAAACTTTTTGTTATTTCAGTCTATGAAGGTAATTCTATATATGAATGTAATTGAAAATTCTCTGTGCCCAACTTCTTGTTCACTCTTTGGTTTTCACAAATATTCAATCAATTATCTTAGGTCTTCTAGATTAAAAAATCATATTATTTGCAGATAATGATCATTTTGCATTCTACTTTCTAATCTTTTTGTCTTTTTTTCTTTCTCTTTATTAATTGCATTAGCTGGTAACACAGAATAATTTTAAAATAATAGTGGTATAAGGAACACTCCTGTGTTGTTCCTAGTTAGAAAGGGAAATTTTATATTCTAACAGTAATTTTATCCTGGAGATGAATAGAACGACTGAATTAGAAGGGTAAGAGATAAGGGAGGAGAGCTGCATAAGGAAGTAATTATAAGACTGAAGGAGTAGAGGGTTTTAGGAAGATGGCAGAGCAGAAAGCTCTAAGATTAAGTCTCTTCACCAGAATAACTATTAAACAGGCAAAAACTGTCTGAAACAACTATTTTGAAATCCAGAGTCCAGTAGAACACTGACAGCATCGAGGGAAGAGTGGAAGAAGCTAGTAAAGTACGTTAAAGACTAGCTAATTTGCTTTCTCTGTGACAAGTTACCAGCTTCCATCCCCCACTCAGGGCAGACCACTGTGGGGTCCAGCCCATATCTAACTCACTGGTGACAGAAAGGGGCACAAAAATCCACTTATCAAGGTAAGTCAAGTGTGAGCTCAGTTGATCACTAATCACAGTTTTTGATTAGCAACTTTGGGTGTCGAGCTCTGAGTGCAGCCATGGTTTCAACCACCGCCCCCAAGACCAAAGAGGTTGGTGAGGATTAGGAGAATTAAATATGCTGTGCTTCCTCAGAGCTGTGGGGGACAAGGTCAAGGGCTGCATTTCTTGAGCAGATAAAGAAAGCATAACTTTGGGAAGCTGTAGAAGAAGATACTGATGCCTTCCTGATCCCTTCCCTGGGGCAATTTGGAGCTGGTCTGTGCTCCTGTCATGGATCCATGGTCTTGTTCCACGTGGGAAATATTGACTTGGGAAACTCCTCTTAGTGTGACTCACCCCTCCCAGAATTTGCCAGGCAAAGATGAGTGCGAGGATAGCAAAAGCAGTATAACAAACTTTCGAGGCATGTGGACTGGACCAAAAGATTACTTGCTCTAAACACCCTGAAGAAGGAAGAGGTCCTTCTCCTGGGAAAGTGAGGGGGCATTGAAACTTTTGTAAACAGGAGAACACCACAGCAACTAAAAAGCACAAGCTCAGGAGAAGACAGAGGCTCAGAAAAGATGGGAGATCCTGCACTGTGCATTTGGCCTGGGTGGACTTTCCTGACAGGATGGCTGATGCTCAAAAAAATATCTGTCATATCAAGAGCTGGTTACAAAATTAAGAAACAAATATCTCAGGGAAAAAATCCCAGAGTTAATATTTTAAAATATTAAAATGTACAATGTGCAAAAAAAGTGTACATGACAAACAAAGAAATAGGAAATGGTTGTGCATCCAAAGGAAGAAGAAAACAATCCAGGAAACACCAACAAAGAAGACTAGATTGTGGATGTATGAACAAATACTTTTAAAAGATGATCTTAAAAATGTTCAAGGGGGTGACGGCAAATACAGAGAAAGAACTAAAGTTTATCAAGAAAATTATGAAAGAGCAACCTATAGAAATTTTAAAAAGGAACCAAACTAGAAGTACTAAACTTGCTGACCACAATAACTAAAATGAAAAAAAAATTCCACTAGGGTTTCAATAGCAGTTTGGATCTGGCAAAGAAAAGAATCAGTGAACTCTAAGACAAGGCACTTAAAATGAGTCAACTGAGGAGCAGAAAGAAAAAAAAGAATTACAAAAAGCAAAAATAGATGAATAGACCTCTGGGACACCATTAAATATACCAATATATGCATTATGGGAGTCCCAGAAGAAGAAAAAAGAAAGAAAGGGGCACAAGAAATATTCAAAGAAATAATGACAGAGAATTTCCCAAACATAACAAAAGACATGAATATGCACATCCAAGAAGCCCAGAGAACACCAAACAGGATAACATGAAGAAAAAAACACCCCATCATATATTTATCTGTCAATTTCAAAGAACAAGGAGAGAGTTCTGAAAGGTGCAAGAGAAAATAATATGTTATGTATAAGGGAGCCTCAATTAGATTGAGTGCCAATTTCTCATCAGAAACCATGGAAGAAAGAAGTCAGTGGTTGGAGATACTTAAATGTGCTAAAAGAAAACAACTACCAAACAAGAATTTTATATCTTGCACGACTTTCTTTCAAAACTGAGGGAGAGATTAAGACATTCCCAGAGAAACAAATCTGAGGAAGTTCATCATCACTAGACCTAACTTACCAGCAATGCTAAAGGGATTTCTTCACACTGGAAGGAAAGGACACTAGAGAGTGGTTAAAAGCAGCATGAAGAAATAAAGACCTCTGGTAAGGGTAATTCTTTGGGTAATTATAAATGACAGTGCTATTGTATTATATTTTTTGGTATGTAACTCTACTTCCTACTTCTTACAGGTGCTAAAATGCAAGACCATGAGAGAATGATAAATCTATAGTTTTGAATATACAATGTACAAAGATATAAATGGTAACAAGTACAAAAAAAGGGTTGGGGATGGAGGAATATAGAAAAACTATATGGTACACTATTGAATTCAAGTTGGTATCAAACTAAATATAATTGTTATCTAGTTAGGATGTTAAATTTTTAACCCCATTGTAACCACAAGGGAAATATATGAAAAATATAACCAGATAGAAGTGAAAAGGCACTCAATATGATAAAACACAATAAATAAATAAATAAATATAAAATAAGGCATTAACAGAAGAATTGAGGGACAAAAATGGTATATGGCTTATAAAGACTAAAATGAAAATGGCAGAAGCCATACCTGCATTATCAGTAGAGACTTAACATGTAAATGAATTAAACTTCAGTCAAAAGGCAGAGATTGGCAGAATGGATTTAAAAAAAACAGTATGTCCCAACTATATGCTGTCTGTAAGAGACTAACTTTAAATTCAAAGACTCAAGTAGGTTGAAAGTGAAAATATGGGGAAAAAATTATACCATGAAAGTAGTAACAAAAAGAGACCTGGGATAACTTCACTAATATCAGATAAAATAGGCTTTAAGTAAAAAACAGTTATGAGGGACAAAGTTATTGTATATTGATAAAGGAGTTATTTAACAAGAAGATATAACAATTATAAATATATATGCACATAATAGCAGAGCTCCAGATATCTGAAGCAAATACTGACAGATTTGAAGGGAGAAATAGACAGTTCTACATTAATAGTAGGAGGCTTTAATATACTCCTTTCAATTATGGATAGAACATCTAGACAGAAGATCAATGAGAAAATACATGACTTGAATGATTTGCATAATACTCTAAACCAGGAGTTCTTAAAAGGTGTCCATGAGCTTGAATTGAAATTCAAAAAATCATTATTCTTGTGGGGATGTGTTGGTGCAGGTGTGATATATTTGTTAAATAATACACAGTATAGTGTGAACTTAGTAAGGGGTCCATGGTTTTCACCTGACTGGCAAAGGGGTCTGAGGAACAAAAAAAGGTTAAGAACCCCTGCGGTAAACTAACTACACTTAACATACATGTATATATATATATATATATATATGTGTGTATATATATATATATATATATATATATATATATATATATAACATCAGCCATGGCTGATAACCCAACAACAACAGAGTACAAATTCTTCTCAATGCTGCAGGATCATTCTCCAGGACTGACCATATATTAGGTCACAAAACAAATCTCAATAAATTCAAAAATATTGAAATCATATAATGTAGCTTCTCTGACCACAACAGAATGAATCTAGAAATCAATAACAAAAGAAGAAAGGAAAAATTCACAAATATTTGGAAATAAAACAGCATACACTTAAACAATGGGTTAAAGAGGAAATCACAAAAGAAATTAGGAAATATCTTGAGACAAATGAAGATGAAAATATAGCATACCAAAATTATGAAATTCAACTAAGGCAGTGCTGAGAGAGAAATTTATAGCAGTAATGCTTACATTAAAAAAAAAAAGAAGGGAAGCAAATATGGCTCAAGTGATTGACCTCCCACCTACCACATGGGAAGTCCCTGGTTCAGTTCCTGGTGCCTCCTAAAGAAGACAGCGAGCTGGTGCAACAGGCAGACACGGCAAGTTATCACAAAAAGATAATGCAACAAAAGACACAAGAAAAGGAAACATAATGAGAGACACAACAAAGCAGGGGTGGAAGTTCTCATTGCCTCCTAATGAAGACAAGCAAGGCAGCAAGCAGATGCAATGGGCAGGCACAGCAAGCTGACATAACATGGTAATGCAACAAGAGACAAAGGAAGAAAAAAAGAAAAACATAATGAGAGACACAACAAAGCAGGGAAGAGAGGTGGCTCAAATGATAAGGCACCTCCCTACCACATTGGAGGTCCTGGGTTCGGTTCCTGGTGCCTCCTAAAAAGAAACAAGGAAGACGAACAGACCCAGCAAGTGCCAACAATGAGGGGGTGGGGATAAATAATAAATCTTAAAAAAAAGAAGAAGAAGAAGAAAGATTTCAAACCAAAGACCAACATCAAAACTGAACTAACTAGAAAAGAAGAGTAAACTAAACTCAAAGCAAGCAGAAGGAAGGAAAGAACAAAGTTTAGAGTAGAGATAAATGAAATAGACAACAAAAAAAAACAATAGTAAGAATCAACAAATTCAAAAGTTGGTTCTTTGAAAAGATCCATAAAATTGAAAAACTTTTAGCTAGACTGACAAAGGAAAAAAGACAGGACACAAATAACTAAAATCCAAAATGAAATAAAAGGGATATGAGTATACTATGAACAATTGTACTCCAATAAATTTGATAACCTAGATGAAATGGATAAGTTCTTAGAAATACACAAACTACCTACACTGACTAAAGAAGAACTAGAAGGTCTCAACAATCCTATAAGTAATAAAGAGAATGAATCAGTGATCAGAAACCTTTGAAAAAGGGAAAGCCCAGGACCAGATGGCTTTACAGAGAACTTTTACCAAACACTCCAAGAAGACAATACAATCATGCTCAAACTCTTCCAAAATAAATTGAGGAGTGGGGAACACTCTCTAATTCATTCTAGGAGAACAACATAATCCTCAAATCAAAGCCAGATAAAGATACCACAAGAAAAGAAAATTACAGACCAATATATGTTATGGATAACGACGCAAATTTCCTCAACAAAATACTAGCAAACTGAATCCAACAGTACATTAAACAAGTTATACACCATGAACAAGAACAAGTGGGATTTGTCCTTGGTATGCAAAAGTGGTTCAACTTACACAAACTAATTAATGTAATATACCACATTAACAGAATGAGGGAAAATAAAACATAGGATCATCTCAATTGACACCGAAAAGGTATCTGACAAAATCAGCACCCCTTCTTCATAAAAACACTTAGAAAACTAGGAGCAGAAGGAAATGTCCTCAGCATTATAAGGAGCATATATGAAAACACACAGCTAACATCTACTTAATGATGAAGGACTAAAAGCAGTCCCTCTAAGATCAGGAACAAGATAAGGCTGCTCACTGCCACCACTGTTATTCAAAATTTTAGTAAAAGTTCTTGTCACAGCAATTAGGCAAGAAAAAGAAATAAAAATCATCCAAATTGGAAAGAAAGAAGTAAAACTTTCCCTATTTGCAGATGGCATGATCTTATATACAGAAAAATCCTGAAAAATCCACAAAAAAAAGCTACTAAAACTAAAAAATGAATTCAGCAAAATGGCAGAGTACAAGCTCAACACCCAAAAAAGTCTGTAGTATTTCTATACATAAGCAATGAACAATTGGAAGAAGAAATCAAGAAAAAAATTCCATTTATAATAGCAAGTAAAAGAATCACAATTCTAGGAATAAATCTAACCAAGAATGTAAAGGACTTGTACAGAGAAAATTACAACTCATTCCTAAAAAGAAATCAAAGAACACCTAAATAAATGAAAGAACATTCCATGTTTATGCAATGGAAGACTGAAAAGAAATGATGTCCTGATATAGGCAATAACATGGATGAACCCTGAAGACATCATGCTGAGTGAAATAAGCCAGGCACAAAAGGACTGATATTGAATGGTCTAACTTATATGAAATAATTAGAATAAGCAAACTAATGGAGTCAGAATCTACAATATAGGCTAACAGGGGATAGGGAAAGGGCAGTTAATTCTTAAAATATGCAGAGTTCCCATTAGGAATGATGGGAATGTTTTAGTAATTGATGGTGTTGATGGTATCACAACATTATGAATGTAATTAACAGCACTGAAATACATATCTGAATGTGATTAAAAGGGGAGATGTTATATGGTAACAAAATAATTCTTTAAAAATCCATAGAACTGAACAACACAAAGAGTGAACCCTAAGGTTAAACATGGACTATAGTTAATATACAGTTATGAAAGTGTGATTTCATCAATTGTAACAAATGTACCACACCAATGCAAGGTGCTCATAATAGGGTGGTATATGGGACACTGAATTGTAACAAGAGAAATTCATTGAAAGTCTGTTAATGGAGAAATGGATAGTAAAGAGTGATTAAATAATAGTTAAAGGTAATTAGAATTTAAGTGGAGATGCAGACTTAAAAGGGTGACAGGGAATCTTGTAAAATTAATCTATAGCTATTTTCTTCTCAGAAAAGGTTAAATTCATAAAAGGATTTAACCTGTAGCCAAGGACACACAAAACACTAACTGTAAAATAATGATCCATTTCAAATTTATGACCAGTGGAATCAGTCTATTTGGAGATATTCAAGAGCAGTCCATTCTTCCATCCACATTTTAAGATGATGCTACATTAAGATAATGCAGGTAAAATGCTGCAGAACTCAGAGATGTTTAAGTCTTGGTTTTGCTTTCCATGGAACTAACAATAGAGGTGAGTAAATATATAAACTAAAATATATCAGGTAGTATAGGATAGGTGTCAGGAATGGTACCAAATAAGTGCTCAAAAGAATCCACCAGGTGATTTCATCAATCAGGTGAGAAGAATCAACCTGGCAAAGTTTCCATGCCTGAGGTTGAATTCAGCATGTACTTGAAGAAGAAAGAGGGCTTTGATTAGTGATATTGACTAAGGGGTGACTAGTGTAGGACAGAAGTGTGCACTAAGGCATTGCATTCCCTGCATTAGCCAAGCTGAGGTAAAGGAGAAATATGCAGGAATAATAAATAAATAGAACCACTTGATAGTAAAAGTTTCTTACAGAGCAGTAGCTACACATTACTAAAGAGTAAACCTCAAGGAAGTTTGGGTTTTGTTTGTTTGTTTGTTTCAGTAGAAATAAACACAGATAACTTTGTTGGCAGGAAAAGACACAATTAGAAGTTTTTGCTTGTGTATTTATTTAGTAACAAAAAGCAAGATGAATGAGTGGGAGTAGGAAGATACTACTGCCCAAGGTATAACTTTAAAATGTTATCTATTCTTTTTGTCTCCTGTCTCTAGCCAGTGTCATAGATTTGAAACATCTAATTTATGTTCCTTCCAGTTTTATAAATTAAACTTTTGATTTATTAAAAATTTAGAAGAGGAAAAATTTTAAATTCTTAATTTTATTTCGCCCTATTTCTGTGGGAAGTGTTTTCACTATTCAACCTAATTGTAAAAATCAATTAGCAGATGTTTTGTAATGTAGTCCCCAAGGGTTTTTTTTATAAGGCCAACACCTATAACAATTGTAATGTCCTTTTTGAAAGATAAAAATCATTAGTGCATGATATTTTAAATTCTAAAATTAAATCATGTTTTGTATTTCTTTTTTTACAAAAGAACCCTAAATAGAATTGTCATTAAGCATGAACTCATGCTCTTCGACATATATTAAATAATCCCAGTTTTTTAATCAAAGAGGAAAAGCAGAAAATTATTCCCAGAAGATGCATGGTAGTTCTAGAATGACTATTGTATCCTATGAAAATAATTCTTATATTTTCCTTTTTCATTTGTTAAAAGTAAGAGTGAAGAAGCCCATTTATTCTTTTGAAAGCAGCACAGTGGATGAGTAGAAGCATTCTCTCTGTGTCCTTGCTCAGATATGTTTTGAAGGGCAGAGGAGGGATGAAGAAGAATTTTGCTTCTGATGTTCCCCATATTGCTCTCCCGTAGTACCTCCTTTATGAACCCGTGACTCATGAAAATGAAGGGCAAATGGCACCAACTTTGTGCTTCCTCAGAGGCCCCATGCCATTGGCAAATTGTGCATGAATTGGAATGCTCCTGCCTCCCTGTTGCGTGCAGAGCAGCAGGAATGACAAGTGACTGGGGCATGGGTCCCCATGGAGTATAGGAATCATTTCATATAGGTTTGTTTTTCCCCTTTTGCTGCTGAGCATAGCCTATTCTCAGTGAATACTGAGAATATTAAATGGAAATTTCATTTGTGTGAAAGAGAAGCTTTGGATATATTAAAAAAAGAAAAAACAAACTCTTCAAAGCCTTCTTATCTTTGAAATAGACAAAAAGGAAAGGTGAAATTCATCTGAGGACTGTTCAAAGGAATCATAATATCAGTAAAAGAGGACAAATAAAAAGATGTTCAAAGCCATCTTTGTTTCTTCAGAATATATTACAAATGGAATCAAGGAATATTTTCTTAGAGCAATAAAGTCAGACTTACCTAGGGAAAGAAAATGAGGCACACAGATGTTTATTAGAAAAGTGTTCTTCATTTGAAGTAAATTCACTTTGCAAGGCATTGAATTCACATGATTAGGGTAACTATTAAGTTTCAGTAAATGGACAGCTTGGAATGCAAGAACTATCCATCTGAAATACATTATAAACTATGTTTCAGATATTTCTAAGAAAATATGAAAATTTATGAATAAATGAGAAACATACTCAGTTCTTCTATAGTGACAGAATCATGGGCCAGAGGAATCAACTGGTACTGCAACAATTTTCAATTCATTTGTGACCATTTAGTACTATTTTTAAAACAACATGTTCCCGTTTTATGCTGGAACACAATAAGATAATAGAATTAAATCAATTTTGTTAAAACATATCTATGACTGAAATAAAGGGGTTCTTGTGTTCTTTTTTACTCATAGTTCACAAAATGGGGGACATTTACCGACAGTTTATAATGCCTAAGTGGGGATGGAAGGTGTTTCAAAGAGTTTGATCACTCACTAGATTTAATATGCTGAGTTCAGGTATGTTCTCAAAGTTCAAGGGAATAGACAGAGTTGGAAGAAAGGCGAAAAGGTGCGTAAGAGTGAAGAATGGAAATAACCAACCTCCGCCAAAGTTTCCAAATTGGGACATGCATGTCCCATCTCATCTAACTGACAAGTTTGGTGAAGAAATTCACCCAAGCTTGGACATGGAAAACAGACTAAATGCAGGAAACCACCCTAAATCAAAAATCTATTATTTTTGCCTGAAAGTGCCTTGCAATTAAATGAAGTGGCATAAGCAGCATTCATTTATGAAAGAAGCACCTGTTATGAATCCCTTCTGCACTATCTGGCTGATGAGTTTGAGGATTGTGACTTCTTGAAGCCACAATTTCTTCATCGGTGAAATGAGGATAGTAATGTGCACATCTCATAGTTCTTTTGAGTAGTAGCTAGTACTATGTTGTACTTAGTTGGCCAAGTAGCACTTAATAATTATATAAAGCACTCTCATCATAATGAAATGAAGCTGGAAATTAATAATAGATGGAAAAAGGGAAAATTCACAAATGTATGAAGATTAAACAACATAGTATAAATCTATAAGTCGAAAAATAAAATTCCCAATCACAGAGCTGGGACTTTACATACATCATCACATTTTGAGAGAAACTGAGGTTTAAAGAGGTTTTATCTTTTGCACACTGTTATATAGCTAGTAAAGAGTAAAGCAAATATTCACACCCAGATCTCTCAGAGACTACCTTGTATCCACTGAGGGTAAAGGACAGGAAGATACAAAGTTATGTGAAGGGGTTGGACCTGTAGAGCAGGAAATAGCGTTCTTGTGAGGCATTACAGTAAAAAATAAAACAAAGAGTATGGCTTAACTCAGTTTCAGGTGGTGAATATAAGATTATCCACTGTAAAATGCTCTGAATAGAAGAGGCATAGAATAGAATAGACAGAGGTAGAATTCAACAGACAAACTCTTACATCATAAATTATCAAGTATAGAGAGAAAGACTACTTTTTAAAAATTAAATTCAACATAATTGTTTCTAAGTAGTTGCAATAATGTGAAACTGGGCAAACTGATGGATCCATTTTGTAGACCAGGTTGATTCTGTGGTAATAAATAGACACATATGCATAGCTTATGATATTTATGATAATTTTTTAAACATTATGTACTTTTGAAAGTGCATCACACACATTATCACTGAACTCTCAACTAACATAAAAGGTGGAGCATGATAGTCATTTGTTTCATTAACATGTATGGACACTAAAGAATTTAGGAAACAATTTGTTCAGTCACAAATGTATCAAATGACAGAAACAGAAATGTAACCCATATCTCTCATATCTCCTAGCACCTACTTGATTATTTTCACCCACACAGTCCCTCAAATACATGTACCATTGTTCCTCTTCCCACAACAGAACATTTTTCAACTTCCAATATGCTTCCTCTGAGGGTGGTCTTGTGAAATTATAGAAATAGGAATCACAGGATGTTTAAAATTAATGAAAAATAGAAGTATGCTTTATGAACATTAAATAATAGGTAACTAGAAATATAAAAAGTTATATTTTGAGCTTCTCATGGTGATTAAAAATACTTTTTCATAGCTATTCTTTTGGGTTCTACTTATTTTTAAATCCTTCCTTGGCAATATTCTTTCGCTTGTCTTTTGCATTGCTTTCTTCTTCCTACCCATAATGGCTGATACATTATATTGGCATAAACAAGTATAGGAGATATTCTAAAAACTATATTAATTGGGAGACCATGGAAAGAAAAGGAGTACAAATGAATGTTGTGAGGATATTTTAAATCCAAGAGAAGAACCGATTTGGTTGATTGTTGGGAATAGTCTGTCCATAAAGAAGAGTGGTTCCTAATGAGGATGGATGTATCTCCTAAGTGTGTAAGAAACGGCAGCAGCAAGGGAGAAATTGTGATGCATATAGAGAGCCTTTTCTTTGAACGATGCCTGTTATAAGACTGCATTTGAAGCCAGTAGAAAGCATTCTCCTATGTATTGTACAATAACTAAACTGGCATGATGGAAACAAATATCATCAAGTTATAAGAGGATAAGAAATTGTGAGTTCTTTTGTTCCCAAACAAAGGACCTTTCCACTGCCCATATTTTTCACAAGCAGAGACTGCATCTTATACTGAATTGAGAATTTGTTTCAATTTCATAATCAAGATGAATTGATACAGGAAAAGAAAATTATTGTGTAGGGTGTTAAAAGATATTTATGGGATTGGTTATATGAATGATGATTTTAGTTCAGGTTTTACTGAAAACCATTGAGGTAGAAAAAATAATAGCTACAAGAAACACATGTTTTCCAGATACCTGTTTTAAAGCCTCTGGATTATTGTATATATTTATTTTTAGTCATTTCAAATGTGCGTGTAAATATATAGGACATACATATTCTCAAAATAAATATTGCATTTAATGCTTTTCAGAGAGAAAAGAATTACAGGAGATAAAAATATTCTTGTCTAACAAGCTATTATGAAAGGCTAGGAAACAATACTACTTCATTTCCAAATAACAATAATACCACCTTACGGTTATATGGTACAACTTGTCTGAGTGCTCAAAAGATCAACTCCATGCAAGGTATAACAGGATTTTATCATTAAAATTAATGACATTTCTGGTGGTGAAAATTCAAACATGATAAATAGCATCTGATTTTTGCTGTGTTGGCATAATACAGGCACTGAGGAAAATATAGAAATGTGTGGCTTCATATTTTTAGATCCATAAATAGATAAAGAAAAGAACCATCTGGAGACTCCTATAAATTTTACATGAATTTTTCAAGAGTCAAGTTTGAATCCTAAAGGTGAAAAATATGTCAGACATAAAAGGTTCATGTTCAGTTTTAAAGTATTCATTTGAGGCTGATGTAAAGTCTTTACTTGGATTTGAAATCTGTGAGATGGTACTCCATAAATTTTTAGAAATATAAAACACAAAAATATCAATTGCAGTGTTAGCTGAAATTCTGACATATTTCATCTTCCTCTCAATATGCTGGTGAAATAATAGTCAACTCAGAATTTTGTATTGGTCCCAATCATCAGATCATCTGTGATCACGAGTCTCCCAATTATCTTATCCATTCTTATCCTCTAGAAAGATACTTAGGGACCTATCATTAGCAAAAAAAAGATGAAAAAAAAGTGGAAAATAAAGTATATGTAATTCCTGTAGATAGCACTTACCTGCCCTATGTAGCACTGATTACACTATAATTTTAGATGACATTTTAAAAATATCTAAACATGTTCAAAAGGCATCTTTATATAACAACCATCATTCAGAAATTCAGAGGACAAATGGCCCTTAGAAATCAGCTAATCCTATCCCTAATTTTACAGCTAAGGAAACTGGAGCACAGAGAAATTAAAGTGACTTTGCCTTAGGTTATGCAGTACCAGTTAGTAGCAGAGCTAGTTCATAAATCCAGGTCTACTGATTCACTTTACCTTCATTATTCACAATCACTGAATTGAGGGTGAATTAAGACCTGTATTTTGCCAACTTGTTTATACATATTAAGTATAAAAATTGTTATTAAAATTAAAGACATTATCAATAGATAGTGCAGATATTTGAGAAAAGCAATAGTAGGGAGAAAGTACCACGTCTAGGTCTAAAGGGGCCAGGAGAGCAAGCTGCTACTGGAACCTCAGGAAGAGATCTCTCTGGAGATGCCTCCCGACAGAAGTTAGAGTCTTTTCTAGGGGTCACGGTCAATTGACAGCAACCTAGCAGGGAGGCAGCCAGGGAATAAACACTTACTCTCCTCTTTCCCTCGATCTCCTGCTGGTACACCCCTGTTGACCAAACCCAACAACCAGAAACCAGAGGGCCAGGGAGTGCTTTGATATGACCCACATGGGTCAGATTCTTGGAGACAGAGAGGATCTGGAAGGGTAAATAAAGATAGTGATACAATGTCCTAATATATCCCCATGGGCACACATGTGCTCACTAAATTGTTAAGAACTCACTGCATCTTATTAGAAAGAACACATACGTGCAGAAATTCAAAGTATATCTATTTCTGATAATAATTCATGAATACAATTGTGTAATTGAAGTTGTTAATAGGTTTTTATTTTTAAACAATAATGTATAAAGTACATATATATTTATTATGGGATTTCATTTCAATAAAATTATTCTATTCAGTATGTTGGTAAAAATGAATGGGTATTTATCTCTATACTACTAAATAAAACATTTAAGAATTATTATGAGGTGTTATTGAGTATGTGTTGGACATTGAAGAGATTTTCTGGAAGGTAAAACCATTTTAATTCATACAAATTTTTACATATCTTGTTTCTTTACTAGTTTCTTCTTTTTATCTTGACAAGGTTAGTACCATAAGTCCAAGCAGATATTTCAGATTCAGGAAAAGTGTCCCATTTCTCAAGATTAGGTAATTTCTCAAGCTGATTCCAATTTGCAGAGTAATTCAGAGTAAACTTAATACCATTTAGTCCAGTAGAGTTTTATAACAGAAAATAGCAATACTACAATAAAAATAAATATTATATTTTATAGTGCTTTTTTATTTTTCAAAGCATTTTCACACATAAATTGGTAAGGGAAACAGTAGTAAAAGTCACTTACAAACTTGGCTGAGGCAGGGGAACCTCTAGGCTTTGTGGAAAATGGATGTTGTCAGGGGTCCTATTTTAAAAAAACAAAACTGTTTGATGGTCCGAAACAAGTTCAAATAAATTCCATTTGTCAGAAACCACCTCTTTTCCCTACAATTCAGTAAAGACTACACTTCATAGGCTGAAGGACAATTTTTCCTGCCCTTCTCACCTAACAGGTGCTATTCTACCATGGTTTCTCAGTGTTTTTCAGCTATTAAGTTCCAATTAAACACGGCCAGGTGAGTAGAAATGGCAAATCCATCTCACCTATAAATCACTGGAAGGTTTTATCTTCCTTCCCTTTCCTTGTACTTAATCAACAAGTAATCTCCAACCCATCTTCCAAGAAATATTTATTTGATACATTCTTTATTTCCACCAAAAAATATATTCCAGGTTCTACTGCGATGCAAGCTCATTATTTCCTTAAGATAGTCCTTAAAATTCTAGTTAGTCTATGATTTAATTGGATTGTGATATTAAAATAATTGAAATTGCTCATTTTGCTCTGAGAAAATAAATCACCAGATCTAAGTGGGAAGTCAGGAAACTGATATTTAATTTTGGGCTAGTGCATTTGAAAAGAACATATGCTTTAAAATTAGGTATTTATTTATTTTTACAAACACTTGAATATTGCTCACTGTGAGGTTTGAAATGCCTTTCAAATGTTCATTTATTTGATTTTTATAACAACTCTCTGGGGAAGGTATATTAGTCAGCCAAAGGATTGTTGATGAAGAATACCAGAAATCTGTTGGCTTTTATAAAGTGTATTTATTTGGGGTAAAAGCTTACAGTTACAAGGCCCTAAAGAGTCCAGCTCAAGGCTGCTTTCTCACTAAAGTCTATTGCCACATGTTGAAGCAAGATGACTGGCGATCTCTGCCTGGTCTCTTCTTCCTTGCTGTTTGAGCCTTCTCTTCTCTGGCATCTATGGACCTCTCTCTCCTCCCATGTGTCTTCTTGAGTGAGTGTCCATTTATATCAGTCCACCAAAGGGGCAAGGACTCAAGCTTGAGCCACACCTTACTGATGTGGTTGAATCAAAGCCCTAATCTTTTATCAAGTAAACTTAAAATTTTTGAATTTAATACAATCAAAGGATATCACACCTAGAGGAACAGACCCATTTACAAACATAATTTTTTTGTTTTTGGGGGATTCATAAATAATCTCAAACTGCCACAGAAGGTACTATTATTATTTTTATTCAAATTTCCTGGATGTGGACACTGAGGCACAAGAAGTTAAATAACAGCTCAAAAGCTTTTAAGTGGCAGATTAGAATTTGAAATCAGTCAATCTGGCTCAAAAATCCAAGTCCAAAGTTTAAAATCTCTTAAATACCTTATCTAGTTTTACGTTGTGAAGCTTTAGTTCTTATTTCTAAAATGGGGGAAATATTTCCTACCTCTGAAAATGATAAGGATTCATTGATGTAATTAAGTGCTACACCACAGTTTGTCTGACACATAGCCAGGACTTAATACATGCTAGCTATTGTTAGCTGTTTTTGTAAAAATAGGTGTCAATAATGTCAGTCCCTTCCTCCCTCCAACTCCTTTACATCAAAAAATATCACACGGAAGTCTCCTTCAAACTCATGAATAAAGAGGAGGATCCTGCTCTTCATTGTTCTTGCACCAGGAAAAAAAAAGTCATTCATCTCCCTCTACCCATGAGCCAAGGCTAGTAGTGTTTTCATCTTCTTCCCAGGATGGGAAAGACCATGGCAGTTGCTCCTTGTACTTAGAGTAAATGGCTTTGAGCAATTCATAAACAGTGACACCAGTTACAAGCATTACACCCTCATATGCAAAGATCACAACAATCTCAGGCATTTATGACTTAGGGACTGGGGAGTCCATAGTAATTTGTGAAATCAATGCAAGTGGAATGGAATGATATGGGCCACTTCACCAGTCCAGCAGTGTTTTAATGTATATGATGCTATTAAATATATTGAAACATAAAAGACTGAAGGCCTTGCTTCTGTCCAAATGGATCAATTCACCAGCTATGTAAACTTCAACTAGCCAGATAATTTAAAATCTAGTTTTTTTAATTTTCAAAATGGAGCCCATGATGTCTTTCATGCTTACCATAGAGTCTATGGGGAATATTCGCAACTCTTCCTATGTTCTGACTCCTTCCCATAAACAAGACTCTTTCTCATTAAAACAAATTATTTAACAAGCAAAAAACAATTCTCTCTTACTCCACTTTCTTCTGCTCCAACTACCACCTGATTTTTCTCTTATTCATGTCAAATTTATTGTTAGGCATGCCTGCAGTTATTGCCTCTATTTCTTAACCCAATCCTCACTCACACACTCACTCCAGAGCCTACTTCATTCTATTTTCAATTTTTTCTCCTCTTCAGAAAACTTCTTCTCATCATGATCACTATTGGCTTCCAAATTCCAAGTCCAATGGAAATCTTTAGTCCTTCCTTTTCAGTGTTCAACAGAGTCAAAAACTCCTTGCTCAGAACAATCTTTCCTTTTGGCACCATGACTAAAAATTTAGAACTCTATCCTACGCCCTCCTTTTTATCATACCACACACTTTGCAGAGATGACATTATCTACTTCGTCGCCTTCAGTTTCCTTGTATGTAGGATTTTGTGAAGTGCCCTGAGCTCTACTGTATTATCCCTGTCCTAATGCCCAGTTGACATCAGCTGCTTCTGTCTTTGGCAAGTGAAAGCAGTGGCCTGTGGCCTGTTTACTCGAATTAATGGTGCTCACAGGCTCGTCTGGCTAGGAGGCTGCTACTCTGCCATGTGGCACAAGCCACTGGGGCACTCCCTCTGCAGCCTTATGGCATTATGGACACTGCAGAGGCATAATTGCTCTCCTTCCTTCCTCTTCTCTGGGAAGCTCTTTTGACACAACTGGATAGACTTTGGTATAAAGTGGCAAGCCAGACCATATTCCAGCTATCTTCTGCAGGCTTCTCTGGGTCTAAAGGAAAACAAAAAATCCTTGTAGAAAATCGAGAGTCTGCCTTTGTCCTTCCTCAACAGGTTATGCTGCCTCCAAATATGCCACCTGGGTGGCCACATGTTGTACTGACATTCCTTAGAAGGGGGCTAGAAAAGTGAGCATCCTTTTTCTCAAACTCTTCAAAATATATCTGGTTGCTTATATTGCCGAAATTATGATGTTATTGACAAAGAAGGACAGACGAAGGGAAAGACCAAGGAGAACCTTCCTTGCCCTTCCCCTTCTGTCTTTTCCTACCCCGTCCTCCTCAGACAAATGAAAGGGTTACTTTCACTTTCACTTTTTCAAGGCTACAATTCTTCCTTTTCTTGGGGACAAATGTCAAGAAAAAAAAATAGGTTATTAATATGGAGGGAAAGATTAAGAATTGTTTCAAAATTTGTCAATTTTATTACACCCTCAGTGATGTCTCATTTCTCTAAGAACAAACCAAGTGTGATCTGAGCCTCATCTCTCCCTCTCACCTCTCAGCCACATTTCACCTGTATTTTCCTTTTCAGCTCTGCTGACTTTCCTTGACTTCCTCAAAAGTACCTTGAGTTCTTCACATACCTCAAGCTCTTTGCCCCATCTTTAGCCCCCCTCCACCAATAAGAAAGATCCCAGGGTAGGTCTTTTTGTGATACTCCTTTCCTTGTTTTATGTGTGTTTGCCTCTATAAAGCATAGCTCAATGAGGAATGTATCAAGTCGGTTGGGTTCAAAACCCTCTCTTCAGTGGATCCTACAGTGCCTACAGATAGATAAAAGAAAGTTAACTGAGATAATGCAAGAAAAGGTGTTTTCTAACACAGGGGAAGTGTTATATTGGTTAATACAGGCCATATACTGACCAGCAACAGGGGACTCTGGCTCTGTCCACTTAGCCTACCAGTCTCCAGGAAAGAATCTGACACAAAAGGATAACCAACTAGATATTTTCTACATAAAGTTCCCTAATTCTCACAAGGCAATTTAATTTTAATGACTTCTATCACAGAAGTTTGAGGTGTGATATAATACATTTTCTGATTATGTCTTTCTGAGGGGTTAAAGATCAATGAAAATTTGGAAATGAAATTCTCAAAAATTAACATAGACTAGCTATTTTATGGTCATATTTATTTGCCAAAGGCATGGGTGACATAAAAATATGACCATTTTCACTTGGCTATGAGGAATCTTAATAAATGTACTGACTCAGGCTATAATTTCAGCCATCTGAGATGAGTTTTTTGGACTAAACCCTTTTGACCCCTGATTAAAGCCCATTTTTGGCCTTATCTTTATTACCTTCTACAAATTTCTGTAAACAGCAGGGACACCTGGTCAAAAGAGAGTAAAGGAATCTGTTTTGTCTGCAAATTTGGATTTTGATTTGTGCAATATTAAAATTGTTCAGAGGTGGTTTAAACAAGGACAGCATCCCCCCAGAAGTAAGGACTTCAGTTAAAATGAGAAAGAGCAGTGGGAATACTCTAAATGGTTTCCCTATAATTATCTATTGGAATTAATCAGAGAGAAGGAAGACAAAAAGATTTAGAAGTTTGCTCTACCAAAGGGCTCTAGAAATTACTTAAAGCAGAATCTTTTCGTGCTAAAAGTAAGGAGTAAAGAGTGTTAAAAAGACAATTATCACCTGAAATCTAAATATCAAATGACTGACTGCATGTGGAAATTAATGAATTTACAAACAATGTAAGCGAACTGTAACTTCCATGAGGGGTGAAAATGGTTCATTCATTCGTTCATTCATTCATTTATTCATTTAACAATCATTTAGTAAGAATCTGATATGTAACAGGCAATTGGGTTTCACTGACAAATTATGACAAATTAGTGAGACACCAAATAAGCAGTGAAATACATGGATAAACAAGATAACTAAAGATTATGGTAAATTCTGCAGGAGGAATTAGCAGAATGTTTTGATGGAGAAAACAGGGATTAAGAAATAAGAAACCTACTCCAGAGTAAGTTAAGGAAACACCTCTTTCAGGGTGACATTTCATCTGAGACTTGAACAATAAGAAGAACCATGGGGTCCAGACAAAGGTAAGAGTGTATGCAAAGGATTTAAGTTTAGAAGAGCTAGGTGTCTTCAAAGAAATGAAAGAACAACGCAAATGAAGAAAAAGCAAGGGTTATCATGATGGTTGGAAATCCAGACAAGAGCTAAACTATGTAGTATCTGGGATACTACTTGCATCCAGGATAAGAATGTTAATTTTATTCTAAGCACAACAGAAAGCGATTAAGAGATTTTAAAAAGAGGAGTGGTATGATCTGCATGATGATTTCAAACTATCTATTTTGTGGAGAAATTGGAAAACAATCAGAATAGTTAGGAAGCTGTTGTAGTAATTCAGGCTAGAGATGATTGGGGGTTGGACTAGGAAGTGGTAGAGGAGACAAAAAAAAATGGATATTTTGGAGGTAGATCTGGCAAATGTGTTCACTGAGCAAATATAGTTATGTAAGAAACAGAGGAATTAAGGATGACCCATGGCTTAAGAAAGTGATAGAGCTTGAGAAGTTGAGAGGAAATCAGATGTTCCTTTTTTGAACATATTATGTTGGAATTACCCTAGGGGGATATCAAGAAGACAGTTGAATATATGTCCCCGAAGCTCAGAGAAGACATCTGACCAAAAGATATAAATTTGGGAGTTATCAGTGCCTAGGCAACATATAGTCAAAGAATGAGTTAAGATCATCTAAGTGCCAGTGTTAGAGACCAGGTGTGGAGATGTTATGGAGCAAAAGCAGCATTCTTTGCCTGATGCACTTCATAATGACCAATTCCTGAGACTGAGTTTTCAGAGAATTTATTACAAATGCACAACAAGAAGACCAGATGGCCTAACAGCCTAAAATCTATCTCCCTGATTTTGAGGAGTTTGGGTTTTTATGGATTCAAATAGGGGTAAGTGGAGTGGTTACCATCACAATAGCAAGTATACACAAGGATGAAACTAGTTTGGAGTAATCATAAATAAGGGTGAGACCAGTGTAAAATAACTATCACAATAGCAACTATAGACAAAGGTGAGGCCCATCTAGCCAGTTTCAGTTATTTCAGGTACTTACTTTTGGCTATTCTATAATATACTGGAAAAGTAAGAAAACATCATCTATATAATGATTCAGAAATCATTTGTTAATTCTTAACCTTTGGTTATAGACAGTGTAACCGTTTGGCAATTTGATATAATTATGAATTCCAAAAATATGATTGGATCATGCTTGTAAACTGATCTGTTAATCTGGACATGATTAAGTTATGATTAGGACATTGACTGAGCCACGTTAGTCGGGCATTGAGCCCCACCCCTTGGTGGATGGGGGAATCGAATATAAAAGGCAAGGCAAAGGACAGAGGGAGCAGTTTTTTGAGAAGCAGTTTTGATGTTGGAGAGAAGGCCCCAGGAGAAGAGAAGCAAGCCATTCACCCAATAGTGGACAGCTGACCTTGTGGTAGAAACAGAGATAAGCTCAGAGAGAAACAAAGACCCGGGAAGAGAGGAACCCAAGAAGCCTGAACCCTGGCAAATGTCAGCAGCTGTCTTGCTCCAACATGTGGCAATGGACTTTGGTGAGAGAAGAAACTTATGCTTTATGGCCTGGCAACTGTGGACTTCTACCCCAAATAAATACCCTTTATAAAGACCAACCCATTTTTGGTATTTCACATTAGCGCCCCTTTGGCTGACTAATACAGACAGAAACTAAAAGTCTTTTGAGGCTAAAACCTAAAACTTGGAACCATTTTCGCTAAAGAAATCATCATAGAGGAGAGACCCACAATAAATTGGGGTTTTTTTTTTTTTATTTATCTATGCCCACTTAGTTATTCAAGGCCTTTCGCATTGTTCATAAAGCACTAGCAATTCCATCTCTTTTATATACCATTTTCAAAGAACGAATTAGTGTGCTAAAACTTTTGGTGATTTGCATGAAAGCTTCACTGGAATATTTAGCAAATTTCCTCATTCTATTTTCTGATGTCCTATACTCTAATTACTAATTCCATGAGTTTACATTATATATTTAGTTCATAATATCTCAGTCATACAGTATTTGTCTTTTTGTGTCTGGCTTGCTTCACTCAACATAATGTCCTCCAGGTTCATCTATGTTGTTATATGTTTCATGACTTCATTTCTTCTTATAGCTGCATAATATTCCATCATGTGTATACACCACAATTTGTTTATCCATTCATCAGTTGATGGGCACAATTTCCAAATTTTGGTTATCGTGAATAAAGCTGCTATGAACATCAGTGTGCAGATGTATGTTCATGTCACTGCTCTCAGTTCTTCTGGGTCTATACCATATAATGATATTGCTGGGTCATATGGCAAGTCTATATTCAACTTCCTTAGGAACTGCCAAATAGTCCTCTACAGTGGCTGTATCATTCTACATTCCCACCAACAGTGAATAAGCATTCCTATCTCTGCACATCCTCTCCAATGAACTTCTTTTTTATATAACATCACTCCCTTTTGATTTCAACCATGGTTTTAAATACCATCAATATTCTGAAAACCCCCAGGTTTATATTATTTGACCAAACATATCCCTTAAACTCTAGACTCAGATGTGTAACTGCTTTCTAGACATATCTGTCTAGATATATTAGGTATCTTAAACAATGAACTCCTGATCTATACCTTAAAATCTCTAAGCCTGCCCTTCCCATCATCTTTCTCAATTCAGTAAATGTCAATTCTGCCTTTTCCTTCACTCAGGGAAGAAAAAAAGAAAAGAAAAGAAAAACCAGAGTCATAAAGATTATCCTTTTTATCTTATATCCCTCCTCTGTCAACACACACTGTTGGCTCTACCTCAAAATAAATGCAAAGTCTGAACATTCTCATTGCTTCCTCTATCCTGATCCAAACCACCATCATCTCTCACTTTATTAACTACAATTGCAATAATCTTCTGTGTGCAAACTTTTTTCTGCATAGCTCTAGATAGTAAATATTTTAGGCATTTCCAGCCATAAGATCTCTGTAACAACTACTTAACTCTGCCACAGTGTGAAAGCAGCCGTAGACGATATGTAAACAAATGAGTAAGACTGTGTTTCAATAAAACTTTATTTAGCAAAGCAGGTAGCAGACTGGATTTGATCTATGGGCTGTAGTTTGCTGACCTCTATTCTAGTTAGTCACCCTGACTCTTCTCTTTCTTTCTTAAGATGTATTCTCAACATAAAAGCCACAGTGATCTTTTTGAAATGAAAACCATAGCTCATGATGCCTCTGCCCAAAAGTTAAACAATGGTCCCTATTTCACTGCTAGTAAAAGCTGAAATTCTTAATATGACATGCAAAGTTTCAAGGCAATAAATTCTCCCTATTTTGCTCCCTATTATCCAGCCAAAATGATCTTTTTGCTCTTGGTTGAAGTTGCCACATGCCTGAGCATATTTTTCCTTCTATTCCCTTTATCTAGAGCCCTCTTTCCCCAGACAACTGAAGAGTTCAGTCCTCTCTTTCCTTAGGTCCCTACTCAACTGTCACATTTTCAGTGAAACCTTTCCTCCCTGAGAAATTACCATCAACCTCCTTCCAGGCAACCTGCTACATTCTCTTTTTGTGTTTTATGTTTTTTCTGCAAAAAATTTCACAACCACCACCTGGCATGCTATAAAATTTAATTTCTTATTTATGTAGTCCTTCCTCTGTTTGAATATATATGATTAGAATACAAACTCTTTGAGGGCAATTTTCTTTTAACAAATCCCTACTTTAACCCTAGAACAAAGAATAGTTCCTCATTCATGATTAGAGATCAATAATATTTTTAAGTGAAGAGATATTTCTGAACATCTCTCATTAATTCCTTGGCCTATATACATAGAAAGGAGAAAATCCCGTATCACAGGATATGAGTTATTTGAGTTTCTTTTAATGAAGATTGCCATTTTCTGTCTCTAATTTAATTTTTACATTAACTTGGTGCCCCTTTATTCTCCATATATCCAAAATGAACAGGACTGCTTATTTAACCTGTTTTTAATATTACCCAACAGAACCACAGCTATGTGACCCTATGTATACCATTCCC
The DNA here is from genome assembly GCA_026826555.1 of Tolypeutes matacus. Lineage (NCBI taxonomy): Eukaryota > Metazoa > Chordata > Mammalia > Cingulata > Chlamyphoridae > Tolypeutes > Tolypeutes matacus. Next base: position 52,182,025 of record JAKSZT010053770.1, on the reverse strand, counting down.
AGTGTTCATATTAATCTCATATTTTCCATATTATTCTTATACATGAAATAGGCAAGCAAACTGTTTTACTTATTTTACTTTGTGTTAGGGAACTTCAGTGGCTACTTTAAAGCATTCTGTGAATTATATCCCTGATCCCTCCAAACTCAACATAATTTTTCTTGTTGGCAACTCCCACTAGACCATAATGCTGTTGAGCATCTCTAATTTCACTAATAACATCAGAGATCTCCCACAATTGCAGGTAACAGAAATATACACAATGAATGAATGAATCAATCAATCAATAAACAGTTAGCAGTACTAAAATCAGGGCTTGGGCTTTCTTACTTCTAGAGTGGGTTTCTTTCTAAAACAGCATGCTTTTCCTTATGGCAACTTCACAGATACCTGTTAAAGAAGGAAAAAAGGTCCCTGGACTCCAAGTTTAAAACGTAAAGACAAACAAACAAAAGCTCTACCATCTTAACTGCCATTCCAACTAGACAGCAGATAATTCATGAAATGAAACGGTGCAAGCCAACCACAGTATAGTAACAAGGTTATTTTGAACACAAATGTGGCAATAAATTTATCAATGACTGTGTTTGAAAAGAGAATCTGGAGAGAACAGAAAAAGCTGGTAGAACAATCTCTTCCATGAATCTATGACAGTAATTCTTAAATGTATTGTTTTTAAATATCTGAATCCCTAGCATCGTACCACACAAGATGCCTATCTCAGTTTTCCAGGCTGCTATGCCAAATACCACACAATGGGGTTGATTAAACAACAGGGACTTAGGCTCAAGGTTCTGAAGCTAGGAGTAGTCCAAAATCGAGGTATCAGCAAGACGATGCTTTCTTTTTGAAGTCTGTCACATTCAGCTGCTGGCTGCTGGGGATCTTTGGGGTTCCTTGGTGTGGTGATTTGGAACTGTATGTATCCCCAGGAAATCACGTTCTTAAAGCTAATCCTTCCTGAGAGTGTAAATCTATTGAAAGTAGGACCTTATCATGATGTTACTTCAGTTAAGGCTTGGCCCAGGGTGGGTATTAATCTTCTTACTGGAGTCCTTTATAAAAGAATGAGAGTCAGACAGAGTGAGAAAGCCACTGAAGAAAGAAACTGAAAGTAACAAACCCAGAAGAGAAGGGAGGGACCAGCAGATGCCAGCATGTGCCATGCCATGTGGCTGAGAAGTCAAGGATCACTGACAGCCAGTCTTACAGAAGAAAGTATTACCTTGATGATGCCTTGATTTGGACATTTTCTCAGCCTCAAAACTATAAGCTAATAAATTTCCATTGTTATGCCAACCCATTCCATTACATCTGCTTTTAGCAGCTCATAAACCTAAAATACAAAGAAAAAACAAAAATAAAAAAAACGAAAACACTTCGCTTGTATACCTACTTCGCATCACATAGAGATGTTATCCCCTTTTTCTACCAAGTTCCATTGGCTTCTGTCTCTTCCTTGTGGCTTTCTCTAATTATGTCTGAATTTCTTCTGCCTATGAAGGACTCAGGTAATCTGCATTAAGGCCCTCCTTGCTTTAGTGGGCCATACTTTAACTAAAAACAACTTCTTCAAGAGGTCCTACTTATAATGGGTTCATATCCACAAGAATGCAGATTAAGTTTAAGAACATGGTGGAATACTATGCTGCTGTAAGCAGAAATGAAATTGGAATATATAGGATAACAGGTCGGAACCTTAGAAACATTAAGTGAAATAAGCCAGATACAAAAGGACAAATAATTCACGGTCTCACTAATATGAACTAAATATGAAGAATAAGGTCATCATATATTTTGTCATAACTTACAAAATTGCATGGGACAGAGAGTAAACTATAATGTAAACTATAATCCATAGTTAATGGCAATGCTTCAATATGTGTTCATCAATGTAACAAATGTACCACACTAATGAAGGATGTTGTTAATGCGGGAAAATGTGGGAGGGGAAGGGAGTGGGATATGGGAATCCTCTATATTTTTTACATAACATTTATGTAATCTAAAGTTTCTTTAAAATTAATAAATTTTTAAAAACTGAGAGTAAAGGTTATTATGAGATAAGAGGAGGACTGAGAAGGTTTACTGATGCATAATGTATGTAGAAGTTTTAATTAACTTGACTGTAAAAGTGTGGAAATGGATAGAGTTAACAGTAACAGTAACAGAACTAATGCAGCTGGGTTATAAATGGAACTGTGGCTGAAAAGGGTAGGTAGTCTAGGGATGTAAATGCCATTTGAAAGAAAGCTAGAGAATAATCTAGGGACTGAATAATATAGTGAATCAAGAGGTGAGTGAAAATTGTGGTTAACAGTACAAATAAAAGAATGTCCTTCTATGAACTAGCACAAATGTACATCACTATTTCAAGGTGGTAAGAATGTGGAGAAACATGGTAAAAATACAATTAATATAAACTATGGACTATAGTTAACAGCAATACTGTAATATTCTTACATCAATGCCAAAGATGCACTGTGTTAATAATAGGGTGGTATGGAAAAAATATACTAAATATACACTATAGACCATAGTTAGTAATAACAGTCTCATGATATTACCTCATAATCTATAACAAATGTTCCACAACAATGTAATGTGTCAGTGAGGGGGTTGTATGGGAATTCCACACATGTACATCACTTTTTTTGTAAGTTCACAACCTATCTGATAAAAATATTTTTTTAAAAAATCTAGAACATGTGTAAATTAGGGTACATAATCTGAATTTTTACCAATTCCCCAGATTCTTTTTTTTCTTTATTAGGTAAGTTTTGGGTTTACAGAACAATCATGCATAAAATAAAGAATTCTCATATACCACCCTATTATTAACACCTTTCATTGGTGTAGAACATTGGTTTTAATTGATGTTAGCACATTTGTGTAAGTGTACTATTAATTATATATAGTCCATGGTTTAACTTAGCGTTCACTGTTTTTGTAGTATAGCCCAAGATTATATACAGTTTAGTTTGACAACCAGAGCCTTGCTACTCAAAATGTGACCTGGGACTAGCAGCAAAGATATCATCTGAAAGTCTGTGAGAAATGCATATTCTCAGGTTTCTCCCTACATCTATTGAATTGGAGTCTGCATTTTAAGAAAATCCCAAGGTAATTTGTATGCACATTAACGTTTGAGAAGCACTACTCTTTTTTTTCTCATTTTTTAGCTTTATTTTTAAAGAAGTTTTAGATTACAGAAAAGTTACATTGAAAAATATAAGGGATTCCCATATACTCCACCCCCCTCACATTTTCCCCTATTAATATCATCTTACATTCGTGTGGTACATTTGTTACAATGGATGAACACATACTGAAGCATTGCTACTAACCATGGTCAATAGTTAACATTATGTTTTACATTTTACACTGTAAAATTTTATAGATTTTGACAAAATATTTAGTGACAAAATATTCATCATTGCAATATCATGCAGAACAATTCCAATGCCTTAACCATGCCCTATGTTCCACCTATTCTTCCCTCCCCCTCCATCCACCTTGTCATAGATTCTGCCCAGATTGAGCATTGGCTCACCACACTCTACTCCCTTTCTATCTCCTGATAACCTATCTTCTAGACTCTAGCTCTGTGAATCTGCTCAATGTCCTTAGTTCATATCAGTGAGAACATGCAATATTTGTTCTTTTATGACTGGCTTACTTCACTCAACATAAGATCTTCAAGATTAATCCATGTTGGTGCATGTATCTATAATCCATTCCTTCTTACAGCTGAGTAATATTCCATCATATGTATATATCACATTTTGTTTATCCATTCATCTGTTGAGAAGCATTACTCTTGAGAGCATTCTCCTACAAGCAATGAAACATAAAGGGACTATTATTTTCCCAGTTAGGTAGTCTTTCTTTATACTCTCCATTAATCACTCCCCAATGTTACGTTAGAGTACTACATGGAAAACGGACTATTAATTTAAGTAAGATGAAAATATGCATTATGTAAAAATAGAATATTAGTGGAGTAAAGGGCCTCAGAGAACATCTTCTGGTTGAACTCCAAGTCACAGATGCAGAAAATCAGTCTCAGAGAGGTTGTCAGGACTCACAACGGTAATTAGTAGGTTATAAAAAGAAATTAAAAAAAAAAATAGAGTTACTATAGCCAAGAGATTTTAAATGGAGATCATTTTGGAGGTTACTCTTAAGCAAATATCAATCAGATATCATAAACTGCCAAAGTATGCAAAGCCTCAAACAGCAATGTTCCTCAAACTCTAAGGACATCCGAACATCATAAACAAACCACAAGACAAAGAACTTAGTAAACTATCTAGCATGAAGGACAATTGAAATACCCCAAATATCCACCAATGACAAACAACTTGCCTTCCTTTTCTTTAAACACCCTGGCCTGGAAATGCCAAAACAGGACACTATGTGGTTTGCTCACTGAATTTGTGCTCCCTGAATTGCATTTTAGGACCCCAAATAAATGCTTTTGCTGCCTTGAAGCTTATTTTATTATTTCTCAGTTGACAGGCTAGAACAACAATATGCTAAAAATTTGGCCTTTAACTTATATCATTTCTTTCCAAGCAAAGTCAAATAGTTGGAATGGGAGAAATCCATTGTGAGAACAAATCCAGCAGAGAACATGGCTGTGAGACCCCACCTGAAAACCCCCTGAAGGAAGGCCACTAATAAGAAGAAAACCAGAAAACCCTACTGAGACCCTGGCCACGAGGTACCATTTGAAACTCCTGGGCTCAAGAGGAAGCCCTGGATAACTGCAAACAGAAAGGCCTCCCCACTGGTCCCTTGAGAGCTAAAAGGTGAGGATAGAAAGGCAATGAATCAGAGTAGCAAACAGCTAGGGCCCCTCCCCAACATTAGGAAAGGGGAGAAGGGAAGAATGGTTTAATAAAGGCAACCCCCCAACCCCAGGCCTGCCTCTCTGCCTGAAGGACACACATATCCACGTCTTGGGTGTGTACCAATACTTTTTTCTTTATACTCAATAAACTTTTTACTGGCCTAATTAAAGTAGCATATCTCTGAATTCCTTCTTGCTATGTAGCCAAGAACCTAGAGAACCCAGTGTGCTCCAAAATCAATTGTGTTGTTCAAACATGATATCATCATACTTTCTAAAAAGGGACTAATTTTTAAAAATGGACTAGGTTCCTCTATAATCTAGAAGATTATTTTTTAATCTAATTCATTTTTCAGGACAATTATGCAAAATCAATCACTGTCAAGATTATAACCATTATCAAAGAAGAGTTAGAAAATATTGGTGCTATTGCAAGTTTCAATTTCCTCCCAAGATAAGAAGATCAAATCAATCCAGCAACTGGGAATTGCATTACAACTATTTCTAAATGGAGTTTACCAGCATCATTTTACATCTCAGGCCTTTTGGTCTCCAATTTTCAATTTTTTTTTTTTTTTGGCTTGAAAAGTATATTCACAGTGAATTTAAGATGGTATTTTAGAACTAATTACAGCCCCTTTCAGCTTTCCTAAAGGAAGCTTTCTTCGAATCAGCAAATGCCTCTCTTCATTTTTCTTTGCTTTTTGTCTAGTCAAAAAGGAATGACAAGCAATTGAGTTTGAATGATTCTCTTTTGAGTTGTGAAAGGGACAAATAAGAAAGGAATGTGCTCATAAAACAATAATACAGTGCATTTACATATTAATGATGATCTACTCATATACGGGATTTGTTTCTCAAATAAAAAACTTAAGCCATTCTGCCTCTCCATCTTAACCTGTGTGAAATCACTTAGCAAAGTGTTATCATAGGGCTTCTAAATAAAAGCATTGTTGTTTTATAAGCTCTAAGCTATAACATAACCATATCCCCCATGTATTAAAGCTGGATTTTTACATTCAAGTTATATCCTTCAGAAGAGGAAGCATTATATAAGTCAAATGTAACTGTTTTTATTTGGAAATTATGGAATAATACCAGTCAGAACACAAGCAGTTTCAACAAAGAAACCCAATGGAATGGAATCAGATTGTGTTGTGATTCCTGTGAAAAAAACTGTGTTGTCTCATTGTCCATCTGACACTGCCTTTCTAGCTTCATTATCAAAGGATTTCTTCTTGAGTGTGGCCACTCAGTATTAAAACTGCTTGTATATCTGTGCTTACAGTAACCTCAAATGTCACACGAAAGAACATAAACACCAGGTATTTATGAGAGATGGACAAATAAAACTCAGTTGGTCCACTTCATTGAATGCTTGAGCCTAATCCAAGTCTCAGTTTTTTATCTAAATTGAGAAAACAAATATCTACTTTATAGGGTCCCACATGGGTAATTGTGATACTATAGGAAAGTTTCATAGCAAATGCCTGGCACAGAATAGGCATTCAGTGTTACTGATTTCCTTCATCCAGTAGGATGGGGATGGTGGGGGAGGTGGGGGGAGTTTCCTCAGCCTCTCTGGGCAATTGCAGGCACTTTCAGCCTACATGGACAAGATTGCTGTGCACACTTGTGGCTCCATCCTAGCCTCTGACAGGGCAGGAGGAGGGACAGTGCTCTCAACCTCTCCATGCAACTGCAGCCACTTTTAACCCAAACAGATTAGACTGTTGGATACACCTGTGGCTCCATCCCTGACCCTGACATGGCAGGAGTAGGCACAGTGTTCTCTCAGCTCTCTGGGCAACTGCAGTCACTTTAGGCCCACATGAACTAGATTGTTGGGCACACCTGTGGCACCATCCCTGTCCCTGGCAGGGGAAGAAGAGGTGTGGAACTTCACCAGTCTCTTCAGGCAACTACAGACAGTTTTGGCCTACACAGCTTGGATTACTGTACATGGCTGAGGCTCCATCCCCACTTCTGGCAGGTGGGAGAAGTGTCATCATTTCCTGGTACAATGCAGGCAGCTTCAGCCTCCAGGCTTACAATACCAACTGAATCATTGACTTGTACTCCACCCCCAGGAAGGGAGCATAGGTAAGAAACAGATTTTAAACAGAGCTGGAAACATTCAGACTGGCTAACCAAGAACCATTATAAAGTTCCAAAATAAGTTGAACCAAGGGTCAAAGAGAGGCTGTAGCACAAAGCCAATCAAATAGAAAGCCCTAGACTAAAGAGAGAAACTGAGCCCAGAGTAAATACATCAAGTAAGCCAGATGCCAAGACACCAACAAAAAAATTACCAGTCATACCAAGAAACAGGAAGATATGGCCCAGTCAAAGGAACAAATTAAACCTCCAGGTGACGTAAAGGAGTTCAGACAACTAATCACATATGTTCAAACAAATCTCCCTAAAAAATTCAAGGAGATGGCTAAAGATATTAAGGATATTAAGAAGACACTGGATGGCACAAAGAAGAATTTGAAAACATACATAAAAAAATAGCAGACATTATGGAAATGAAAGGCACAATACTGAAATGAAAAATACACTTGATTGCAAATATTCCCGCTGTGCTGATTTTGTGATAAACAGGGTAGGCTAAACATTCGCTGTATGAGAAAACATGCATGTGTCCCAGACCTAGTTTTTCTCCCCAGGTCTGGTTTCTGGAATGCTGGTGATAAAACTAAGCCTGATTTATTATATGACCATCTTGTATGGGAAAAGACTGTAACTTTGGGTATCTTTGGTCAACCTTAAGAAATATAGCAGGGGGACGGATGTGGCTCAGGTTGTTGGGTGTCCATCTCCCATATTGAGGGACCTGGGTTTGATCCCCAGGACCTCCCAGTAAAAATTTAAAAAAAGAAAAATATAGAAGGCATGTGGGCCACCAGACCCCATGCGTGGGTGTGCCACCAGGCCCCGTGAGTGAGTAAGCCACCAGGCCCTGTGAGCCATGCAGCAAGATGTTGACTTAATAGGAGAGTGACACAAGGGAGCGCCTAGATGAGACACACTGAAAAACCAAGAACTAAGGTGGCACAGGTTGTAGGACACCTCTCTCCCACATCAGAGGTTCAGAGGATCGAATCCCAGTGAAAGCAGGAGGAGAAGGATGAGAAGAGAGGGCAGGAAATGGACACAGAGAGTTGCCCAGCTAATGGACACAGAAACAGCAAAAATGAGGGGAGGGGGCATAAAAATGGATAAAAGTAAATAAATAAATAAATCCTTAAAAATGTATAGAGGAGGAAGATACGGACTATATTTAGTAGTAATACTTTGACAATGCTCTTTCATGATTTGTTAACAAATGTTTGACAACACTGAGGGATGTTTGTGGTGGGGGTGATGTGTGGGAGCCCTGTATGATGTTATGAGTGTTTGTTTTGTAAGATCACGATGTTTACTGAGCACTTAGAGTTTATGTATACTCGTGTATGAATAATATACTTCAATAAATTGTTTTTAAAAATAAATAAATAAAAATGAAAAAAAATTACACTTGGAAAAAATACACTGGAAGATATAAAACAGATTTGAAGAGGGAGAAGAATGGAACAGTGAGCTTGAAGATATGACCTCAAAACCTAACACACAAAACAACAGATAAAGGAAAGAATGCAAAAAAAATTGAACATGGTCTCAGGGAACTAAATGATGACAAAAGATGTGCAAACCTACATGTCATGGATATCCAAGAAGGAGAAAAGAAGAGAAAATGGGCAGAAGGAATATTTGAGGAAATAATGGTAGAAAATTGCCCAAATCTTTTGAAAGAAATAGATATCTGTGTCCAAGAAGCTCGATGTACTACAATTAGAATAAAACCATATAGATCTACTCCAAGACACATGTTAATCAGAATGACAAATGCCAAAGATAAAGAGAGAATTTTGAAAACAGCAAGAGAAAAGCGATTCATCACATACAAGGGATGCCCAATAATATTAAATGCAGATTTTTCATCAGAAACCATAGAGGCAAGAAAGCAGTGGTATGATATATTTAAGATACTGACAGAGATAAACTGACACCAAGAATCCTGTATCTGGCAAGATTGCTTTTCAAAGATGAGGGTGAGTTTAGAATGTTAACAGATAAACAGAAATAGAGAGAGATTGTAACCAAGAGACTAGCCTTACAGGAAATACTAAAGGGAGTGTTACAACCTGAAAAGAATAAATAGAAGAGATTGGCTTGGAAGAGAGTCTAAAAATAAAGGTTATATCAGTAAAAGTAACAAAAAGTGTAAAAAGAGTTGTGTAAATAAGATATGACAGATAAAACCCGAAGGTCAAAGTGGGTGAAGAACTGCTTTTACAGTTATAACATTGGAGGTTAAAATCAACAGACGCATACTGGCAGAATGGATAAGAAAATATGAGCCATCTATATGCTGATTACAAGAGAATCACCTTAGACCAAAGGATACAAATAGATTGGAAAGTGAAAGGCTGGAAAAATATATTCCATGCATGCAGTAACCAAAAAAAGCTGGATAAGCTATACTCATATCAGATGAAAAAAACTTTAAAAACAAAGCTGTTGGAAAACAGATGTGGATCAAGCAATTGAGCTCCTGCCTACCACATGGGAGGTCCCAGATTTGGTTTCCAGCGCCTCCTGGAGAAGATGAGAAAGACAGTGAACTGGCAAAATGGGTAGGCACAGCAAGCTGATGCAACAAGATAACACAACAATGAGACACAACAAGGAAAGACAATGAGACACACACAAAGCAGGGAGCTGAGGTGGCTCAAGCAATAGAGCACCTCTCTCCCACATGGGAGCTCCCAGGTTCAGTTCCCAGTGCCTCCTAAAGAGAAAAGACAAGCAGACACAGAGAGCACACTGCAAATGGACAGTTAGAGCAGACAGCGAGAACAAAGAATGGGGGGGGTAATAAATAATAAATCTTTGGGGAAAAAAAGGAAAGTTGTTATTAGGGACCATTAAGGGCATTATATATTAATAAAAGGGGCAATTCACAGGAAGAAATAACAATCATAAATGTATATGCAACTAAACAGGGTGCCCCAAACTACATGAGGCAAACACAGGCAAAACTGAAAGGAGAAAGAGATGGCTCTACAATAACAGCTGGAGGCTTCAATACACCACTCTCATCTTTGGATAGAACATCTGGGCAGAGGATCAATAAAGAAACAAAGAGCTTGAATAATATGATAAATGAACTAAACCTAGTAGACATGTACACAACACTGTATCCCCCCAAAGCAGGTTATACTTTCTTCTCAAGTGCTCATGTGTTTTTCTCCAAGATAGACCATACCTTGGATCACAAAACAGATCAAAATAAATTTGAAACATCAAAAATATACAAAGCACTTTCTCTGATCATAATGGAATGAATCTGTAAATAAACAAGATGCAGAAAAAGGGAAAATTCACAAATATATGGAAATTAAACAACATACTCTAATCAGTGGGTCAAAGAAGAAATTGCAAGAGAAATTAGTAAATTGCTCTAGATGAATGAAAATGAGAACACAACATATCAAAATATATGGGATGCAGTGAAAGCAGTGCTGAGAGGGAAATTTATATCCTTCAATTCTTATATTGAAAAAAGAAGAAAGAGCTAACTTCACACCTGGAAGAACTAGAAAAAGAACAGGAAACTCTTCCCAAAACAAGCAGAAGGAATGAAATAACAAAAATTAGCACAGAAATAAATGAAATTGAGAAGAAAAAAAAATACAGAGAATTAACAAAATCAAAAGTGGACTCTTTAAGAAGATCAACAAAATTTACAAACACTTAGCAAGAATGAAAAAGAAAAAAAGAGAGAAGATGCAAATAAATAAAATCAGTAATGAAATTAGGAACATTACTACTGACCCCACAGAAAGAAAAGAGATCATAAGAGGATACTTTGAACTACTGTATGCCAACAAACTAGACAATGTAGGAGAAATGCTCAAATTCCTAGGAACATACAAACAAGCTACACCTACCCTAGAAGAAATAGAAAACCTCAACAACAACAACAACAAAAAACCAAATAAAGAGATTGAAATAATCATCAAAAACATCCCCAAAATGAAAAGCCCTCTACCAGATGGCTTCACTGGTGATTTCTACCAAGGATTCTAAGAAGATTTAATACCAAAACTTTTGCTGTTCACAGATGATATGATCCTACCCCGAAAGTCCTGAAATAGACAACAAAGTTGCTAGAGCTAATAAATGATTTTAGTAGATTGTCAAGATACAAGATCAATATGCAAAAATCAGTGGTTTCTCTACTAGTAATGCTCAATCTGAAGAGGAAGTAGGAAACAAATTCCATTTTTAATAGCGGTTAAAAGAATCAAATATTTAGGAATAATCTTAACCAAGTGTATTAGTCAGCCAAAGGGGTGCTGATGCAAAATACCAGAAATCAGATGGTTTTTATAAAGGGTATTTATTTGGTAGAAGCTTACAGTTAACAGGCCATAAAGTGTTAAGTTACTTCTCATACCAAAGTCTATGGCCACATGTTAGAGCAAGCTGGCTGCCGATTCCTGCCAGGGTTCAGGCTCTTCCCAGGGCTTGCTTCCTTCTGAGCTCAGCTCCTCTGTTTCCTCCACAGGGTCAGCTATAGACTATGAGGCTCTCTAGGCTTTGCTTCTCTCCACAAGGCCAGGTGTGAGCTGTCAGGCAAATGGCTCATCTCTTTTCCCAGGGCTGTCTCTCCTTCCTCACTACCAAGCTCCTCTGTGTGCTTACTTCCTGGGGCTCCAGCTCAACAACTCCAGCATCAAAACTCCAACTCAGTACTTTGCCATGTCTTTTATCTGCCTTACTGAGTCCCAATCAAAGTCCTAATCATAATTCAATCATGCCCAGAAGAACAGAACAGTTTACAAGCATAATCCAATATTTATTTTTGGAATTCATAAATTATGACAAGCTACTACACCAAGGATATAAAGCACTTGTATTCAGAAAACTACAATGCATTGCTAACAGAAAACAAAAAAGACATAAATAATTGGAAGAACATTCCATGCTCATGGATTGGAAGACTAGATATTATTAAGATGTCAATTATACCCAGATTGATATACAGATTCAATGCAATCCTGATAAAAATTCCACCAGTGTTTTTTAAACAAATGGAAAACACGATTGCCAAATTTATTTGGAAGAGTAAGGGGCCCCAAATAGCCAGAAACATCTTAAAAAGGAAAAGCAAAGTTGGAAGACTCTCACTTCATAACCTTAAATAATATTACCTGCTACATGGTACTGGGGTAAAGATAGACACATAGGCAACGGAACCAAAATGATGGCTTAGAAACAGACCTTCACATCTATGGTCAAGTGATTTTTGACAAGCTTGTCAAACCCATCCAGCTGGAGCAGAACAGTCTATTCAACAAATGGTGCTGGGAGAACTGGATAGCCATATCTGAAAGAAAGAAAGAGGACCCCTATCTCACACTTCATTCAATGGCAATGCCCCAGGATACGCTTATCAATTGCAATGAATGTGCCACACTAATGAAGGATGTTGATTATGTGGGAAGGTATGGGAGATGTGGGGAGAAGGGCATATGGGAATCCCTATATATATATATATATATATATATTTTAACTTTATTTTGTACATTTAATAATTGAAAACATAAACAATTAAAAACTAAAAAGTAAACACAGATGAATAAATATATACATTTCTCAATTAAATGTAATGGATACATATAATTTTTTTTTTTAATCAAACAATATATTACACAATATATTTGGTTCATAGTAATGCATT